>VZRL01001650.1:175987-329077 GCA_013397895.1 Origma solitaria | reverse complement strand
TATTTTATTTATTTTGTTTTGTTTTATTATTTTATTACTGCTGACTTTGATCACTTTGTTTTGTATAGAATAGATCAAATTTGAATACATTTTAAAAATCAAAACAGAAAAAAATATTAATTTTTATTATCAGAACAATGAGGCATCAACAATTTGCAAACAAAAGGAAGAGAATGTCACTGACCAATTACATTAAAATAAGCCCATCCCCTGAATAGGCTATAGGTTTTGTCTATCTAAAATTTTCAACAGAAAAGCTACATAAAAAATTTGATGGCTGTACTTTACACATTTTTGTAAGCATCCCTTCCCTTGATGCTTCCAAATAGCACATCACCAGCCTACTAGTCAACAGTGAGGTTTAAAAGCAGAAAAAAATTTCACAGAATCACAGAATAAGCTGAGTTGGAAGGGACCCACAAGGATCATCAAGCCCAACTCCTGGCCCTGCACAGCACCATGCCCAAGAGTCACAACATGTGCTTGGGAGCACTGTCTAAATGCTTCTTGAACTCTGTCAGGCTCGGTGCAGTTCCCTGGGAAGCTGTTCCAGTGCCCAACCACCCTCTGGGTGAAAAACTTCTCTCTAATATCCAAACTAAACCTCCCCTGACACAGCTTTAGGCCATTCCCTTGGGTCCTGTCCCTGATCACCACAGAGATCAGTGTCTGCCCCTCCTCTTCCCCTCAGAGGAAGCTGTAACTGCAGTGAGGTCTCCCCTCAGTCTCCTCCAGGCTGAACAGACCAAGTGCCCTCAGCTGCTCCTCACACAGCTTCCCCTCAAGGCCCTTCCCCATCTTTGTTGCCCTCCTTTGGACACTCTCTAACACTTTAATGTCTTTCTTACATTGTGGCACCCAAATCTGCCCCCAGCACTCAGGTGAGGCTGCCCCAGGGCAGAGCAGAGTGGGACAATCGCCTCCCTTGCCTGGCTGGTGATGCTGTGCCTGATGCCCCCAGGACACGCTTGGCTCTCCTGGCTGCCAGGGCACTGCTGGCTCATGTTCAAATTTCCCTTCACCAGGCCGCCAGGTCCCTTTCTGAAGCGCTGCTTTCCAGCATCTCATTCCCTAGTCTGTCCATATATCCAGGGCTGCCCCATCCCAGGTTCAGGATCCAGTGCTTTGCCTCGTTGAACTTCATGTGGTTGATGACTGCCCAGCCTTCTGAGGTCTCTCTGCAGGGCCTCCCTGCCTTAAAGGGAGTCAACAGTTCCTCCCAGTCATATGTTGTATGCGTGTTTATATATTGTAACTGTCGTTTTAAACATATTAAAAACTTTACTGAAAAAAATTATTCTATTATTTCAGTGAGGGATATCTTTATTTATTTATTGTTAATATTTAGTGAACTAGGGCATGCGGATACCATAACAGAAGTAACAAGCTGTACATACCACTTGAACTACTACATGGTACCCTATTTAGCTAGGACTTGAGATATATCTTTTTATTGAGGAATGTATAGGGACCCTGTCCCTGAATACAGTTTCAGCATGCTGGATTATGGTGTTGTACTCAAAAAGACATAGCATAAACCAATCCAGGCCATAAAAACATGGAAACCTAAGTCAGAGGGTGGGGCTGGCTGGAAAGAGGCAGCATTATATATATGTTATATATGTTATGTATATATATATGCTAGTGTGGGCAAAGAACTAATGCACAGAGAGATTAAGGGCATTGTTCAGGAAAACCTTTAAGCACATGTATGAGTAATCCCACTGCTGCTCAGGATGGCATTACTGCCAAAAGGAAGGTCTACAGCCCTTTGTGTTAATTCAGGGCCCTGTTGACCTGTCCAAGGTCACACAGTAAATCTGGGATAATTCCAGGATTTGGATTCAAGCCTGTTGGTTTCTAGTAGTATGCCTTAAAGAGAAATTCAGTCTCAACTTTTCAGTTTAGGTTTATCATTATTTGTTGTGTTTCTGTTTAGAGATAGAGATAAATAGGTGATAGGTAGATAGATAGATAGATAGATAGATAGATAGATAGATAGATAGATGGATAGACAGATTTTTAGATACATACTCAGGATCTTAAACAAGTAACAAAGTAACAAGTAACAAACTTCGGTCTCCAATTCAGTGTATCTGGAATTTAACTGACATGAATTTATGAAATAGGTGGAAAAAATTAACAAGAAAATAGTATAATCATAGACATGAGGAAAAAAATTGCTGTAAGGTAGGTATGCACACAGTTTCATAAAATTGCCATGACTCAATTAAATTGCCATGACTCACTTTCTGTGGGATCACCATATAAGTGAGTCTTCAGTACAAACTGAAAACTTTTATATGTATATATATATATAAAGACAAGGTTTTGCTGAATAAAGTTGGGAAGCTTCTTGCAGGAGAAGAGAATGTCAGAGTAATGTATCTTACAGATACAGTCATCAGCAGAGAATCATCTGGTTCTATAGGCCTAATTTATAGGAAACAATATCTTACAAAATCAGACTTTGCTGTTGTGAAATGAACTTTGTTGTTAAGAGGTAACTGCATAAGTTTTATGTTGAGCAAAGAAAATTAAAGAGTTTAAACTGAACTTCATTAAGTTATCTTTCCTAAATTAGTTGTTTTCTGATGAAGGTATATTGCAATGCCTTTATCTTGGTTACATCAGGTTATTTTCCATTAACCAGCCCATGGAAATTTAGAAGACATTATTATATATTCAGCATTCCTGAACAGTTCTTAAACCAAGAGCCTAAAAAATGACCATTGCCCCACGTAAGGGAGTCCCATGTACTGTACCAAAACCATTTGATCAAAACAGCTAGAGGAAAAATAACAATTTAATTTGAAGTCATGTATAAGGCTTCTATTTTCTCCTCTCATCTCACCTATTTCTTATGGACAAGACAAGCTGCATAAGAAGTGAAGTTATTCCTAATCCCTTGTCACAACTCTCAAAGCAAAGTTTAGATTTGAATGAAATGAAAATAGATGGTTTGGTAATGAAGTGGAACTTGTTCAACTTCATTGCCAGGCTGACAATGAAGGAGAAAAATCTGTGAGAGAACTGGAGATATGTTCATTCTGGAGAAGACGAGACTGAGGGGAGACCTCACTGCAGTTACAACTTCCTCTGAGGGGAAGAGGAGGGGCAGGCACTGATCTCTTCTCTCTAATGACCAGGGACAGGACCAAGGGAATGGCCTGAAGTTGTGTCAGGGAAGGTTTAGTTTGGATAATAGAGAAAGGTTCTTCGCCCAGAGGGTGGTTGGGCACTGGAATAGCTCCTCAGATAAGTGCTGACAGCACCAAGCCTGACAGAGTTCAAGAAGCATTTGGACAATGCTCTTGGGCACATGGTGTGACTCTTGGGGATGTCCTGTGCAGGGCTAAGAGCATGATGATCCTTGTGGGTCCCTTCCAGCTGGCATATTCTGTGATTCTGTGGTTCTGAGAACCAGTTACACAGACTGTGCTACCAAAGCAATCCAAGAATCATGAAAAGGACAGTATTCCATAAGTTGCCGTAGCTTTACTTAACATACTTTTATGTCTAGAAGGTCAGTAACACGAGAAAAAAAAATCCTTCTTTAGGATATGAAGTTTGTCATCTTCTTAACAATAGTGAATGAGCAATTTAGAGAGCCCTGTAGGCACACTGCACTCAGCAGGCTGCAAAAAAACCTTTCACCAGCAAACATTGCACATAATAAAAGCTCCCACTTTTACTTATTCTAAGAGCAAGGCTTCCCATTAGGCTTGCTCAAGAATTCCTACAAATCATGTGATTACTCCATTTGGGAGTCTGCCACTGAGCTTCATTTGTGTATGCCTACATTATAGAATTGTTATTGACCCTCATGCACATTGTTTGGCACCACCCATTACTAATGCTGTCAGGGACCTTCCACTGTAACACCTTGTTTACTAATTTTTTTAAGCTTGCAAAACTAAATGAGCAGAAATTTTCCAGTCCAGATGTTTGCCTGAGATCACACTTTTATGGAAAAATTCCAGAATGTTTCAGCTAGGAACCCATCCAGGAAAAAAAAAAATTTTAAATGTTAAAAGCTATTATCCTTTCTTACAGAAGTTCCATTGGCCTCTGACTCTGCAAAAAGACCATGACACTTGTCAGGGCTGAGCTTTTTTATCAAGAATATGTCTTTTGCCACTCTGGTGAGAATCACCTCACGTGGTTTCAGTCAATGCCTCTACAAAGTCACAGTTTGCATAGATAAATCCAACTGAAATTTGCCGACACTTCTGAGGTTAAAAGCAAAAGTTTTGGAAGATATGTCTTAACTAAGAGTGCTTGAAAGGTCCCTGGAGCTGAAAGAAAATAGATCCTTTGTGTTCAGGTAAAGAACACCTTTTACTTTCTTTGCAAATCAACAAATTCACATCAAAGAGAGCTGGAACTTTTCATTCAAACAGAAATAATCTCTGAATTTTAGCCAAGCAGGAGTGAAAAGAGGTAACAACTTTTGCTTCAACACTGGTTCCCTGCTTCCTAGGTGTTCAATTTTCTGCAGGATACCTAATCTGAATTTTTAATTTAGTTGGAAATACATGAGTTGTTATTGATCATCAGCTTAATCAATTCATACAATCTGAACATCAGCTTGCAATACTGTCAGAATTTTGTGAAGCTCTATTAAATTAATAATACAATTATTTAGAAAATATGGATGCTGCAGCAGCAACCATCAGTCCCTATAGCTTTTCTTCTTGGCACCCTGTCTTTGCTCTTCCAAATGAAAGTACTTTTGTTTACAGAAGTAGATTTCTAGCATATCATAAATAAGCATGTTTAAATCCTACCATCATCTGAGCAGCAGCTGCTCCTAAGAAGGCACGGGCTGTGGGATTTGAGTGCAAATCCAATTTAGTTCAGTCTCCAGTGGCCACTGCTCATAAAACTGAACATAATTTGTCACAATTGGCGACTTCTACACAAAGAAACTTGCAAGTTCCCCACTACTATAAAGTATACATCTGCTGTCAAAGTCTGCTTCCTGCAGGGGTAGAGGATGGAGAAAACAGGAATCAAATACAGTCTTCTAATTCCTTCTTCAGGATGCAGGCATACTATGTTATCCATATTAAAATTTACTGGGAAACAGGAGCAATGGGAGAGCCACCAGTTTAAATGCAGTCTGACACCACAATATTTGGTATTTGCTTGAGAGTCCTGGATGATTTAAAATAAACACTCAGTTGCTGTGTTATTGAATAAATTATGATGGCTGAATTCATCTGGAAAGGTATTTGATGAACACATGGAAACATCTATCCGATGTTAAGAAATCAAAATAGGGAAAGAGATTTTTATTTCCACAAAAAAAAAAAATTTACAGAACTGTCTTATTCCAAAGATGTTGGTAACCTAACTCAGCTATCGGTGATACTATAACAGTTGCACGAAGTCAAAATAGTAGTAAGCAAAATGAGCTGGTGACCATCCTCTGACACTGAGGCCAGTTGGCACAGAAGAGCTGGTACCCTGCAACTAAACCTTTCTCCAACCCAGCATATGGTGGTTTCATCTACATGAACAATTAAAAGCACTACACAACTCCCCAAGAAATGCCTAGATAGCCTTTGTGAAACAATTAGAAGGCAACAGACAAACCCTAACCAAGGAGCGCACTGACACTTCATCTGTTTGGAGACTCTAAATGTCTCCCTTATCGTCTTAGTATGAGCACAAGCAAAACTCCCCAACCAGGTTTTGGTTTGCTGAATAGTCTGTATTTCTAATATTGTAGTCTCTTTTCTAATGCAAGAGCCAGCCTGCCTCCATCAGGCACCAGATGAAGTTCTCAGCAGCTCTTCCCCAAAGAGACATATACTTTAAGTGACAAGAGTTACTTGGGTAATCAACACTGATCTTGATGCTTCAAGACATGGTGCATTGTCCACCTCCGTTTTTTGAAGCACAGCTTTGGTGTGAGGAAGCCTTTTCAAATGTATAACTCCCAAAGGAGTTCTCAGGAATAATTTCCTGAGGAATAAACCAGCAAGCAAATTTTCCACTCTGTGTCATGGCTCCCTCTCAAAGAGCACAATAAAACTACAAGAGTGCACATAGGTTATGATTTAGCTCAGATGTAGCAATGTCTAACACAACCTCTCCATGCACAAACATGACTCCATGCAGTATTTGCCCAGCAAAGATCTCTGCTAGATTGGTGTCTTTGCACCACTTTCCATTTCATGGTGTAGATTTTCCCTGGAGGTGGCAGCATCAGTAAGTACTGCTTCCCTGTGGGAACTGGCAGGGGTATTGGGGAAAAAAAAAAAACCTCTTAAGTCATTGAAATTTACAGTATTTTTCCACCTATGTAAAAGGCAATTTCAGCAATTGTTGATTGATTTTCAAGCAATTGAAGCAAGTAGCTTTGACCACTGAAATCAGGAAGACAAGGACACAGGAATAAGGACAAGCATTGCAGAGAAAGTGGAAAAGACTTTGCATGGAAGCAATAACAGAGTCCCCTGCTGGGTAAGCTTCTTTATTCCCTTATCTAAGTTCGACTGCAATGTGACTGAAAGCAGGCCTGTTCTCTGCAGGCAAGGTTTTAGCTCCAGCCTGCCTCCTGTGTGATCTGCCCTGTGTCTGAGACCACTTGATTCTCCAGCACTACCCATGCCTACCCATTTGCCATAGATTCCTGTTTTGAAAATCTTGCCTGTAGCACTGCCCTCCATGAAAAATCTCTAAGAAATATTTTTGTCATTCATTAGGTTTAATGAATGCTTTAAGAACATTGTTTATGCATTGCTTCCTGATAAAAGTTTTTATAGGTTGGAGCAAACAGCCTCCAGTCTTGACATTCAAGCAATATAAAGAAAAACGTGAGTTAACCATTATATTTTTATTCACAATATGTTTTATTGTGAAACACAGCTATGCCACCTTTTTCACAAATTCTGTCTTGTCTATTTGAAAACACACAACGGGCTAGGTAATTTTCAGGTTTCTTGTATGTCTCTAACTCGTCTCCAGCCATTTGCACAGTTGGTGAGAAATTTTATCTTTGGGACTGCCAGAAGTATCAGCTTAAAAGGCTTTGGTTTGTTTTTCCACTACTCTTCTTCAATAAGATATTCATGGAGGAAACCAAATTCTGCTTTCACTTAAATCAACAGGCAGGATCCACAGTGAGCATTGATATAGTGTTAACAATGTTTTAAAACCAATTCTGGAAGTGCTTTTCTTTGTTTTCTGATGCCTGTAATAAAGATCGTGGAGATTCTCTAGCAATTTGTCTCTTGATGTTTAAGAAAAGGGATGCTATGGAGAGCAGACAAAAATTGTCCTTTAAATATATATTGTTGTGTTGTAGAAAAAATCCACTGCTATTTATTTGAGATATTTACTTTTCATTTATTTTATCCTTTTCCACTGTCCCCACTTATCCTTCAAGCTTCAGACAATCTACTAAACAGCTCCAAGGAATTCATACACAACTCTGAAGAGGTTGCCTAGCAAACATATCCCCTATACATGAAAATTCCAAACTGGAATTCCAGCAAGAGAACATAATAAACTGTGAAATACTAGTAAGAAATGAAGTAATTGTGAAATTAATTTCAAAGCATGAGAAAATTTGCTAGAACTTGAAAAATGTGAATATACACCACTTGACCATCGTACTATTAGATATTACCATTAAGTCAAAAACCCCACTGCTTTAACACTCTTCTATAACCTTTCTCTTTCTTTCTTCATAGCCTGTACATTTCCTTCTAAAGCTTCACAATAAACTAAAAGAACAAATCTGTTCCCCCAGGAAGAAACACATTTGAATTTATCTAGGAACATTTGACAATGGCATATTTACATTTTATTAGGATATGGATTTGGATAAGCTTAGTGTCTTCAGTAGATCAAAATATTACCAGCTTTCAAATTTATATGTAGTCTGAAGTATCTTAATAGCTAAATTAAAGTTGGTAGTGCAAATTAAGTCATGTATCTACACAGGTTTTTGTGAGATATAAAGGATTTGATTGCTAAGTACTGATACTGGAGGAAAACACTTTTTCAGCATGCTAGTTCATCTTAACTCAAACTTTTATTTGTTTCAAAAGCAATAAAAGGGAAACTTCAAACTTGCAAAAGGCAGGCATTTATTGGAAAATAATAGTGGATCTGAATAGTCACAACGTGCACAGAAATTTGCCATAATCAGATGTTGAACCTATTGCAGATTTGTTTACTTATGATGTAGCAACAGGATGAAATCATGTCTTCTTTTCTGAAAGCAAATGTAGAGTAGCTTGTTAGCGTACACAAATGGTACATGGAGTTGAAATCATCTTAGTAGAAAATGACAAAATAAAGCTACAACAGTTAATGTCTTTCCCATTTTTCTGTTTGAATTCTTTTTCGAAATCATTTGGCATATTACTTTCTGCTCTGTGAAGTTTGACCTTTAAAACTCTGAGCATGAATATTGCTTGTTTGTATTTCTTTTAATAAATTTAATCAAGTATTGATCATTTGTACTTAAATAATCACTTATTATTAGCTCTGTGAAAATGAATTTTTTCATCTGAAGCAAAATTGAGGGCAAAGAATTCTGAATACTGACAGCATAAAGCCTCCTGAATATGTTGGCCAGATTAATGTCCTCCCGAATACCAGGTATTTTTTCCTGTTTCTTGTAGGTGGGTATTTAAATGATTGATCTTTCTGTTTTCCAGTCTGTGCTTAATCTATTAACATATTGATCTATGCACTTCTGAGATTATTTGCTTTAGAGTTGCCTACAATTCTGAAAAAGACAATGCTGTTTTCATATTAAGTGCCTCTCACCTGTTCTCTCTTGTCTGTTTGTCTATGAATTTCATGTCAGAAAAGTTCTATAAATTTCAAGTAATATTCCAGCAATGTTCAAAGATCTAGTGATAGTCAATAGAGTCCATTTCATGCTAACACAATATGAACTCTTTCTCCGTTTAATGATTAAATTTGTAATATTATTAAACAAGGAAATAACAAATTTCTTCCCGTCAGGACCATCAAAACCTTGACTTTCCTGTGACATCTTGATTTTTTTCTCTGTCCTTCATAGGACATAGATGATAGCCCCATAAAACCCTCAACTTCATGTCATGTACCATTAAGCTATTCACTGGCAGAATCTTCTTTCTTCCATATGCTTGCTCCTAGCATAATGCAAGTACTAAAGTAAAGCTGTTTAGTTTTCTGTTAATAATTGTTTCTAACTGCTTATCCATAGGTTTAATTTTCCCCTTCACTGGATGGGTGTATTCCAGTGAATGCACTAGTGTCAAACAAGAACCTGAGAAGAATAAAGTAATTTTTAAAAATCCTAAATGGAATCATATTTGTATGCACATCATAGGCACAGACAGAAGCAGAGGTGAGCTAAATTTGATTAGAAAAAAATCTGGTCTGGTGTGATTGGGTCCAGGAAATTATAATATTCAAAACAAGAGTATAATGAAAATAATCAAATTTGTATTCCTTCCCTGCAACAGGGTCACTGGTTCTGGATTCCAGAAGCATTGTAAATCTATAGCCTCCAAGGTGAACCACAATGCAGCTGCAGAATCGCCTGACAGACAGCTTGTAATGCAGCAGCATCAATTCCCGGTGTGTTATATGAGATGATTTACAGTAATAGAAAGGGGCTCAAAGTAAAATAAAACAACTGCACAGAGAGGAATGAAAACACTTCAGATACTTTGAATACACAATGGCTGTGGACATCTGAAATAAACAAAAAACCCCTCTACCACAAAATAGAAATTGGTGGTTTTTGGTAAAACACTGATCAACAGAGCAACACATTTCCTAAGGCTGCATTACTAATTAATTAACACAATATTGCTTATATTAATGACTTCAACTCATCACTAAGTTTCCTGGCAGAAAGTGTCTCTTGTTTTCAGAAAGGCATGTTCACAGCTTTCCTGACAACGTGCAATGAACATAGGACGAAACTGATAAAGATTTCTTTTTGTTTTCTTTTCTCCACCGTAGTTTATCCTTTTGCAAGACATAATTACTAAGATATAATTGCAAGGCATAATTCAATTTATCTAGAGCTCCAAAGACTGAGGCTTCATTTAAATCATACACAGAATGTCTTTTGAATCTGGATGCTTATGATGTGACTGCCTTGGGTCTGGGTTTCCCCTGCCTTGTCAGCAGCACTCCAATGCAGGCTCACATTCAGCACACTCTGTGGCTTCAGGAGGTTGCACCCTCTCTACCCTGAAAGCCTGGCTCTATTGGCAAACCTCGGGCTCTTCAGGAGAGGCTGTCTTTTGTGCCTCAGCTGTACTCTTTTATAAACAAGGAAGCCACTAATAAGATAAGATTCTTGAGGAAAACAAATTGTGACACCCAAAGTAAGAAAAGAAATTTAGACATACAATAGAACTGGACAGGCAATAGGAAAGAATTCTCCCAGGAACAGGAAGCAGCGAGTAGTGTTGACAATAAGAGGCATCTACCTCTTTTTATTTTTTAACTGCAGTGAGAAGGTAACGCACAGCTATCATGGACTGAGAAAGTGATATAGGTAGTTATAGTAAGACTCACTATTTTTAAGTCTCTTGGAGCTGAAAAGCAAAAGAAGAGCAACAAAACGCTCATTACCAGTAAAACTTTCTTACCTTAGGATTTTATGTCAGAAGAATTATCAGATTCTTTCATTTCAGTCATCATATTCATTGCTTTCAAATATCAAATATTTTTTCATAACCATGAACATTTAAAAAGTTTTTCAGCTTCTGATGATGATTTTTGCTGCTCGTGAATACTTCTGGATATGTCCTTGCCCTCAGACATCTTTTCTGTTTTTAATGACAGTTGGGTATTTGTCTTGCTTTTGATCTGACATAGCCTTTTTCTTCCACAGTGTTACTAGATATTTATTATTTCTTGTTTTTAATATACTGATTTACTTTTCTTCTGGAATAAAGAACATTTTAGGTAGCACAACCAGCGAGATATAAATTTTTCCTCCAGTTTGCTCATGTATACTTTCATTTGATAATGCAAGTTTGCTATATGTAAGCAAGAAAAACAAAGACATTGAAAAGGAATGTTCTTGTAGCACCTAGGAGTACCTGTTAATTGATTTGCTTCTCAGGACCCTTAATCAGAACATTTGCACTCACTCTACCCATCCTATGTGAGGAGGGTGGGGAAATTTTTGTCTTTTTTTTTTAATAGAATTTTTGCTATGCAGGGAGAATGCCAAAATTCTCTCTCTTTGTAAAGCTTCCCATTGGCAAGTGATGTCTGGCTACTTCCCAGGAAACAGGGTCTCAGCACGTACAGCAGTTTCTCCAGAAGACAAAAGTTGTGAACAATGAATTCTCCCTGTTCATCCTCCTTCCCTTAGCCTTTACAGCTGAGCCGACATCCTATGGTATGGAATATCCCTTTGGTCAGTTTGGGTCAGATGGCCTGGTTGTGTCCCCTCCCAGATCTTGCCCACCCCACCCTTTGATGAGGAGGAAGCTAAGTTGGAAAAGGATTGCTGACACTGTGCCAGCATTGCTCAGCAGCAGCCAAAACACTGATGAATTATCAACACTTTTCCCGTTATCAATGCAGAGCACAGCACAAGCTGCTAAGAGAAAATCAACTTCAGCTCACCCAGACCCAAACCAGTCATCTTCGAACTCCTCCGCTGGACCCACTCCAGCAGCTCCATGTCTCTCTTGTGCTGAGGAGCATACAGTATGCTATGCTTGAAAAAAATTATAATTCAAATTTTTGATAATCACAGAATGCAAGATGAAATATGTTTTATGTATGTAAAGCATTCAAACCCATGAAAAAAATAGAGTCAAATTTTTTTATTTGTATTTATTTGAGTTTGCAATCTGAGCAGCACATTGCTCTATGGCAATACAGAAATTTATCTGCTAGGATGGACGAACAAGTCCAGTAACTGCATGAGATAACTGTAGCAGTCATCTGACATATAACCCAACAAATATGGCAGTATTTGCATTTACAATCGATATAAACCTAGCTTTTGCTTCCATTTAAATTTTTTTTTGAGCACAGAGGTATCTGAAAACATTATTTGGTTATTCTAAAAATACAGTAAAATTGTATGTTAATTTTGAAGGATAATGGTAAATAGTTAAGCTACTGAATCATTCATTTCAGAAAATACGTGCTAAATCATCTTGTCTATCCAGCAGTGCAGTTGTTCAGTTTCTACATCTCCTGCAATTAGGCTGCCCCTGCTCCCCTGCCATTGGTGAGTTTCTTGACAGAGTAAGATATCATGGCCCAGCATATGAAATGTCTTTTAGTTATGAGTATGTCATGTAGTCATTCAAAAAGCCCAAGTATGCAAGCTTACTACAGTACCTTTACTGCCATTTGGGTTGAAGAATGGCTGTGTATAATTGTTAGCAGTTTTTTCAGATAATTCAATTTGTGAAAATGAATATAATTTTCTTTCTAGCTCGTGTTCTTTTTCACTGCGTCTCTTTATTACAAGACCGTTCATTTCTCTAAAGAGAGTTCATTTCTACAACTGAGAGACTTTACAAACTGTCACAGACATAATTTTAATTACTTTAACAACATAAAAACAAGATCAATACATCACAGTAGGCAGAAATGCTATCTAACCTTTGAGCTTGTCTTGACAACATTTAATGTCAGCATGCAGCTGGAGAAGGACCAAGCTTTGGTGCTTTTATTCACTCTTAGCAAATGCTGGGAGAGTCTTAATGAAGCTGAATGATGTGTGTCCTCTAATACACAGGGCTGAATTCATGCCATAATGCCTCACCTTCATCAGCAAACTGATGGTTTGTTATGTGATAAATGGTGTTTTTTTCCTAGAAAATCACAAGTCAACAAATCCCAGTCATCAACAACAGCAGCAAACTGGACCGTAGACACTAGGCTGCTGAAAAGGACAAGACTGGTGTTTTTGCAATACCTGCTTTTGTGAATCCAAAAATTAATCCAAGCCCTTCAGCTCAGGTGCATACACCACAGTTGAGAGCTGGCAGAGGCTCAGTCTGTGCCTAGGAAAGAATTTGCACTCTCCCATGCCCATGGCTGAAAGATTATCTACCACAGTCCAAAACCACTGAAAAACTCTGTCCACCCAGTCTTGCAGCTAAGCTGAGAGTTTAGAGAGGGGGAAAGGATACAGGAGCAAGCAGCACTTCAACAACAAAGACTTAGCCATCTGAACTGAGACAAAGTGCAAAGATAGCAAAACTCCTTCTCCAGGAACCACAGGGATGCAGGATTTCACAGAGATTTGGCCTAAATCCACCGTTGTTCACCCATATATTACACATTATCCCAACTTTTAGGGGAGCACATAACTCCCATATTCATTTCTAATTCTTAATGGAAAAACAATGCAATGAAACTCCTACTTAAAAATTAATATTTTCTTAATTATTAAAAGAAACCCCACACTCTAAGCCTCAGAATGATGTAAAGCTTCAGGAGGCTTATTTTGTCCCTTTAATAAAATTAATATAATTTACAGCTCTTGTTGCTCTATATGTCAATTTACAGTTTTTTCATTGCTCAAATCATTTTCCAAATCAAAACTAGGGCACCCATTGTTACAATGTTGAATATGTCAACATATTTCTGCAAAATTTACATTTCTAAGGCCAAAAAAGCCCCATAATATCTAAATTTTTTGCAGAGCAAAAGACTCACTCTGAATCATTGCAACTACATACAATACTCCTGAAATACAAATGAATTATTTCTGCAGGTTAGATTTTCTTAAAATTAATGACAAAAATACCTAGAAAAAAGAAATATGGATACATTTGTTACCTCAAAGCAAGAGTATTTTGTTTAATTTTAAGGATTTCTTGAGCTCAGAAAGGATTCTTGCTAATTTGCAAGCCATTATGTGGATGCCCCAGAGGAACTCTGATGTGATGCTGTGCACACTCAACCACCTCCCAGATAAAAGGAAGGTTGTATTTTCTTGTGCATATTCAGCTGAATAATTTGGTCCTGTAATTTTTCAGGGTTTATTTGAGTTAGAGAGGTAGCCAAAAGGACTTATACTTCCTTTGCCATTTGGTTTTCCAAAGCCATTTGGTTTTCACTTCACGTCAGCACGAACCAAAGACACAGCATGACTGTGGTTCCAAGAGGGAAGAAAAGAAAAAAAGCTCATCAGTCATTTTGTTAGTAAGAACCCTGAGCTTTTATACACATTTTTCTACATAAAATTTGCCACATCACCTTTATTAGAGGATGATTGCTTCCACTGCAGACTCTTTTAGTTCTTTTGTGACACTACAGCAAGCTGTGTTGTGTTAGGCTCTTGTTTTAGCAGGGTCATCACCTGAAATCACTTCAGACAGAAGTTATTCATTGTCTGTTCTCAGCTATTCCATGTTTTCGAATGTATTTTCCTGGTATCATGTCTGCAGTACTCTGAACAAGTCAAATATGGAAGTGTTTGTTGCTGCTTTTGTAATGCAGAAATATCAGGTTTTACTCTTGTCCAATGCATGTCCACAATTTTTATGTAATTAACAGACAGAAAACTGGTTACATATTTGTCAAAAGCTTTGATAGTTAAAGATGAAATATGTTTTGCAGTCACATAAATTTCCAGGTACTCAGTTTTCACTAGTAATAATTTTATACAAAATTACCTGCCACCTTCAGCATCTGGCTGGAAGAAGGGTGAAGTATTGAGTAGTATCAATTACCCTTAGTTTCTTGCTTACCTTGACTTAGCTTTTCCTTAACTCATCAGTGTGGAGGCTTAATGCTTCCGTTAAATAATGTAAAATCCATTCATGGAGACATTCTGGTTTGTTGACACATCTTAAATGAGTATTTTCCTTCTTTGTTAGACCAGACTCTGAGTGCAGAATTTGGCAGCTTGAACAACAAGACAGTGAAAAACACAGTGTCTACATTAGTCATTAAACACCCAACGTAGTGCAAACAAGCATATGCCCAGTGGCTTCAAGACATCAACTGAGAGAGAAAAAACTACTTAAAAAACACCCACTGGAATGAGAGTTATTTGTCTTCTGCTTTTCATCAACATTTTTTCCTTTCAGGCAATTTTTTAAAAGATCCTGTAAGCTCAAGTGACCGATTGAAAAGTTCTAAACTGCCTTAAGTGGGAAGATTTATCAGGCTCATGATTGATAGATGGTAACAAGCCTCAAAAGGATTTATGGAGCATGAGAGACTTTGGCCTCCAAGAGCTCCTTATATTATATCTAATGTGTCAAGGGTACAGACTGCAAAGCAGGAAAATCTTTGAAGGTTTTAATAAAAAGAAAAAAAGGTCCTAAATTGGAGCACTGATTGAACAAGCCTAGACAACACTGCAAAGCAATGGAGAAAGAAAGACACAGCACATGAAAAGAACTTCTGTACATTATGCAGCATTCACTGCCAAAATGTCCAACTTACAACCCTTTTTTTTTGCCTTTGCAGATGAATCTGCAGATATGAAGACATACTCTAAACTTTATCACAGGAAGGGAGCCACAGAGACTTAAACGTAAGAAGGTGTGTTCCACTAATCCTGGCTCTCTCCAGGCAGTAGATACTTGAGGCTTCACAGACGTGAAACAGGACATCTAAGTATCCTCTTCACAAAGGGAGTCAGGTCTTTTATTCATTACATGCATATGAAAGCTTCCATTTCTATTGATCTCAGGCAGATTTTGTCAAGCATTTCATCTTTCTGGAGGGTGCAATTATTTCAGAGTATGTGGAATACTTCTTTGTTGACTCATGGAAACTATTTCCACCCTCACAGTAAGGAAATTACTAAATTTCACTACTCCACAATTCATGCAGAAGGCTCTCTTCATGTCAGTAATTCTGGTAGAAATCAAATACATTGTAGGTGGACATCTCACCTAACTTCAGTGTTCTAGAAATAATATTGTTATTTGAAAATATAATGAATATGATAGTACAACTTACCAGCAGTACACTGTTCTTCAGACCTCACTAAGTCCTTCAAGTATGAAAATCAAATTTCTTCGGTCTTTTGTCAGCAATTGGAAATACGAAACTTGACAATAATTTTTTCTCTCTCTTCCTTCACTCTTATCTAAGATTTATCTTTAGGATTTTGATGCACTCTCACACAGCAATTTCCTATGGGTCACAAACAAGAGGTAGGAAGTGGTCATCAGCTATTTGAATCTGCAGCCAATTGATCCTAGCCAACATCCCAGTACAAAACCCATTAATTCCCAGCAAGGAGTAAATTTCAAAATTCCTAGAGAATCACAAAGAGGTGTTACCATTACTACATTTTCTACAAGCACTCCACTGATTTCTGTCTTTTTGCTAGCTCCCTCTAGCCAAGTAGCATAGAAACTCTGTGTCCATGAGTAAAGAAAATACATAAACTGAAAACAGGTGGGGCTTTTTTATGAAAGAGGCAAAATCCCTGCAGATTTTAATTTTTTCTCTGTGTGCTGGTATCAAAGCATAAATACACAGGCAGAAAACCTTAATTACGTATGACTGTTTCAATCCCTTTAAAGGTCTTTGTTACTTCCAAGGCAGTGATTTTTGTTAAAAGCTAGTGACTGAACTAGGAGCCAAAGGCCATGTAAACTGCTTATCTATTGATTAGTTAATAGAAAGTGCACAATTGCAAAGAGTGAATCGGTTTTGTGGGGAGGCACCTTGAGTTTAACAATAAATGTCAGGTGTAATTTGGGACTAAAAACAAAGAATTGTGTGTCTGCCTTTAGAAACAATCTGACAGCTCAAACACATTTGTCAAAACAGAGAGAGCTTAATAATAACTTATGCAGGCAAATGTGACATTATTCAGCCCAGAAATATACTGGAAATGGTTCACTTTTTTCTATATACAAATGTTTTCTGTACTTCTGGCAAATAATGTGGCATGCCTCTCCTTTATGCAGATTTCTGATTTTTAGCTATTATTGAAATTATATTCCGTGCTTGATATGATGAAATTGTTCTTACTTTGCAGTTGAAATATCCAGAATTCTTATTATACAGATAGTTATTGCGTGAAATTACAGCAGCCAAAAGTCAAGGCTTCAATGTGTATCTTATCATCTTTTTTCTTACAAAGACTTCATTTTTCTTATATATGTTTCCAGTTTAATGGCTGATCAAAATAATGATGTTGTTAGTTAATTTCAGAGTGCATCTGCTCTTTACCTCCTGCCACATACTGTTAATTCCTGCATCTTTCTAGTCAACTCTGTCAAAATAGACAAATGTTTCCTTATTGATAAGTATTATGACACCATACATGGTATCCCTGTGGTGCTTGTATTCCACAAGTCGTGTTGGAGCTGTACAAGATGTCTTATCCACTCTTGGAATTCTAATGTGTCTGTAGCTTCAGGGTATGGAAATGGTTGTGACAGTTACAGGGCTAAGAAATACCACTTATTACTCAGTAGAGTACATAGTGTTACATGTTTTGATATGTCATTCTGCATTATTTTGTTAAAATAAAACCATTGAAAATTTAGGTGATCATTTTTGCTTGACCTTGTGCATGCAAACATACATGCCTTGATTTTCTCTCATTAAGAATCACTGCTTATGGCAGTTATTTGGATGGAAATTATAGTTGTTGAATGGTTGCACTAATTCAGGTTTCTATTGTGAGAAAGAAATGCTTGGGTTTGGTAAGATATTTTATAAATACAAAGCATCATTTTAGACACCTAGAAACCTCCTTGCCATTATTACATGATCAAGTACCTAATTTTTAATTTCAGCTCTGTTCAGTCTCAGTGTCCATCATGAATTGAGGGATAACCAACTGAAAATTCCTATTTATCAGCCTGATGCAAAGCAAGAGAACTCTCACTGGGACAGCAGACATTCAGGCCACAAGTTACTTTCAGGTCCCGTGTACTTCTTTGCTATTTGCCCTGGTGACCCTTCACTTGTCCCTCCCTCCCGCCAGGTGCTGCTGAGCTGCCTGATCTCCTCCTGCAAGGTCCAGCCCTGCCTCTCCTGCAGGAGATGGCTAACAGGGGGCGGGAAATAAAGAGCCTGTGACAGGGACAGTGCAGCTCAGAGGCAAAGTGACTGTTTTCTACAGTCTGCTAGCAAAGCAGCATCTGTAGGTCTCCTGCCTCATTGCTTTACAGTTACAAAGGTGTTCGTGAGAAACTGGAACTATGGCCTTGTCCCGCTCCATGACCAGGACTGCGGAGTGCCTTACAGCACCAGGCATTACTCTCTTCTTGTGCTCAGGGGCCTGTAATCCCAGCATCCATGAAATGGTTTGGAAGACATCAAGGACCCTTAGTCCTACCAAGGCATTAAGAACTGTGGCCATTACCCTCCTATTCCTCGGGTGGCCTTGCTGGTACAGAAGGGCAAAATAAGTTGGTCTTAAGAGCAAGCGGGGTAGGGAGCAGGATTCAGAGTTCAGGGGCCATGACTCCCCATCTCACACATCTTTTGCATGGTAATACTCTCTTATTCCTTTCTGAGCTTGAGGCTGAAGGCAGAGATTTCAGTAACAGCAGCAGAAGAAAATGATCTCATGGAGAAGTCCAGCTACTAGATTTGTGCCTGCTCAAATCACGAATTGCTGTGGAAAGGCAATACAGCACCAAGGATAGGTGTAATAAAAGACATTTTTCTAGGCTGATATTGATCACCGCCATCATTCCTTCTTGCTTTTGTTTCTGTTTAAATGAATTCTAGTCATTTCAAGCATATGGACTTGATTTCTCTCCGGATTTATTTTTTCTCCTTCCACTCAGATGGGTTTATTATGCAATAACACTGCAATGAATGCTAGGTGGGAAATAATGATTCATTTAATTATTTGTTTGGCTTTGATATAATAGCATTCTAGAATTTGCTTTGGAACACAACATTTCTCAAGAGTCTTAGCAATTATTTTAAGATTGTAATCCAGCAGGTGCTCAGATGGGCTGGACTAGTAAAACACAAACAAAAGCTCAGAAATAATGAATAATCATTTCCATTGTTTAAATATTAAAAAAACTTAGCTCTTTTTGTCCTTCTTTCCCTATGGAAAAAAAAATAATACAGATCATTATTTATCTAAATTAAAAGCAAAATAATTTCCCAAATACCTCAGTCAGTACATAAAGTTTTAATGTCATAGAATCATAGAATAATTTGAGTTAGGAGTGACCTTTAAAGGTCATCAATCCCCCTGCAACGAGCAGGGACAAAATGAAAAAACATAACGGGTTTTTCACATGTCAGTTGTTGATTTCAATGTTAAAGCTGACTTTACATAAAAGGTTTCCATTGCAGTCCTTGTGAAGCAGCAGCAGAAAAGCAGCGTGCCACTCCTGTGCAATTCTGAATTGAACTTCCAGCAGCCTCAAAGCAAAGCTAGCAGAAATGTGACGAAGCCCACTGTGTTGCAATCATGAACAAAACAAAAAGCAGATTCCCTCTTACATGGATTTCTAGCTCTTCCAGCAAGAAGCAGACAACCTTTTAAAATACAAAATGACAGCACAGCTTTTTGCAGAGCCAGCACTGCATCTAGGTGGTGATCATCCCTTCTTGTTGTGCTGACTGGGGTGTGAGAAACCCACTGTGGACCCAACTTCTGACTGCCTGTTGAGGCAAGGAGGTCCCAGTCCCACTGTGTGTCAGACGTGAACACACTAACATTCAGATGAACGGGCACAAAGTGCCAAGGCTCTTTTCAGAAACACGGTCATACGTGGGGCTTTTTTTGTTGATCATTTTTGTGGCAGGAGAGCATCACTCTAAAAATGCCTTTCTTAAAACATTTCACTTTGGTCATGAAACTTAATGCTTTGTTTGCTCTGAAGCAGTGGGAATACCCTCTGATCTCCTCAGAAGATCCTCACACTCTCTGGTCAAGACTGAAAGGAGACTGTGGCTCTATACAATAAGCATTTTACAAAATTTAATTGATAAAAAAAATCTATGTGTGGGTTTAGAGACAAAGAAAACAGCTTTTTTCCCAATATAATAGCAGGGATGATGGAAGCTATAACAATTTAAAAGTGGATTAAAAGTCAATAAACTTGCAAAATTATGTGTCAGAGAATAGGTAGGAAAAAATGGTAATTTTGCCTGGGTATGTTTTTGACCAAGTACTAAAGTTTTAGAGACATAAGTTTGAAATAGCTTAAAATAGCTTTTAATTTTGAATAAGTCAGAACTATATTCATTACATTTTCTTCAGTACAAGAGATCATTGTTTTAAAAAGACTGCAATTGCTTTTCATTGTGCGAACAGAA
The DNA here is from genome assembly GCA_013397895.1 of Origma solitaria. Classification (NCBI taxonomy): domain Eukaryota; kingdom Metazoa; phylum Chordata; class Aves; order Passeriformes; family Acanthizidae; genus Origma; species Origma solitaria. The sequence continues at coordinate 308,845 of VZRL01001650.1, read as the reverse complement.
TAAGCTCGAGCAAGTGGAAAAGCTCTTGTGTACCATGGGTAAAAGTCACGTCAGAAAATTTTTCATACAGGAACAACATAATTGGTATTTGAAAGTAATAAAATAAGAGGGTGAAATTGTAAGAGGGTAAAATCATTCCACACTCATCTGAGGAAAATAAATGTGTATGGGAGAAACACATGCAGTATCTTTGAGGATAATCTACCATATTATTCTAGGAGTCAATTCTGTCAAGACCTTGTTATTCACAGCCTAGTAGTTTTGTGAACATGAACGTTTTTTGCAGCTCCTGCTTAAAAATCAGTGTGGATTTTCTCTACTTGAAGGACCCTTCATGAAGCCCTGGAAACAGAGGATCATATCTTTCCTGTTGTGAACAGTTTGATGTCTGGCTTCAACAGAGGCAGAGATCTCCACATTGATTCTTCTTTTTTCTTTATTTAGTATTATTCCTTTTGTACGTAAACTTGTTCTGCCATGCAACATTTTTGTATCTATGGTGACACAAGTTTAAGGTGATAGAAAAAAACAAGGTTTGGAGGTGGAAGTAATTTCTTTCACAACACCAGCTGGCATATTTTTTAAAAGTAAGGGTCTTTCAGCATCACAATCCCTCCTTAAGGTCATCATCACATTACAGCTGTGGGCTGAGTACATAGTTATCAGTAATTAAAAAAAAAAAAGGTGGGTTTTTTGTTTGTTTGTTTGTTTTTGTTTTAAAAACCAATATAGTCCTTTTAAAATTTCTTCACAGTTTACCAATATAAAGTAAACTGTAAAAGTTGAATAAGCAGTATTATGAATATATTTCTTTTAATTAGTTCTTCTCCCAGAGGATTATCCACTAAAATTATTTTTAAAAGAAGAAAAAAAAGGCGAAGCAACTAAATGCAAAGCTACATAGTCCCTCTATAGCATAAACTTTGATGTGAAATAAGTTGGACTTTCTCCATAACTCTAAAAACACAAAACAACTCCAAAAAGAAGGCTGAAGTAGTTGGTTCTCTTTGCATGGTGATACATTTGTTTAAGATAAGGGTACCACTCGGATTTGTAAACCTCTTTAAAAACATTTTAATTCTAAATGTTTAATTTTATTTTTTAAACCTCCTACATTTGTTAAAGAGAAACTGTTTTACTTAAAGAATTCAATTTAATTTTAAATTAAATTAAATTAAATTAATAATTTAATTTTCTCCAGGAAAAAAAGTTAAGCATTTCCATCAAGAAAGAAACATATACTTCACATTTTAACAAAGATAAAATGCTTTCACAAAGAAACAAATACAAATTCCTGTCTGTACCCATAGATTTAAATAATTTCCAGCCAGCAATATTTTCAGTAAGTGCCATGGATCACACAAAGGCAACAGTACTAGATGAGACCTACAACCTTCACATTAATAAAACAGATATTATTGAATAAAAACTGCTGTTGGTTTGCCTAAACCTATTTATAAATTCTTCTAGAAGTATTTTTAATATAAACAACCCCATCTCCAGACAGGCTGAGATCACACTCCATCCACAACTGCTCTTGTGAGAGCAAAAGGTCACTAAAAGGCTTGGCCAGTCTCAGGCCAGAAACTAAGTCTACTTCTCACAGACTGGAATAATATATAACATCTGGAAGAGAATGTCTCACTGCAGAACTGCACAGAGCACTGCAACCTGCATGGCTGCCTCTTGAGATGTTACCTAAATAAGGCTTTTCCTCTTTAGGCATGAATAATAAACTGTTCTGAGAAACAGCTCTGCAAAACACTCACCACTTCCACACTGGATCTTAAACCCAAAAACTCCCCAGTTAAATACATGATTGAATGCCCTTATTTTAGGAAGATATTCTAGCAAGTATTTAAGTACATGTTCAAGATGTATACAGACAGCTAGAGATTTCAGCATTTTCTGTAGAACAGAGAATGCTTGGAGATGTAGTCCACAAGATCTAATCTGAAGAAGCCAAAGGTCCTTCTCAGGACTACTGGGTAAAATGATATGATAATGATATGACTTTGATATTGAAGAATACTCATCTTTCTTCATTATACAGCAGGGTCTTCTCTCCCATTATGGTCTGATTCAGATGTAAAAAGTGATGATGATGATGGAGGCAAACCATTCTCTCCATTACCTTCCTGTCCTCAGTCATAGGAGGTGCCTTGTCAAGAAATGTAGACAAGACACTTAGCTTTGAGGCAGCTAAACTAAGTGAAACTAATTTTTTCCTAAACAATGTGGAACTAATGTACTTTCTATTTTCAGGTTTATCTGTTAAAATATGAAATCCAGAGTATCCAATCAAAATTCAGATATTATTCATTATAAACTGTAATTACGTAGCCATGGGGGAGTAAGTATACAAAAGACTTTAAAACACTAATTAACTCTCGGAAGTAAAAAATGAAATGTGACTGAATGCACATTATAATAAATGCAGGATAAATTATGCTGCAGCGACAGCTCCAACAAAAGACTCCTTTTTAAGCTAAAAAATAGGTGATTTCACATTTAAATTGAACTCTCACTTTTTGAATACTAGGTTTGCAAAGGGAAATTAACATAGGATATGTCAGCTAGTAGTGAAATGTCCAGAGCTTTTCCATTATTTTCTCCAGTTCAACACCTTCAAAATATCATGAACATTTCATCTGATGAAAGTTTACTCACCTCTTGTTTTCAAGAGGGGAAATCTTTTTGGAGTATTTCAAGGTTTTCAGCTGTAGCAGAACAGCTCACCCTTATTCCTCTTTTCCTATCTACATACCCTGATCCCCTCCTCCAACTGCACCTGAGCTTTACTGGCTTTTAATTTTGTTATTGAAATAAAAGGCATTGCTCTGAACTCCACCTCCATCATCTTGAAAAATTTCCCTTTACAATACCTCCCCCATCATTCATCATCTTCTTCTTTCCTATGTCCTGGATATACAGTTTTAAGATTTTTACCATAGCATTCCTGCTTCAATCCATGTACCTATGAATGGCATCCAGGGAAAGAAGCAAGATAATCTACAGCAGTTTGGAAATGTTTCTGACTTGAACTGATCTTGAGCACAGGCTTTTCAAAATTCTTATGACTCACAGCAACATCTGAATTCACTGTGAAAAGAAATTTAATTTAACCTAAACTGCCAAAATTCAAAGTGGGAGAAAAATTTAATAGAATGTTGTCTTCTGGATCACGTCATTTCCCTATAAAATAGAGGTGTTCACTTTCTGGAGTGGTGTCAATACGAAATACTCATGAAACACTCAAATTTTATATGATGAACCATAAAACCACTGAAAAAAAAGATCTTTTTTGTATTTTATAAGAGGGTTTGATTAGCATACAGTAAATAATATCTATATATATATACATGCATTATGAATATGCAAATTCGAGCATATGCAAATGGGTCTCCAGTCATAATTTCAGCCTGTTTTATACATGTGTGCGTGTGTGATTGTATATTTAATACAAATATAAATTATATATAATTTGTAATACACATACAGATGTATGCCTAAGGTAAAAAAGTTGAGGTTTTTGATCAAATACCTCATCACTATAATTTTTTGAGAGGAGCATTTCCTGCTTGGGAATTCTGCAGACAGTCCCAGAAAGAATTAAAAATACTTATACTACAGTATTTTACTTGTTTTGGTGGGGAGGGGAGGTAAACCTATGCTCAAATGCTGGAATATTTTGGAGACAAAATGGTTTGTGAAAATCATTAAGCTTTTCAAACTGGAGAGAGGTTAGAGGGAAATTACAGAAGACCTATTTCAGATGCTTCTTAAAAAAAAGACATTCAAACAACTGGTGTTTTCCTATCAAAAACAACACTGCTTACTTTTGCATCTTTCAGACAGTTAAAGAATAATAAGTTGAGTTGCATGGCCCTTCTGGACATCCAGGACATTATATTGTCAAGAGATATAAGTCCACATTTTTTACCCTAAAGTGCTAATAAATAGGTTTTAAGCCATCCCTTGTGCATGACCAAACAATGTCCCCCTGTACTCAGACCACCTTGTTTTGGAGGTAAAATTCCTTCACTGACAGTCTAGTTTCATTTTTGAAAGATAAGGCAGTTATTTAAAGCTGCTTAGAGGCTCATAGCACTACATTTTTTCTAGCCAAGGTAGGTTCACAGCCAGAAGAATGATGAAGTAAGGTAACATATTAGAGACATAACAATTGCAGTTAATGATCTGATCCTGCAATTTATGATATATTTATTACTTTGCCAATAGTCACTGTCTCTGTGATAGACAGAAGTAGTAGAGCGGGCCAAAATCATAACAAGCTGTTAATCTGCATTCAGGGATTATTTTAACAAAGGCTTAAGACAAAAATACCAAAAATGTGGTTGAATCACAATGTAACAAAGATAGTCTGACAGGTCTAAAAAGAACAGATCAGCTGATCTTGTTATCACAGGAAAAGTCAGTCTGGATAGCTGATCTTTGTAGTTTTAAAAAAAACACTTGTTGACCCTATCTGGATTCCATGTGTGTACCAGAACTGCACTATCCTTCCCGTCCGCAGCTGGGCAGGGGAGAGAAAATACAACAAAAGGCTTGTGGGTTGAGATAAGGACAGGGAGAGATCACTTACCAGACTGTCACAGGCAAAACAGACTGGACTTGTGGAAAAATTAATTTATTACCACTTCAGAGTAGGATAATGAGAAATAAAACCAGGCAAACCCCACTATCTTAGTTGATGACATATTCATTATTGGAAGTACTGATCAAATGTTTCTGACTTTTAAAAGGACGCACTAAAAAGGCATATTAACTCACAAAAATGTATGACTGAATCTGAGTTTATGTAAGTGATTCCATTTAAGTTCAAACAATATGAATTCTACAAACCAAGAAATTCAGAAGTTGTTTGGTAAAGTCAAGTAGCAGATAAATCATTGGTCAACATCTCCCAGTAAATAAGTATGCATTCCATTCTGTCAGTCCAAAGGAGAAAGCAAGGAGAAGGTGCTGCATCCTCTTGCACTGTTATTAAATATAATTAGTTTATCTTACACTAATACCTAGACAACGCTATCCTAGACCAAGGCCTGTGCTAGAATCTGTGGGATATGCATTGATAAAATACTTTCATTGCAGCTAGGCTCAAAGGTGCAAACCAGATGGAGGGCCTTCATTGCTGTCAATGCCTTACCTGTGGAAAAAATAAAATACTGTTGTGGGCTACAACTATTTGCCTGACTAGAAAGCACAGTGATTAACATGTTGACAGAAAAATGAAACCAAGATCTTAAGATAAGGAAACAATGGGAACACTAAAGTAGAAGTTGATTTTAATACAAGGTCGAGAGTTATAAAGAAGCCAGGAGGAAATCAGGAAACTAAAAAGGGAATGAACACAGAATTTGAAAGAGAAGATAGGATATGGCAAAACATAACTAAAACAGGGAAAAAAGAAAAAAAAACAACACGATGTTGACAGGCTCTTCAAAACTGCTTTCAAACTTTCCTCCATGTTCTATCATTAATTTAAAATACAGTAAGCTTAATCCTGTAATACTGAAGAACTCAAAAAAAATCTCTTCCTATACATCTATGCCCATTTTTGCCTCATAAAAGATCAGTAAAGATTAAAAACACAAGGAGCCTTGGGAAAAGAGACAGCTTTGGGAAAGAGAAGCAGAAGAGATGCCACTCACACTGTTAAAAGTGCTGCTAGGAATAAGGCAGTAAAGAGAGTGGACAGGAGTCAGCTAGGGAAAAGAAAGGCCAGCTACAACCTGTAAGAGCAGAAAATAGAGGCTGCATACTTAGGGCAGCTGCCATCTAAAGTCATGGAAAATATGCATTCTGTTGGCAAGAACTGAGCTTGGATTTCAGTTTCTTTCTAAGAGCTCCATTTTCTTTCCCTATTGTTGTACCACAGGAACTCTAAAAAAAGGTAATGTCTTTTGAGTAGTATGTCAAAATTCAAACTTAAGTTTGTTCAGATAATTTTCCTTGTTTTACTTGCCTTCTCTCTATGTTCAGACTCCCTGCTGATGCAGAATTGATATTTACCATGCATATATTTAAAGATATTTATATTTAACATTTCTTAACAGAAAGAAATATAGGCAGTAACACAGTTTACTTGAAATATGCCTCTGCTACAGAAATGATATTATTTATGGGCAAACAACTTTTGCCTGTGTGTGTTCTGCACAAGGCAACACTCCCCAACTCATGTCGTGCAAGAATCTAACGAAATCAGTTAGCATCCTGACAGCAAAACACAAGGCTGTCATACCACTTTAAGAGGCATTTTTCTACGTGAACAGCAGTCAACAAATTTCCATAAAGGCCTTCTAAAAGCTAAACATTATGTTAAGTACCACAACTTTTAATTTTAAAAAATAATAAAATCAAAGAATATGCAGTCTGCACGCATTTTATTAATTCTTTGAGGCTTACCAGCTCTTGTAGCACTTACCATCCTCACCAACTGCATCAAGTCTCGGTAAAGGTGTATGTGAAACTTCCCTTTTCCTTATTCTACAGAGAGTTTTCAACTACTTAGCTTTCTCAACCTGCAGACTCACAAATTAGTTTGGAAATATGCCACCTTCTGTTATTTGCCCTCTCACATATTGTTGTTCCTCTTCTCTCTCCAATATGCTATTATTAGGACAGGCTAACACATTTCATAAAAGAGAAAGTAATATCATGTTCGATACTTTCATTTCACAGCCAACGCCATATGAACTATTCATAAACCCAGTAGGAAACAGTTTTACATTGCATGGCACATCACAGCTTCACGACCTTCATGCTCCTCTCCTCTAGCAGAGCACAGTCAACTTTCCCACGTAAGGAGGGTGGTGGGTCAAAGCCTTGTACTCCTTCAGTATGAAAATTTGTATTTGTCACCATGACTGCAGTGCTTTTAAACAAAGGGTACCACATGACAAACACTCACCAGAGGAAAAGCTATCAGCTTAGCTCTTTCCACTACTGAGCCACTGAGATGATGCAAGAATCAGCATGAAAATATCTGGCAAATGGGATTGTAAGTAGGAGAATAAAGTACTACATGAAAAAGCACAAGATCAATTTATACTTGAAAACTCAAGTGTGCTAGTACAGGAAGGGCATTGTTTTCCATTTAGTTTGAGGTAGGTCATTTACAGATTGAATGAGTTTTAAAAGCTGATTCCTAAATGAAGGAATGTGAAGGATTTTCCCCTGAGAATGATGTGTATATGTCAGCATTCTACCTTATCCATTTTAATTCCCAGGGGGAAAAAATATATCAGTAGGTAAGTCAAGTAGATGGTATAGCAGATAACAGTTTGGTGAAGAGATTTTTCATGAAAGTTGATGCAGCACATCAGTAAGAGACAGAAGACCCATGGAAGTCTGTACACTGCTAAAATGTCTCATAAAAAACCCAACAAACCAACAAAACATTTCCTTAGCATCTTCTTTTATTTAGCCTTTTATTATTGCTATTACTTTTTCATAAATAACTTAATTGTTTACATTTTATTACTGAAAACCAAATGGGATCGAAAAAAAATACCTCAGCCTGTTTACCAAGAATCCCCAGACAAGATGGTGATAATTTACTTACCAGTGCAAACAAAAATATTTTGGTTTATACCCAGATCTTTTAAAAACAGCTGTAAACAAACTACCACATCAGTGTTACATCAGATAGGTGCTGCATTAAAAAGGAACTTTAAAATGTTTTGCAAATTAAATAGTGTCCTCTAAATTATAATAATGTTAGATATTATTAGGTCGTTGTTTTTTAAAGGGTTGTCTTTATCATGTCATGAAATCATAACATACATGGCTATATGAATAATTTAATATGAATTTGCTGAAGACATCCAGTTTTATATGACACATTTATTCTAATTCTAATATTTTTATCTATATATTTGCAATCAGTTATCACCACAGTAGGTCTCCAGGGTTCTAAATTGGCCTCTATCTAGCTGCCCAGTTTTGAAACATTATTTGTGGGTGGAAAACATACATTTTCTTATTTTGAAGATCACTATTTAATATTCAAAATGCCAGTGCACAGAGAATCAAAAAATGTAGCTTATAGGTCACATGGGCTGTGAGAGGCATTTGTATGCAGTCACACACGATCAAGTAGCATTTCTGGCCATCCTTCCAAAGCCGTGATTTTCTTTTGCACCTCCATGTTACATCCTAACAATTAAACAGTCGTTAATGAACAAAACCTTGAGGCCCACTCCATTAGCACCTGAATGACAGCACATTCAAGCAGCAAAATCCTATATTTGCACCTGGTAGATAATGCATTATTTTTCAGGCATGCACACTCTTTGCCTCAAATGAAACAGAAAAAAGTCTTTTTGTATGCAGAGAGCATCCAAAGCCAGGTGCATTGACAGTAACACATTATTTTCATCCACAGAGCTCAAACACAATCCCATGCCCCTAGCTCTCATTCTATCACTGCATACCAGCTATCTCCTCCCAGAATGAGTTTTCTCTCTGCAGCACAACTCAACAGCAAAATCCAGAACAAAAACAAATGAAGCACTATTACCCTCCTGCAAACTTTCCAGATAGAAGGATTATTTCTAGCAAAGGATGCACCTTAGATTATATTGTTCCTAAAATGTGGTAACTATGTATTTTGCAGTTTTGACTTGTGAAGGTTGGTGTATCCACTTAGTGGTTAAAGGTGCTCCTGCCACAAGATATTCCCCCATCTGTGTTCCTTGATTGCTGTTGCTAGACAGGAAGGTAGAATAGCACCAAACCCACTGCAGCACTGTCATGTACCCTGATACTCATTTTCAGTTACCTTACTATGCTTGACTGTAAATGCTTCAGGTCAGGAGCTGGATCATGTTTGCCTCAATTTGCCTTGCCATTTGTTGCAGCAAGATCTGCTACAGTGCAAACAATAGAAAGCACCAGCTGCCTCAGCCCCACAACTTTAATCCATCTGGTTTTGTCTGCATTTCATTAATATCTCAATTAATGTCTACAAATTCTCCCTTACTGCTGTAAACAACAGAGAAGATATCTAATAGATGAACAAATGGTAAATGCTATAAATATGCAGTCTGTAATAACATGAAAATCAGTAGAGTGCCAAGTTACAGTGGATAGAGATGTTATGCACAGTAAGCTGATTGCTTCAGATGCATTTGTTTTGAAAACTATGAAATTTGCAGAGACAAAAACAAAATCTAAGAGCAAAATGGGATCTAAGAGCAACCTGGTCTAGTAGAAGATATCCCTCTCATGGAAGGGGGTTTGAAACACACATTCACCCTGAGAAAGATGTTAGGGTCATAGTAAATGAGCTAATTAAGCATGAACATTCAGCACAGTGCTATAGATAAGAAAATTACTGTGAATCTTGGATGCTTAAGCCAGCAAATACTAAGATTACTGAAACGCTGCTATTTATCTCTGTAAAGAATATTGGTGAGACCATATTATGTCATGTTGTGCAGGACACAATTTAGAAATTATTGAGTCACAAGTTAGAAAGGATTAAAAATATTTTCAAAATAACTTGTAACCTGAAAAATCCATCTGTGAAAGTGTTAATAAGCTCTAATTAGTTTATTAATGAGAAGGTTAAAATAGTACTTGTCCAGATTCTGCAAATACATGTAAGTAAAAGATTCATGGCTTTTAGCACCATATGATAACAATTTCTAAAATTGTAATGAGATTCAGTAACCAGAAAAAGGACGATGAAGTTCAGGCTCAGGTTTACATTTCAGCTGTGAGTTTAAAGAATCACTGAGAAAATACTAGGACAGAGGTGTACTCAAGCATTTTTGTGTTTCTTAGTAATAACTTTTCTTCAGCATATACCATATCTTACACAGAAATAATGCACAGCTTAGGGACTGTCACTAAATGAACATGACGGTCACCTTTGATTTTAAAATTCACGAAACTAGGAGTATTCTTCAAATTACATAGTTTGTTTTTTTGTTTTTTTGTTTTTTTTAAAGGAAGGGAATCCCCAGGAGAAATATATTTATTTTCCCATACATTCCTCAAGTGGATGTCATCTAGAACAGTATCTGATTGAATTTCAGAGTTCTTCAGAGTCTACTCAGAACCTATCTGTCATATTCAGTATTCAAAGATTAGTTCCTAAAGACGCTGTAATAGGCACAAAACAGAGCATCAGGATTCACCAAAGACAGCCACAGACAACAGCAAGACCTAAAGCACACAGCATAAGGCACTCACAGGCAGAGTGAGTTCCAGCAGACTGTTTCGAATTAAACTGTCTCTTATAATGCTCTAAAAAATATGTCTGCTTTGACCATCCAAGAATAAAATCTTCCACTACTATGCACAGTTTGATTTTCCAACATTGTTCTTGTAAAGTCTTCCCTGTACAGGGTAGCAGCTCTCACCAGCCCCTCTACTGCCTTCTTTCAAATTGCACCTGCATGTCTGGGATGCTTACAAAAAACTTGAGAACATTTAGGCTGCTAATGTTTTGTAAAAAATTTACTTGCTTGGTGAGCAGTTTTGTCTTACTGTAAAATAATCTCCATTTATGATACCACTCCTTATTTTACCCAAGTGGTTCAACCATATACTTTTGGGGACAAGGACTGCCTTTTTCCTTAGCTCTATGCAGGTCTGGGCCAATAGTCTTAACACATATCTGTGTTCACTGGCAATAAGTAAGAATTTATTACAGTTCATTGACAAAAGCCCTGCAGCTTATAATTATATGATATCTCCAAAACACTGAACTGTGGATAGAAATTACACGACACTAATTTATTTTTACCATTGCTGCTGTCCCCAGCTACAAAGTGTCCTTTCACTCATGGTGCACAGAGATGAATGTTTCAGGACCAAGAAATCTCACTTCAGTTCTGGAAAGTGAGTTCAGCTAGCTGCATCTACAGCCTCAGATTGATTCAGAAATTACTTTTTCCAAATATTCAATAATTGTACAATGCTTTCAAGTACTGATGTTTCCAGCAAGCCAATGAGTGCTTTCCTACAAAGAATATCATCCACAAAATATCACATGTGAAAACTCAAGGCAACTTTACATAATTTCTACTATTATTCCTCACTTTTTCTCCTGTATGGCACAGTATATACACTCTGCATAGCTGTGTTACTGCCCATGTTCTGCATGTAGTGGGCCTTGGTTGGATATCTTCCTTTTAACTCTTGCATCCAGTTCCTAATTTTCTTTTGTCTTTTATTCATTCTTACACGAGGAACTCTAGCTACAAATGCTAAAACAAGTATCAACACACCCACGCTTTGCTTTAATATTTGATTTAACCAGACGATATTGATAAGCACCCTTTGAAACTCCAGTCTGCATAGGAGAGGTGCAAGAATCAAGAATGGTTTAAAAATGTGATTTGATATCAGTCTTCTTTTGCAAAAAGAGGGGACACTTTAGATTCCCTGTTCACTTGCCATGTGGAATACTCAGCAAGATGGGGTTGTTTCAGTAAAGAAGGTTCTTTTCAGATGAACTGAAAGGAAGCAAAAGCTTTCAAGGTGAAACAACACTCTACTCTTTATTCTGCAACAAATAACTGTAAATCTGGTTTGACTAACTTGGTAGTGCTACAAAAGCACAACACACAGAATTAGAGGAACTTATTTATCCATGTCATCTAGTAAGAGTAGGCAAAAAGCAATCTTTCTGAGTTCAGTTAAAATTTAAAAAGACAAAATTATTCATTTATTAGCATACATTTCAAATAAATACCAAATGTATAAATAAAATTATAGCTCATGAGGTCTTCATCATATTAATTCAATTCTGATATGAGTTCTAGGATAAAATTTTGAGAACCAAGACCATCCAGACCTTAAGTTCAAAAGAATAATTATGACATCAAAAGTGCCTGAGATTACATGTCCTTGTCCATCTTTTCCCAGTATATTAAAAGTCAAAATCCCTGTATTTATACCCACATCCATTATGTTAATCAGTGAATGGCAGCACAAAGTCAAGACTGCTTTTAAAACTTCCTCTAGAATTACTTTACATAAGCTATTCTATGAAAAGAGAAGAAAAAAGAGGTAAACAAACAAAAAGCAAAACACAATCCTGCTACTTAGCACAGTCTAGATGAAATTACTTTCATAAATAATTCATTAAATTTTCAGTATTAAACTGGTTAAATCATTTATATTTAATTGGTTTTGGGACTATTAATCCCTCAGAATAAGAATTAGAAATTGAATAATCGCTCATTATTTGTGACTATGGTGGAGAGTTTTGGTTAATGCAGTTGTAAAGGAACTTTCTGAGCTGCAAATGAATTTTATTAGATTTCCAATTATTGCCATAGATGGATGCACTGGGAAAACTTTTTTTGCCCAGGTCATCCTAAGGACAGCGCAAATTTCTATGTAGGAAGCAGCATGGTTCTTTTCAAGCTTCATCTCCATATTTTTCTTCCTGCTAATTCTGAAATCAGGCATATTCTGGGCTGTCTGCTGTGCTATCTGTTTTTCCTATTGAGAAATTAATTTTCCATACAAACTTGGCAATCTATGATTCTCTCTAGTCAAGTGAAGTATTTTTAATTTTAATGACAATTTAAAATTAGGTGGAAGAATTGTATATTTGAATCAGAAATGGAAATTTTTGTGTTTTTCAACAAAGCAAAGAAGTTAGGTTTTTTATTATTTCAGGATTAATTAAGAGTCTCTCTTCTCCCATTTTTTTTAACACATAAATATTTACAATTAATAGGATATACTGAAAAGAAATTCATTAAAATAATTTTTAATATATTAATTAAATAAAACAACCCTAAACTATTTATATCATGGATCAAAAGGCCACCCAGATATTTCTGAAAACATGTAATTACTTTGACAGTTGGAGAAAAACATTTGCAAAGCTGGATTTTAAGAAACATCTGTTTCACTGTCTTCAAATAGCAAGTTGGCTCAGTACTGGCTCAGATAGCTGAAAATATTACTGGGTTTTAGTTAAATTTTGCACTTGAAAAAACTTGTAAGAGTGTGCAGATGTCTGTCTTATGTTCTGCTATAATTTTTTCTTGCTTGTTTTTCCTAGTAGGCCCATATCAAACAAAACAAAAACAAACAAGAAAAATTCCCACATCTTGGTCTATATACCAAACTAGGAAGAGGCTGCAGTGCATCTCCAGATCAATTGTATAACCATACAGACTACCAAAATAATCACTTCTATTTTTCTGGTGAAGTGTTGAAAGAGCTGCTATTTTGACCAGCATAAATTAGCAGACAATATTTTAACTATCAAAGTGAACCCTAATTCAATCCCGTGATAAACCTCAGATGTCAAAGTATTTTCGAACTGCAAAAGCAGACCTGTGAAGGCAGAATAACCCAAAGGAGTGAAATCCCTGAAATAGCCCCAAGCCTCCCGGTATGGCAAAATGGCACAAGGCAGACACAGTGACATGGTTGCAGCTGATGGTCTCAAAAAGTAGAGGTTTGACCCCGTGACACTTTGTTTTCTAGGGGGGTATGACTTAAAAGTAAATATTTTTGTATTGGTATCATGTTAGGCGGAACACATAAGATATTCATACACTTTTTAATAAGGAATGCTTCCCAAAGAACTGAAGCAAGTATTAGAAAACCAAAATGGAAGTAGGATCTGCTGAAATTATTTTCAGGAATCATTCAAGAGTGCCCAAAAACCCACAGCAACTCATCAAGACCCTAGCAAGTCAGCCAGCTGGCAAGCCCACAGCACTCCCAAAGCAACAGCCAGACTGTGGCAGCTGCCAGCTGATCAGATGTTGTAGCTGTTGAGATACTATTTTCCATACAGAATCATATATTTATATCTCAATCCATTACTATCTAAAACACCCTTTTTTCACAAAAATAGAGAATATGATGGAAAATTTGTGAAGAGGAAATTTAGAGACAAAATTAGACTTTGAATATTTAAATGGCAAAGTTACATTCCGTATTCCAAGAACACACAGGGATCGGAGTCATAGTTGACTTCTGCCTCAAATACTTCAAGGGATATAATATATGAATAAACTTGAACCTTCAAAAAAGCAAAACCCTACAGAAGCCTCTACAGAAAGGCCTTGTACAGTATCCACACATAACTCTGCAGAAGTGTTTTCAGGAACTGGTCATGGAAGACCACTGGAGCAGATCAGATTATAAACTCAAAAAGAAACACTGAGATGAGAGGATCAGCTCTTGGGCCTGAAAAAGCATTATGGGACAGCATGAGAATGGGTGCTTGAAGGTACAAAGTCAGAAGTCTTGTGATAAAAGCAGGTTCTACCCTAACTCCCAAGCCAAAGTTCAAATTACTTCCTGCTCTCTCAAAGCCACCACCTCTGCTTGAAAGACAGAGCTTGAATGAAAGTGACAACTCATGTTCTAAGAATGTTGTTCTAAAATGAGATTCCTGGACTCAGTGCTGGCTCCTGGCCAATGAGCTGCAAGACATTTGCCTTTTACAAAGGCAAAAATGGCATATTTGACAGCAAACGAACCTCTTTATACCAGCTACTGTATATCACTTCAGTGGGCATTTATTTCTAAGGCTCTAGGAGGTGTACTAAAGAAAAAAAATACTGTAAAATACTTGTCTCTCAAAGCTATGAAATTCAAATGGCCACATGTTTTTTGATGCTGATTCTGTTTTATTGGCTATGATCAGATACCGAGGAAGGAAGTTAGCTAAAACCATGATGTCTTAAAAAAAAAGTTACATGCCATCTTGACAGAAACACTAGATGTGAACAACTCTTTTCCAAAGCTTTTATTAAAAATCTCAGAATTTAAAGGCAGCAAATTAAAAATGTTCCTCAAAGTTTAATAAAGACAATTTAGAGGATGTGCACTTAGTCTCCCAAGCACTTGACTGTGCAGCATCAGACAGGATACAAACTCTTCAGCATAGGCATCCAAAGAGATGAAGAACATTAAAGAAAAAGCCCATTTAACTGGACCAAAAGACTATTAGATTTTCCTTGAATAGCTGGTATCCCTGATAGTACTGGCTTAATTAGACCCTAAGTGAACTCTGTCATGGACCACTGCTAAGACACTTCCCTCCCAAACTTCAGCATTCCCTGTAACTCTGGGCTTCCCATCTGCAATGCCTTTGGGAATGGCTCAAACAAGCAACCTATTGCTTCATCATTGTTTATGATGTTTTCAGCTGTTCAAGATCTTCATGTGTACAGAACTTAAAAAGACATTTCTGATTTCAAGAGCATTTTCACTCCTTTCAAGATTGAGTGCAACCCACTCTCCTTATTTCTTCCCTTTCCACACCCAAGGGATGCTACCTTAAGGAAAGAGAGGAAGTTACATAAGGAAGAAGAAAGAAATCTGAGATATTCCTACCTGTGTTGCTTGCAAGCCTTTGATCTACTTTTAAAAGATGAATATGCTATTTTGGCTATCTATATTGTCAGGGCCTGCAGTGGGAGAGAGAGGGTTTGGGGGAAAGGGGGGAATAGTTCCTACACGATTAATTCTCACATATATCACATATATCTAGAAAGATAGCAATGTATTGGAATAGGTGCAGAGAGAGAAACAAAGAATTGGGACAAATTGTAATCACTGAATGAAGAACTCAAAAGACACCAGATTAATTGCAAGCAGGTTTCCAACTTCTTGAAGCAAACTAAATAAATACATATCTCAAATTACAGCTAGACTGCAAAATTACAAATTAATGATACATTGAAGAGTCTATGTTAAAAGAGCATTATTAAAGCTGCCATTCAGATGCTGGAATTCAGACTTAGGAGATGACAGAACTGTCTGTACAGACATCATTCACCTCTCATCCTCTCCAGAAATATAAAAACTACCACAATGTTTTGTTGCATAATCGTACTCTGAGTGCAAACTGATCATATCTCACAGAGTAACAGGTACACAAAGGGCTCACATCCCATTCTCTCCCACTGCAGCTCTACACCTCTCAGCACAACCTGGGATCTTGCTCTTGTGCTGTGACTTCACATCAGGCTCCCCCTGAGTGCATGGATCTGAGTCAGTCTGTGCGCTGCCCACAGATGGAGCACGGGGATATGAGCTGTACCTGGTAGGTAATGTGCCAGCTGGTGATTCACCGCTGTCGTCCACTTCATGTTATGGTGTCCAGATTTATTGGATTGAGAACACCGAGATGGAAAAAAAAAATGAGGCACACATCATTCCTTCAACCTGATTTGATGTGCAGAATGGACTAGTCTCAGTTAAGGGGCTTGCCTGTTTTCTGCACACTTAAAATATTTTACATAGGCAGTATGTGATTGTGATTACTCTCTCACAGTTCTTCCTACACAGGTCTTCAATAGAATTTCTGAAGTCTTCATGGGCCATCTTCCCAAAACACATCTGTGAAAAAGGTCAATGGCATTTGCTGTGTGTGGCTGAATCTGAGGCAGATAATAAAATTGTAGTTTTTCTCACACCATTCCCAGGCCTGGGTTTCTGCCTCACTCAAGAGATGCCTAACTGTTTTGTAAAAAAGTTACTGATGACCAGCCTAGCTCATTCTTTAACTCTTCAATTCTAATTCCTGTTCTCATCTTTCTGCTTTCGAACAGATTATTTCCAGTTTCCCATTTATTCCCCTGATTCCAATCCAAACAACAGGGTATCTGTTGTTTCCCACCAAACTTTCACAGCAAAATCCAGTATTTTGTTTTCTTGTCTGAACTCATCACCAAATGCTTTCACCAGTTCCTTCTCCACTTTTCTGACTCTCACCCAGTCTCTGTCTCACACACTTTGAATTTATTCCATTTCCCCCTTCTGCTTTCACTTTACTCCTGACAGCAAGAACAGGCTCACCAGAAATCAATTAACAGAAATCTTCTGAAGCTTCTGTGGCCCTGACCTCGAGCACACTCAGGTAATTTGTAGCAGCAATAGTTATTCAGCATGGTTATTTCTGAGCTATGAGAACCATGTTCAGTTATTTTAAAGGGATGGTACAGGTGTATCTTGAGCATTATTTTGGGATCTGTCTGAGAAAATCAGTTTGAAGAAAAATGGCATTTGAATTTCTTTGGCCATTTTAGCTATGGAAATAAAAAAATTCTCTACCAAGTACTCACCAATTTCAGTTTTCACAGAGTCTGAAAAAGGTTGCCCATGACAAAAAACTCAAACAAACAAAAAAACCCCCACATCTTTGAAGACCAGATAATTTAAAAGACATAATCTCAGATTATAGCACAAGCAAAAAAAAAAATTATCTTTGCTCTCATGGTACTATTGTTTGTGAGGATCAAAGGAGAGAGAAAGATGAAAGGAAGTGACTGAAAAAAAAAAACTATCACTTTGACTGAAATTTTCCAAAAGAATTTAAACATGCAAGGTAAAAATTTGAAAATCTGCGTACCCATTAAGGAATCCTATTCAGACAAGTTCCCAATTTCCACTTATTATAAGGAAATGCTGCAAAACATTTTATGTAACTCTGCTTATGTATCTTTTAACTCCTGTCTTTCTGTGGAAATTAGGTTATTTATTAGGAAAAAATTGTGTCATTTTCCATACTGTGTTACAATTATAGAACAAGAAACTCTACGTCTTTCTAGGTTCCACAAATACTGACCAGGAATGGTTTGCGTGCATTCATTCTTGATTGCGGGCAGAAGGACGGATTCATGCTTTCCTCACTTTTATTTCAAACCTATTTTCTCACATTAACATAACCCTTTTTACAAGCCCTACACCTACACACTCTTAGAACTACAATTATGGGCATTCACATCATCAGTCGCCTAAAAAATCCCTTTTACATCAGCAACATATAAAGAGAAGCGGTAACTGCTTATGTTAACTGCAGCTAAATTTATCAAACTGAGTATTTTGCCTCTAGCCATTTTAGTTACAACAAGTCAAGCAAAGATAGCACAAAAATTAAAAAACCTGTGGGCTGTTGAGGTTATATTTCCATTAGCAAGAGGTAGAGGTGCCAATAGAAGCAGATTTATAGGTAAAACAATTAGTTCTGAGGACATACGCTTGGTAACAACAGACAAATATACACATTTCAGGTGTTTTACTATAAACGAGCCCTACTCTGGTCCCATGGACAGCCAGTGAACTGTTGGACTGGAGCAGGTGAGTTCCTGGAGTGCACCTTCTGACCTAATTTTTTCAGAAGGGAGTAAATTCATTTCTGGTCTCTCCAACTGAAAGACTCCAAAAGAGAATTCCTGGCCCAAACCAGGACCCCAACGTAGGCACATCTTGTCAGTGAGGCTTATGAAGCTATAGCACAGACCAAGACGGACCCTATTGAAGTTAACATTGCAAAGGGAAGTCAGCAAGATCCAAACCAGGGCCCTGAAACAGTATTACCTAGCTTTAAAACTGAATTACAAATGCTTGCATAAAGGTTTATATTTGCCTACAAGGGAAAGGAAGGCAAGCAGACAGTGTGAGGTCTCAGCAGGTGAATTAGAGATGGTGCTCATCAACAATTTAAAGAATTGCCAGGAACTGTTACATTAGCTGGATAAGCTAGGTAGCCTGTAAATTCATTACTATCCTAGCTGAACAGATAGACTAGAGGCACAGAAAACTTACTTTACTTTTTGTTGGGGTCATGCAGGGCTAGATGCAGAGAATCCGTGTGAACTATGTGACATGAGGAATCTGCAAACTCTTACAGGGTAGGCAGAAGTTACCAATTTCTAGATTCCCAGAAGTCCCTATTATAACTGAATCCTAAAAATTTAAGAGGAAACTGTGATGTAAACATATGTATTGTTGTAGTTATAATGCCTGCAGTCCAAGTAACTCTTACCCAAATGAGGTGTATAAATTAATTCTTCTGACGAACAAGGGAGATTCTTTGCTTATTTATCCAGTGCGGGAAAAAGGACCTGTGTGTGCATGAAAGGGTTTGGGGAGTTGTTTGTTTGATTTAATGAGTATGATTTCTGTGTTGAATTTTCTAGCATACATTAAATTTCAAGCAGATAATTATTTCTAGGCAGAACCTCATTGAAGTACACCCTTACAGACCTTAACAAAGAAAAGCATGGCACATGGTTTCAGAGAGCACTTTTTTCTGCTTTTCCATAGAATGAAATAAATTTAATTAAAAATCCTATAGCAAAACTTGCAGTTTTAAAAAACAGTATTCAGAAAGCACGAAAAACAAAATGAAGATTCAGGCTCTTTCCCCATGACCAGGTTTTCTCTCTTCCAGATTCAGCCAGTCAAGGCCAGTTCAGCAGAAAGAAATTGGCAGTTCATCCAGATCTCAGGTTCAATCTTATTTCTTTGACACATTCTGTCTCCACCACAAAGGTTTGAAAGATTTGAAAGATGGGCCCACGTGAACCTCATGAAGATCAGCAAGGCCAAGTGCAAGGTCCTGCACCTGGGCCCACCTGAGCCCAGGCAATCTCAAGCAGAAGTACAGGCTGGGTGGAGAATGAATTAAGAGCAGCCCTGAGAAGAAGGACTTGGGGATGTTGATGAATGAGAAACTCAACATGACCTGGAAATGTACATTTTCAGCCCAAAAGCCAACCATATCCTGGGCTGCATCATAGGCAGTGTGGCCAGCAGGTTGAGGGAAGTGATTCTACTCCTTCACTCTCACGACACCCCGCCTGGAGCTCTGCATCCAGCTCCAGAGATTCCAGATGGCAAATCTGGTTCTCTCCTAAATGTTGCCTAGCTTTTCAACTCATTTTTAACTGTGAGCTCTAAAGCTAGACTTTAAACCAGGAGTTTAAATTACAGGTTTCAGAAATGTCAAATACAGGTTAAATGTTGTTATGGGAAGCCTGATCATCTAAGTTGTCAAACTAGAAAAGAAAATTTGTTGCCTCTGAAGTTACCCATTTATGAAAACGAAAGCACAAGTGAAACAGACTGTTATAAACTGTATGGTTTAAAAGCTCCCTGACAGAGGCGTCTCAGAAGCACCTGGCATGGTTCTAGGTCAGTGTGACTCTTGTCTGAAGGATTCTATTTGCAAAAGGAGATGTTTAATAGTGGGATCACTTACAGGTACTTTTCATGTCTGTTTCTAATGAGAATGAGGAGGATGGTTATCCCTTCTGAAATCAGTCATAAAGCACACTCCTGTGTGAACACAGAAGACTGGAATTCACTGTTATCTTTGTCATCATAGTTACCATAACCGTTCTTTGTCTTCTCATTTTAGTCAAAATTATTTTATTATGTCTTTGGAACAGCCTTTCAGTCAAAAAGCAAGAGAAAATAGGGAGATTATTTTCTTTGTAAGGCACTATTTCATGTTTCATATTAAAACCTCTATAACTTTAAAGAACTCATCCTTTCCAGGGGAATTTGTCAGTATCTTATATCTACTGCAAGAGCTGCATGGTGTGTGAACTAGAAAAGCAAACTGTTACACAGCATGACACAGTATAAACTTGTACTACATGAACATGGTTTAAGAAACACTAAGATGGTCATAAAAGGAAAAAACATCATCCAGTACAGGAAAGAGAAGATAAATGGAAAACAGTACTGTCCAAAAGAGGCTTCTACCTGGGAACTTATTCAACAAGCACAATAGTGTTAATAATGCCTGTTAGTCTGCTGGATCTCATCTCTATCCCATGGGAGATCCTACGGCTCCATTTTTCCTTTGATTTTGCTGTAACCTCCATATTTCCCAGTTTGTTTCAAAACCTATCTTCTCCTAAACCTATTGGCTGACCCACAGCCAAATTTTGCCCCCTCTCCCCTCCAAAGCGTTAAGTGTTCAGGCTCAGCCATGTGTTCTCAGATATGACAATTACACAATTGCTTATGATTTCTGCTTCATTTGCGGGAGTGGTCACCCACATGCTGCAAGCCCTCAGCAGGACCCTGAACCACTGAATCCACAATTTCCCAGCCAGCAGAGTGCTGTTCAAGTGCTTCAAGACGTGTCAGCGAGGTCTGCACTGAATGGGGTGAAGGGGAAGAAAACCCCTCCTTTTTACCAGACTTTTTTAGCCCAGATCACTACAGCACAGCTGGCAAAGCCATGGGGACTGTGTTATGGCATAGGAATGGTATTGAAGCAGGACCGAAGGCAGGAACAAAGCCCCCTCAGCTGTTTTTGCTGCCAGAGCCAGATGGAAATACCCATCTGTCTTGCCTGGGTGTTGCTCTGGAGAGCGGAGCAGGCATGTCAGGGATGGGGCAGTGGCTGCAGAGAGTCACCGCCTGGTCCTCCCCACACCCAGGGCTGCCCACTCAGCTGTGTGAAGGACATTCACAGGAAGGATGGTTGGCTCTCAGGGCTGTGTGCCTCCTGTTCCAAGGAAAGGGCCTCACAGACTCATAAGCATTTTGAAATGTGTGGAAAACCTGTCCTGAGGCGTGCCAGTTTCTGACTCTATGCAGCCTTGCCTTTTTATATATCTGAAGAGAAAGTCCTGTCAGAAAGATTTGTTCTAACAGGAGTTGTTTTGTGAGGAAGAACATGGAAGACCCATTTGAAGCACTCCTCTTTCTTTTATCTTTGTCTCAAGTACACTGACATGAAATTAATCTCATCTGAGAGTTTAAAGGGCTTAATTCCATATTCTTTTGTGACTGTTAAAAGAAAGAAGCAGGAGGCAAATTTAACTACAATGTGAAGTTCAATTATTTCAATTACCACCTCCTGCCGAAATGAAGTCTGTTCCTTCAAAGACATCTGCAATTTTACACTCATTTGCTCTCAAAATAGCATTAATTATAATAGTTCCACTGAAAAATATAAAAGAATACATGAACAAATTAAATAATTACTTATGTACTTTAAAAAGTTGCATACATGTTTAATTTATAAATTAGCTATTTACCTTATGTCATTAATCATGCGGCCCAAAACAAGCCTTAACAAGTATTCCATGAGTCTAACATGAAATTTTGGTCCCTTTTTTTACACATATTGTAAAAGTCATATCAATATGGGATCCTACTCTGCAAGTTATTTCACAAAAGAGAATAAACAGATCTTTAGTAGCTGATACTTATAAAAAGCACAGTAAAGTGGTATAACTTACAGGGGAAACTATCATATTATCACTTTGGTGCTTTTTCTGGAATGGTGATGATAGGTGTTGGCAGGACCATTTCTCTGTGTGGGATTTTGCTAGAGTGTGGATCAATGAAATGAAAGAACAAAGAGCAAACAAAAAAGACAGAAAAACCACAGGCAAAGATAAGACAATGAAAGACTGTTGCACAGTAGGAAAAGGACTGAAGCGGCTATGAAGTTGGCAGTGGTGCTCTAGGCAGCATCCCAGGACGTCCACTGCAAAAAGTCCGCAAGGAAAAGGATGCACAGATAAGGACCCACAATGGAAGTAAGGCAGGATTTTATCCCATTATTTTTAGCATTTGTCAGTCTCTATGCAAGGATTTTATTTTGGTTATGCTAAATGGTACTGAATAAACACCTTACATGAAGAAAATTTCAGTGTTGAAGATATACAGGGCGGAAGTGAGTTTAATATTCAGGTTACACACTGTCCTGTATGTGTTTGTAACTGAATTTAGAACAGAAGATGAACTGACACAAAGGGACACATTTCTGAGAGATCTATTTTAAATCACAATCATATTTTGTGTCTAATCCTGGAAAACCTTTTCTGCACCCAAAAGAGGCAGGTGCTATAATTTTGAAGTGAATAAGCAATAAAGTAATTTAAATTCTGCTTAGATTGCCAGATTCCATTCTACCTAACCTATGGAAATCACCCTCTATATATCCAGAGAGAAATTGAATAAAATATGTATAATCCCATGAACAATCTGAATATCAAAAATTTTATTACCAGTCTTCAGCCAGAAAAACTACAGCGGGCACTGACAACAAAACAGTGCAAGAAATTTTTATTTCTCTGCTCTTTTTAGTGGGCTACACAGCACAGATTGATATCACTTCTTTGCTGGAATCAAAGACACCCCTACTTATTTTCCGAGTACTTCTGTGCAACATACTTAGTGCCTTCCCAATCCATGTGCAGACCTAAGGACATACAGATTCTCCATTATTACATTGCAAGACTGTATCAGAAAGACCAAGAAGAATCTCCTTTTTTTACCTTTTCTTTTTTTTAAACCATATTAATTGTCTTATTTAGATCTAAGGATGGAATCTGTCCTGGTTCTGCAGTGAGTGGGGTCACCAGGTATAAGAGGGTGAATATTAATGGAACCAGGCATTGAAATTTTCTGGCCAACATTGAGAAACCTGCTGGGTTAACTTTGTACTAAGCACAATGGCATCATTCAACAAATAGTTTTGCATCAAATCCCAACTGACTGCTTATCTCTAAATCAAAAACGCATACGCTGATTTTATTCATCATCTGTAGAAAAAAAGATCACAAGAATTTTTTTCTGGAGCCACAGTGTCTATGCTTGGTTAAAACTCAGTAATTCTCTGTAGGGCATGTTTGAGCAGAGGCCGGACTTTAAAGTGTAAGCCCTGAGTATTTTCAGAGACACCATGGGTAAAGAAATTGTACACATGTAAAATCCTGACTTAAAACAACTAGCATCTCTTCCCTGTTGTTTCAAGAAGTTAAATTGTAAAGGAGAAAGAAAATCTTAACCTTGGGGACTCACTAAAGGCATATTTTCTTATTAGGAACTTGCTGAAAGAAGAGATTTAGCATGGCAGGGCCAGGGCCAGGAGATTATCCTTTCTGATTGAGAAGTGATTAATGAACGATATAAAAAGTGGGTGGAAGCACTGTTGAAATTTTTGTTCCTCAGAGATGTTCTATCCAAATAATGAGATTACTAGATAATAAAAATTTTGGGCTACTTGTTCCTTTCCATCTCAAATTATTCCAGAAGTAAATCTGGTAAACAATAGCTCCCACTATCTGACCTCTGATCCTTCAATCCTTCTCTATCTGTCTCTGTATTTTACTTCGTCATTCCTTGGGGCTTCTCCTAAGCCGTACAGGTCACAAGGGCTAAAATTCTCCAAGGGTGGCATGTAAAAAATACCTACACAAAACAGCTAGAGTATATTTAAACCTCAAACACTGCCATATTAAAAACATATTTCTTTTGTTCACTGGATATTATATCGCTCTGCTTAATCAGACATTGGCAGAAACAGAGAATGATTCCCAGCAAAAGAAAGAAAAGAATACTTCGAGCAAATATATGTCATATTTTTGAGATTAATTTTTTTTATACATACAAGGTAAAACTTTGGGGGGAAAAAATTTCAAATGCTTATCCCTAATCGCCTTCATTCATTCTCCACAGTAATACAAATAGTTCCCCATATGCCCTCCATCACAAAATATAGTTTAAATAGATTTAATATTTAAAGGGAACTTGCACAAGTGTGAAAAAAAGTTTTAGAAATTGATGACAGTTTTATTTTCTGTTTTACTTTAAAGTTACAACCAGGATACCTCATTATATCCTCAAGAGTGGTTAAGGTGCCAGATAGTCTGCACAGTCTGGACACAGGCCTCTTGACCAGTTCTGGAGCACCTGTGACATGGATCACAAAATCTGGACATAAAGCTACTAATCACTAGAGTAGTCAAAAGTGTTGAGCATGTTATGATCATTCATAATACAAATAGAAAATATTGACATCACTCAGCACAACCCAAATGATTTAATAAATAAAAATATCATAAAACATTGAACACTCCTGAAGATGGACTGGCCATAATTCTGCATATTGAATCCATGTTTCAAAGTCTCCATAAAAATGCTAGGCCTTCCTCAAGAAAAGGGAGCACAGAGTCTGATTTCCACTTGTCGGGAGAAGACCAACCATTAGACATGTCTATAATAGGATAGGCACCCCAACTGTGCTGTTACAGGGTATTGATGTAGAGTATGGTTACCATATTCTTTCAAGAAACACAGTGGCGGTGTTGGCTGTCAGCCAGGATTCCTACTCACTTCTAAGGTTTTAAAGAAGATGAGACATGAGGTTCAGAGGCAAAGAACTGAAACCCAGTATTTTTATATGCAATTTTTACATATTTTATATGCACTATTTGCATTCATTTAGCTCCATTTGTGGCTTTTTGAGATTGACCTAAAATAACCCTAATTTCTTAATTGCTCAAGTAGGGAACGTAGCCACCTGTTGATGCTGCTGGGCTCAAAACTTAACTCTTAGGCACTGCAATATTTAAGAGTAACTTCAGCAGGCAGAAGAAATTTTAGGTATAACTCTTTTTTCTTGGTACTTTATCAACAAAATATTGTACTAATTCTGGAGGTGATCACTTGCTAAGGAACAACCAGATACTAGGAAAATGACGCCAAAAAAACTCTTTAAATAAATATGTACATTTTTAATGAAAGCTACAGGTACAAACACGTTAAATTCACCTAGACTCATCTTTCCTATTTTATAATCTTGCATCATTCAAATGGGATTTTATGAAAGCATCCAGGTCCCTGCAAATATCTGTAATGATACTTTTCCTGATGACCTTTCTGTCAAGAGAGATGACATTTTTAAAAGAAGTAGTTGCCTCTCAATACAGCATCTCTTATTATGTTGTTATAAAGCAAGTAGATTTGTCCCCCCACTCAATCCATCTTAGTAAGAGAAAGTGTTTATTGTCCTTAATATCTACGTGAGAAGCCTGGAGAAAAAGAGAATTTTTTTATAATTGCTACTGAATTATTTTTTACAACCTAATAGCAGATGCCTGATGAATGGTTTATCATGGCAGGTTAGAGGAAAGAGCATAACTTCAATCAAGAACTTCTCAGTTGCTTTACTAAGACTTTTTAATCTAAGTAATCTTAATCTTTTCAAGACAGCAAAAGCTTAAGAAAGGAAAGAGGAACATAAATAATAGACATACAAGCATATAATGTACAGGTATTATTATGTAAATGCAAATAATATGCATTAACTACTATCTTTTGACATGGCTCCATGCCTCCTAATCTAGTCCAGAACAGGAGAACAGGACCTAAGAAGGAAAAGTCATGTTGTCAGACATGCCTTCCAAATGCATTACAGGAAAGAAGACTCCCTATGTGTCTGCCTATTGCTGTGTAAAACAATTAAGATGGGAAGCTAAGTAACAACTTTCTTGCAATTGCTTTTTCTGTACAATTAATGTAATGTAACATTTCAATGACCCCTTTTTTATAACCATGCAGTTTTATGGTTTTTTCCAGCTTCTTTTTGTCTTTGTTATCACAGGTGTTCAGCATCTCCCCAAGGCAAAGCAAAACTAGACTAAATTCTAATTAAAGGACAATACTGAACTACTGTTGGTGGGCAGACTAGGAAAAGAAAAAGAAGCCAAAAATATCTTTAAAATATTCTGCAGGTACTTTCTCTTTCCATATGAAATTTCTCAGCTAAATGCAATTGTACATACGCTTCCGCAGAGTATAAGAAAATAATGTTAATATTCTACACTATTTATAGATATTATGTCTTTCTGCCCATATTTAATCTCAGCTTTGTGTTTACTGCAGTGAAGTCTTTGAAAGAAGCAGCTATATGGAGAAATCCTGCCTGTCAGAAAAGCCACATGGATTCCTGGCTAGGCAAAAACCATGTTTGAACACAGAATTAAACAGAAGGCTCCTTAGCCCAACATACCCTATCTGCTCATGGGACTGTGACTATGCTTAAGAATAGAAGGTGACTAAAAATTGATCCTTTCCCTACAGGATTCTCCAGTTTCCTGAAAAGAGCATGTTGAGGGACTGCTTCATTCAGAAGTTGTAGATAGATGACCAGATTTAACAGTTACTCTGTAAATTCATCCATTATTAAAACCTGTATAGTATTTAGCTTGCCCAGCATCCCAATGCAGTAAATACCAAAGTTTAATTAAGTTTGAACAGCAGCTCTTCTCTTTGTTTGCTTTGAGCATGGTGTCTGATGGTTTCATTGGATATCTCTTCCCACTTGCGTGATACAAAGGTTATTTTTACAGGCTGTAAGATCACCACATTTAGTGTTTTCTCATACAGCAACAATCCTGTACCTCTGCCTATTTCTTTATCCCTCATTTTTCCTTTTCTTCTATGTCTGGAGTGAGCAGAGCTTCACTCAGCACATGCAGATGGAATATACCCTGGGACAACAAGCCCAAAATAGCAAAATTGATGTTTCAGCCATTTTCCTAAGGAACAATTTTCCTAATTCGAGCCTTCACCCTGACTAACTGGGCTTAAGTAAGAATTTCACACATAAAGTCCATAAATAACATATTTTAAGGCAGAGAAATACTTTCATCATGAAATAATAGACACTGAAATTCAGTTCTCTCCCTAACTTCAAGTTGGAGAAACATATTTATGATTTTCAGGGTTCTTGTTTTAACTATTAATTTCAGAATAAATTTTGTTTATTTTTAGTCAGCATCTTTTTCTAATTAATCCTGTAATGTCCCTAGCCAATCCAAGGCTATTTGAGAAGATATATTTTCTCCTAGTGTGAGAGTGTAATATCATAAACATAAGAATCTGCTTTTCAAGCAACAGTGAAAGGACAAGTTGTGTTAAGATGAATCTAGGAGGAAAGATTCCTCATTCAAATAACATTTCTTCACTAAGCACAAGTGGAACACAACCAAAAGTGAATTTCTTTTTCTGACAGTTTTTTCTTGCAGCAAAAATATTTTAATGTATAAATTCACCAAAAGAAAGAAAGGGGAAAGGTTAATCGTCAATAGCATGTTAACACTTGACCTTCAATACAAATGTGTAAATTAGCTGTTAATGTCTACCGCGTATACTAAATAGCTTCACGGATGAGCAAATTTAACAAAACTTCAACAGCAAGCCAGTGATCTAAACAAAATGGAAAATGTCTGGTCTTTTATGAGACGAGAGGGGTATGTGCCTCTGGGTTTTCTGGACAAAGTTAAACATATTCAACAGAAAGCTTTCAAACAATGTTGTATTAAACATCAGGTTGAACTCTTATTACTTTCAAGCAGGTCCATCTAACTTCAGAATGCATTTGTATCTAGCAGATAATAACATCACTGTTTCTACTGTGAACCCAGACACAGAGCTGTCTACACATGAAAGGCAGAAAATGTGATCATTATTATCTAGAGTTCACAATTTGTAAGCTATTCTGAGTGCAAGGACTTGAAAATAAAAATATGACACAATGCCAGCATAAGAAACAACTGAGAACTTCCTCCCCTCTTAACATTTTTAAATATTTTTGGATAAAAGTAACTGCTGGAGAGAGATAAAACTATGCTTTTATCATCTTGAGAGGATGACAGTGGGATTCTGTCAATTCTAAGATTGTAACTAAATGATCAATAAATTTATTACTCTTTTTCAGTGAGCTTCCATAATTATGCAAATGGCTGAAATGTGGCTTCTGTCGTCTTAACACGCAGAATTTCAATATGTCTTCTAGCATGCCCAAGATTGCTGCAAAGTCAAGTATGTTTTATAGTTGCATCATTAAATAACCACTTAGAAATAATTCCTTTACATATAACACAGATTAATTATTATCAAATAATAAAACAGGAGTCCTAATGAAAAATAGGAATTCTATGTTATTGCCCTAGAACTGAAAATTTTGTAAAACACAGCCTATCTCATTTCTTTCTTTAGCTACATTCCAGAACTAATTCCTCAGCAAATATCTTCTCTGATGGCATTGAAAAGATGGCCACAGCAAGGCCTAATCAAAAGGCATATAATGACAAATTTGGCATTACTGAGTGAAATGGGAACTAGTGCTAACTGGAAGATGAAAGCCAATAGGGCTAAACAAGTATGAAATAAAAATTTAGGCTTCTCCTATGAAGAGGAAGCCATAAAATTGATCCTTCTATAAAAAAATGCAACCACCACTACTAAACAAGACATTTACCCTGAATTTAGAAAATTGACAGATTATTTTTACAGATTTGTTTATCTTCCTTAGGCAGTGGTTAGGTTTAGGCCACAGTAAAGCACTGTGCCACTATCACTTTGTGGTACTGACTAGAAAAGGCCTTTCACTAGACAGTGACTTGTCTTCTTTCTGCGCTAGCAAAGAGAAAGGGGAAAAATAATTATTAAAGTTAAGAATGTTTTCCAAAGCTTCCAGGGACTGACACAGTTACTGACCTAGGCTGAATGGTGGTCAAGTATTTCAGCTCCATAGGATGAACAATGGGACGTGCAGGATCTGCTCACCGCTGGGCTGATGTACTCCCGTGCACGGGCAAATGTGAGCTCCGTCTGCCACTGAATGCATCGGAATTTCTGTTTGTGTGCAGTGCTTTTGTGACCACGTGCAGCATCCTGTGTCTTGTTCTGGGCTCCCAGGGCACGAGGAAAACACACTAGAGCGAGTTCAGGGAGAGCCACCAGGGTGGTCAAAAGCCAGAGCATCAAATGCAATGAAAAATGACTGAGAGAAATGGACTTTTGCAGCTTTAGGAAAAGAAGGCACAGAGGAGGTTTTTGAATGCTGGTTCTGATTATGGTCTGCAATATAAAGGCTTTCCAATATCAGTCAAAGGAATCTTTTTATCAAATATCTAAAATTTCCTTCATTCATAAGAAAAGCTTTAATTGAGTTTGTACTATGAATGACATCACTTTAAAATGCCAGCTGACAGGCCTACAAAAGCCCTTGTAGGTTACTGCTGTTTCTTTGGTATACCAAGTGGAGGGAGACAACGTTTCAAAGTTATTCATATTTCAAGAAACTCCAGTGTCTCCCTGTTATTTCAGTCTGATCATTCTCCAAACAAGTTCACACTTCACATGTGAGAGAACATGACAAAAATTTTATTTCTCATTCAGAAAGATGAAAAAAATGTTTACTTTGAAAAGCATAAAAACTTCAACTTTTTTTCAAATGCTGTTCACAATCCACAGACATACAAACTTTTTCCCTCCTGTCATTTTAGAGTATAATCTCATTTGAAAATTCAGCTATTGAAGTTTTTGTAGATATTAATCATGAAACAAATTTATACATCTCTTCAGCTCATACAATCTCTTCAATTATACATGTCTTCAATTTATATATCTACTATCACCTTCAAGAGAAATAATGGTCCCAATTCAGCTCTCACTTGTATAAGCTCTAATAGCTACCAACTTATTGAACTTTAATAATTTATTTAACCAACATAGCTAAGAACACAAGTCTGATGCAGGGAGGCAGACATTATGTATATGTGATCTGCAGTGATACAAAAAAATTGCCTAATAGAAATTCTTAGAAAAATTGAATTACTCCAAAGGTTCTGCAGACATTCTTCAGAGCATACCCATGGCTTGGAATGAATGAACTGGTGCCATAAAAGTGTCTGAAAAGTCAGACTCAAAATAAAAATCATTTTGGTGCAAAAATATTTAAATTACAGAACCAGTGAATATTTTTTTTCTCTTGAGAGGAAAGGCTTTATTATTTGACTCTTTACCAGTATTATGGAAAAGTATATCATGACTTCTGTACTTCTGTATCACAGTTGCATTCCCATGCAATATTAAGGTGTCAGGATTCAATAATTAACATTAATGATAGAAAAAACTCATTAAAATAGTAACGTAATTAATCAGTAAATTAAATCCAGTAAAAAAGAAGTATTGGAAAGATACAGGGTATTTTTAAATGCTGGGTCAGGTTGAATATTTTTTTCCAATATTTTCCTTATTTCTTATATCTTTTAGCCATGCAGAGTGGCAGGAACTTTGTGAAAAATAAAACATCAACTGATGAGGGAATTAAAAAACTTAGGTGAATTTAAGAGCTTACTAGGAAAAAGAATGCAGCAGAACCGGCCTGATGCTGACATTAATAAACTTCCAGCAAAGCAGTGTTTTAGACTGATCTGACCTCTGCTTGTTATGCTTCTGAGAAATGGCTTCTCACATTTTTTAAACTTCGATTGAAAAGTCACAAGTTATTTAAAGTAAATTTTAAGAGGTGTGAGTCAGCATTCAGAAACACACCTCATATGTCTGAAAAAACACTGGACAGCAGATTTTAGTTCTACAGCCTATCATTCATTTTCCCAGCTTACCTATTAAGTGCTAAGGTGTGTCTCTGGGTGTTTAAAGATAATTTGTATGCCACCCAAAACTGCAAACCTGCAATCAGGTACAAACATGGCACAAAATAAGTAGCCACCAGGTTAAACAATTTCTTTCTCTGAGGCAATTGCTAAAATTTTATCACATTTATACATCACAATTTCTATGTCCCTTCCTTTTATTTCGTGAACTTAAATTCAGAAAATGGACAATAATTTCCAAACCTTCACCTAAACCAATCTGGAATCTCAAGGCAGTAGTCCTCGCCGCAGCATAGAGAAATAGAAATGTCTCATCACCTCAGTCTTTCACAACACCCAAACATAAGAAATGCTAAACAAAGTGCTACTGCTGTGTTCAGTTACATACCTGAGGATTTAAAAGCAGTGCCTCTGAAAAGAAAATGAGGAAAAAAAAGACAGAAGAGAAACATGAGCTAGAGTTGACAAATTTCTTCCATGACATAGAGATCTCACACGAAACCCTCAACATAGTATTATCTTTCAAATTAAAAGGAAATTCTAATTGTGTTTCTTTTACTTATCACAGTGAGTTAGAATTTACTTTCTTGGTTAAACAAGGTGACTACATTAACAAAAGCTACACTTTCCATATACAACTGCATAAAGAAACTTTATTTATAGAACCTTTGCTGTAAAATTATCAAAAAGATGTTTTTAGATGCAATTCTGAATGCACCAAATGTGGCTAAGTACTTCACCCAGCTCTCAGTTTTTCCAGGATGTGGAAATGTTTCCACTTACCTTTAATGATTAAGAAATGTATAATGCAAGAAAATAAACAGCCTGAAGCCAAGAATTTTTCAAGGGCTTGAAACAATCTCAAAAAAATATTGAAATCTCATCTACCCATGGTAGAATAGAAACATTCGCATAATGAATTTTCCTTCAGTGGCATGAAAATTGTACCTAATGTATTTATATAACCTGTGTATATATTATTGAGAAACTCTGATTACAAGAAAAATATGCAGACTTTTTATAGCTCTAAGAGATGAGAGGTTTGCCACAACATACTCAGATAAATTACTTCCAAGCCATATTATTCCTTAAACATTCCAATAGCTCAGGCTAAATCCTTCCTGAACAGGAACAAAGCAACCCAGTTGGACCAGTGTCTAAGCACTTCTTCAAAGCCTTAGTGCTTCTAGATCTACTCCCCTGCTACAGTGGACTGTAAAATCAGTAATTCTATAGGGATGGACATGATTCAGAAGAAATGGAGCTCCAGTGTGTTACATCTCTGTGAGAGACTCAAGTGAAGCCAGAGTGCAGCAAAGTCTTAATTCCCCTCAGGATGTGGCCTGTGAAACACTAGAAATGCAAACAAATTTAATTAAATCAATGCTAATCCCCACAAAAACAGATGGAACTGAGGCATTTATTTCCCAGATATTTTCAAGAGAGGTAATTAACCCACAAACCAAAGTACAAGGTAACTAGTGGCTGAGAGATGGCACTGGTAGTGTTCCCTGGAAAGCCAGGCCTCAGCTAAGACCTTGAAGTTCTCCAGGGCAATCAGACTCAAGGAGTTTCACTTTGAAATAGCAGCAACAGCTTCAATGAAATCTACTGAACATATTTTACCCCAGTAAATCTTCACACAGTCTCCAGAATGCTTCTGCCACACCATGGTTGAGGTCTCCGTCCTGAAATGAGCCAGAACTATCTGTCCGGCCTTCAACTGGTGATTCAGGAGCTCACAGGTCTAGCAAAGGCACTGTGCCAGATCTGTCAGTCTGGATCCTTTGCTTAAGTGTGAAGGTTGCCTTGGATACTTGTTTAAAAAAATAAAAGCGGAAGGCCATAAATATAATTTAGGAGGTTCCGAAAATTCTGTGGGCAGTTACTACTAGAACTGCTAGTTACTTTGTTTTTCTGCTTTTCCCCTGAACATTTGCCATTGGCTACAGTGGTAAGAGATAGACAAATCAAGAAAAATATTTAGCTTGATCTATTGTCAATGCCCACTGTAATAACAATGCTCTGCACCTATTATATCACCCTCCAAGTAGGAGTGTCAAGATATGGACATCTATAAATTAAGCCTCGAAAAATCACCATTACATAAGATTATTTTGCTGGGAAAAGCCCAAAACAGGAAACTTTTTTAAAATTCTTTCTTGTCTTTTAAAAATCAATGATGTTGACAAACTGATAGTTATGAGCCAGGGCGTAAATACACTTCCGTTCCATTTCTGCTGCCTGTATCTACAGATTTGTGTTTGCAAGGTTCTAATAATTTTAAAGGGCTGATTTTTTTATTTTTAAATAAGCACAAACTGGATCAGTGCAGGTAATTTCAAGCAATATCTTTGAATCCAAAAGTAAGATTCTGTGGTGGTTTTGCTTGGCCCAGTTTTTGCCAGTGAGTAGGGTGGGGTACAAAGATCCTGCATGTCCTGAGTAAAGATTCTGGAAATTTCTCCACCATGTCCAGCAGAGCCAATCTCTGATGGCTCTGAAGATGATGGACATGCTGCTGGCCAAGCCTGGGCCAATTAGAGGTGTTAGTTACACCTCTGTGGAAACATATTTAAGAAGAAATCAAAACAATGTGAGCACGCACTTCTTTTTAGCCAGAAGAGGAGGAGGAGGTAAA
The DNA here is from genome assembly GCA_013397895.1 of Origma solitaria. Lineage (NCBI taxonomy): Eukaryota > Metazoa > Chordata > Aves > Passeriformes > Acanthizidae > Origma > Origma solitaria. Next base: position 275,236 of record VZRL01001650.1, on the reverse strand, counting down.
AATATGTGAGGGAAAACAACATGGAGGCACCAAGGTCAGTGGAGAAGGTGGAGGAGGAGGTGCTCCAGGCGCCGGAGGTGAAAACCCTCTGCCAGCCGTGGTGAAGACCATGGGGGAACAGGTGGTCCCCCTCAGCCCATGGAGTCCAGGGGGATGCAGAGAACCCCCCACAGCCTGTGGGGAGGTGCCCATGCCAGAGGAGCAGATGATGCCTGCAGGAAGCTGTGATCCAGTGGGAGTCCCAGAGACTGAGAGTTGCAAAGGCCTTGCAGGAGAGAGAAAGGCCTTGCTCCTGGGATGGAAACAGCCTGGCCTTGGTTTAGCCTCGGCTTGGAAGTCTGCATCCTATGGACAGGAAAATCTCGGCTGCAGCAATTGGGGTGGGCTGCTGCTCACGGGTTTGGACCCATGCCAAAGAAGTTTGCAGAGGACTGTCTCTCGTGGGAGGACCCCCATGGCTAAGTAGAGGACTCTTCTCCCTGGTGGACTGACCCTGACCAAAGAAAACCCCCATACCCTGCCCCCACCCCAGAGCTATGTGTTGGAAGGAGGGAGGGGGGTGAGCTGAGAAATGGTGTCTTATTAGGGAGGGGGGTGAGTTAGAGAAACAGTGTCTTAAGAGCTTATTTTTACCTCTGATTTATCCTCCGACTCTGTTAGGTTAATAAATCACTTTGCAACTTTAAGTTTCCAGGCCTGCCTTGCCTGTCTGTCTGACCTGTCATCAGTAGATTATCTCAACTCATGAGTCCAGCATGTTTGTGTTAGTTTTTCTCCTCTGCACAGCTGCAGCAGGAGAGAGCATAGAGAGCAGACATCGTAGGTGCCTGGCATTTAGCCAGGGTCAAACCTCGACAGATTTCTACTCTAGTCATATGTAAACAAACATAAAACAGTCCTTATCTTTTCTACAAATAAGTTATCACTTATGGTTCAGGAACTGCTGAAAAGATGATAAAGATGATTCCTGAAAATCCACTTTATAAGAGAAAGATACAGAGAGATTGTTCAAAGGCAGGAATTTGTTTTTGTTCCTCAGGAGAGAAATTTCCAAATAGATCTTATTGAGAGAAAAAGAAATTGTATGGAGAAACATTACATCAATGACTAAAAAGAAACAGAGAGGCCTATCCAGTAAAGAGAAGGTATCCCCTTAGTCCACTGACACTTCCAACACAGAAAAAATCTGTCATGGATTCCTTTTTATTATTATTTTTGTGGAAAGTAGGAGTTTTATAAATCCTAGAAAAATATTTAAGTTAAGCAGGTAATGATAGTCAGTTTTAGTAATATCAGAGTACCATGAAATTTGTTATAGCAACTCATACTGAGGAGTCATCTACTGATGAAAACAGAACTAACCAGCTAAAAGTTCCAATGTCAGTGTCTTTATTCACATAATTAACCCAGACTTGAAGTTGTCTCATCCGATACTTAAAAAGAAAAAAAAAAAACCCACAAGAAAGCTACTTCTCCCTTGCAAGAAAGAAAATCTATAGCATTATGATTCAACCCAGCACCTGCATGAAGTTTTTGAAAACTGAGGTGCTGTCAGCAACTATGCACAAGAACCATCTTCCAGTTTTGAAATGTCTGTGGTACTTCTCTAACTACCATAAAAGCACAATGTTTTAACATGTTCATCCTCCCATTACTGCCTTGAGAGGGGAAAGTTTTATGGAAATGAGTGAGACTGATCAACAAATCTCCAGATTATCAAAGGCTTTTAAGCCTCTAACTCCCCCTCACTGCAGCCTTGGCAATCTGACCCAAGGACTCTGCTGAAGGTCTCACAGTTTTCTGCAGATGAACACAAAATTCAATCCAGCTTTCTAAATTCCCAGAATACTAGTCTAATTACACTTCCCCAAAGCTTTATGCCTTAAGTAGATTGCTGAGATGATTTTCCTGTATAAGCAGTACTCTGATTTTTTACATATAGATACATCTTGTCATATTAAAACTACACACTGTACAGCTGCAAAAATACAGGGGATGGGAGCTGGTTGGCTTTAGGTTGTTCCAATTAGCTTTAATGTTGCATTGGTCATGATTGTTTCAATTACAGCCTCATTCAGCATTCCTATTCTGATAACAATTTTCTTTGTATTATATAAGGCAATATTTGAATGTATGTGAGGTAATTTTCTGGACACCTGCTTTGCCTGCACCCACCCCAGCCTCTCCTATGTACATTTTTTATTTCTTGTGTGCTGAGGTGGCCTGAGTGTGTTTAGTTGCAGTCTCTGATTCGGTCATTAGATGTCCCTGTGCACTTTGTAGGATTCTGCACGAGGTGTAGTCCCTGGTAAACAACATAAAGCTGAACTAGGTCAGTTCTGGGAAGTCTGCTTGTTGTATTAATGCTTGATACTATCTTGTTAACAGGTCTCCTCTTTAAGAAGGCCTGTTGTTTACCATTTTCAAGATGTCATCCAGGTGTTTACATATCCAGAAATATCAGCTAGCTAATCCCAGTCAAAAAGCATGATTCTTTCTATTCAGTAGGACAAGATGCTGTCGACTGTCCTTTAAGACAGCTCTTTCAGATTGTCCAGTTTAGACTAATAGCTTTACCAATGACAATTAAAGATCCAATTGACTTGTTCATGTGCCATAAGCATATTTGTACTTTCCCTCTGCACATGAGTCTGAGCCTTTGTACAGCTCTGGCGTTTGCTCTCTCTTCATCCTCGTTATACAATATGCAGTCTCCAGAATAATGAAATAATTTCTGCAGGGATGAAAACCTTCTGGTTTTCTTGTAAGTAGATTCTGTGGGGATAAAAGCCTGTTGATTTTCTCATAAGCTGTGGTTTCTCATTAGATCGGAATTCTGGACTCAGCAATTTCATAACCAATCCCCCCTCAACTTTTACTACAAATTAGTTAAGCCTTAAAAATGCAACAAATAAATCTTAAAATACAAACTCAGGTTTAAAAAACTACACACTGATTCCCTTGAGACTATAAATAATTTTTACAGGAGCACTGACTGCACAACTCAAGTAGAACAGGCCTGTTTGCATTATGTCAAAAGAACTGATATTATTGGTTGTACCAACAGAAGAAATGCATTTTTGTAGTGCACTCAATAAATGTAAATTTTCAGGATTGACCATCAGTATCAAAGTATCCATTCTGCATTTGTAGACATGAATTTAGCCTCACAAAAATAGGGGAGAAAAGTGCTTTTCTGCCGTATCATGTGGTGAACTGAATGTGTGCTGTACAACATTTTTGTATTCCCTAATGCTTCAGTAGCTGTCATTGGAATTTCACAAAATTTTTTTATATTATGAAGTGGAAATATATTCAGAAGCACCAGAATTCCCTGATATTACACCTTTTTCTATATAAAGAAATCCCGTTAAATGTAACAAAAGCAACAACTGTGGAAACAATTCTAATTGCTTTCCCATAGCGCTGAAAGAAATTATGGCATTTTGATGGGAAGTTAATCTCTGCAAATTAACAAATATGTGTATTCTTATTATTTCACTTCTATTGTTTTATGTATTACTCACATGTGTAGGACTGTGTTGGTTTCCTCACCCTCAACAAGCACCTCAGCAAAAAAAAAAATAGTGAACCTTTTACTTGCTGCTCTTTCCACTATTTTTATATTCTGTATAATATGGCATAAGTAAACCATATATTATAAAAGAGCTTCTGAGATTATCATCAGTAAGTGTCATGATACATTCCCATCCTAAATTTGGACCAACTTTTGTAAAGATCAGATGCATTTGAATTCTTTTGTAAGAAAATTGATAGGATGTCTCTGAAACTACAACCTACTTTTACAATCCAGTCACAATGCAGAACAAATACAAATCCAGAATCCAAAACAAATAACTAGTTCATCTTGGTATACTGTTTATACCATGTTTTTGCCATTATTTATCATTCTAAGATTTCTACCTCTGTAAATCATAGCTGACAATCTAAACAATTAAGTATTATGTTGCAGTGGAAAACCATGAACATTAGAAAGGAATGTACCCAGGGCTTTAGTCAAACAAGTGGATGCAGGTAAGCTACACTCTGCTCAAAAGTTGAATCAGTAGATTTCATGAAACTATTCATGTACTTTAAGTCAATTATATACCATTTTGTAGAAATCAAGCCAAAAATAATGTTGGAATCAAGTCCTTTGTACATAAGTACACTTGGCAGACTTAGTTGCAGGACCCTTCAGCTTATAGCTCTCCATCTGTTGTGTGTTAATGGGAATTAGAATAAAGCTAATTTAAGAGCTGAAAGGCAATGCACTTTCACTAAAAAAGCACAAATCCAGTCCACTAAGACGGCTACAAGAAGACTCGGTAATGCAAATATAAGATACTTATCTGCTGTTGCTGGATCTGTGCAATTTTCTGGAAGGAGAAGCTTTCTTCCCAATTAGCAGGAGCCCTGTCTTCAGTCTCCAAGTTTTCAGAAGAACTGTGTGCACTCATATCTGAGCTCTATAGAAGAAAATTACAAAGTCCCATGTGGGACTTTTCAGTTACTTTTACAAAACACTTAAACTGACAACTCTTCTACAGCACACTGTTCTTTGTGGAAAGTAATATAATTAATGAATGCAATAAAATTAAATGTGTAACAGAATTTATAACAATTTAAATTTATGTGTCATTAACTGCTTTCCCACAGAAAAGCAAAATATAATTTGAAAACATTTCTCCTCCATTGTGAATAAAGACCCAATTTTAAAGTAATGATGATGCATTACAGAAACATTTTTGTACCTTTTGGTAGGCTCTATAATATTGAACAAGGAGCTCTGTAACTTTGTTTCATGCTTCTCAATCATCCTCATAGTGATAGCCAATACTTTGTCTTACATAAAACTGTTTTTTCTGCCAGATAAATCACTTTTACCTAGGTCTAGGTATATGCAATCAGCATTCTTTCTCCCAGTAAATTCCATTTTTATCCACTTTTTAAAATTCCATTTTTATCTGTTCCCATGAGGCATGAAGCACACATGGCTCCAAAACCATGTCTACAAACTCAGTAGTGAAATGTTTTTATTCGCTGGTTTTGCTTATTTATTTGTTTTGCAGTGAAATTTGCTGGGTAAGCACTGTTTCCAAGGTACATCAGGAAATCAATATCAAAAGTCTTTCTGGGAGAATTGCAATGTATTTAAAATTTTTTACCATGTTACTTAATCTATCATACCTTCATTATCAGGAATCTTGTCCCATGTGTGACAAGACTTTGTTACTGCATTAGAAAATTGAATACTGATAAGAGGGTATTACATATGATAAGAATTTGATCAGACTGTCATATTGTAGCAGAACAGAAGCCAGTTTCTAGATTCAAAGAATTACATTATAGAAGAACATGGAGTACTCTAGCTCCTTTTCATAACTGATGTAGGAATATTGACAGTGGTCTTATTCATGGATTTGTAAAGTATACATAATATTGGAAATCAGTCCATGTTTCCCATCCTCTTGTCTGGGTTTGCAAAGTTCTAGGCTATTTTAGGTAAAATCTATGTCTGTTTCCTGAGTGTTTATATATAACATTATATTCCTCTGCTTTCTATCATTTTTATTTTTCTCATTGTTGATATTAAGTGTTTGCTAATACTGGACCTCCTATTTCTTCTACTTCCACTTCTTCCTTATGATCCGTTTTATTTCATCATAATATCTGCGTTCCATCCTCTATTTCATAGGTTTGTTGGGGTTTTTAAACTTGCTTTTATATTACTCTTCTGGATGAAAACTTGGGCATCATGCGAGATTTTTGCTAATCAGAGTGTGATTTTTTTCTAATCATTTCCATATCACCAAGAACTCATTCTTTTAATCTATGTGAATTAATTTCTCTTTTCTGACCTTCATGAGTCCCGACTTGTTCGGAAATTTTACTGACAGATAAGTTATGCTTTATAGCACAGAATTTTGTTTAAAATGTAAATTTTCTCAAAAGTGGCCACTGATGTCTTCAAATACTAACAGTGTTAGACTTTCAGTGAAAGTGAGCATCTCACCCTTAAATCCTTTCTCTAGCATAAACTATGTCCTACATCTGTGTTGCATGAGTAGACACAACAAATGTCTGAATCCTTATCCAGACAGTGCAAATCCTGAAACTACAGTCCTGAAAATACCAGTGTGGGAAAATGCCCCTCTTGTCAGTTAGAAAGTCTGAATATCAACAATTTGTATTGCACCCTGCCCTATCTATCTAACCTGAAATGCTGACCTGGAATTAAGATCAACCACAGACATCCCACAGGCACATTCACTAAAGCCCTTAGTACACACCACAAATAGTTGCTAAATAGTAGCTGCTAAAATACTGTTCTGTTTGAAAATCAGCTGTTTAGATTGCATTACTACTAAGACACAAAAATGCCAGTTCAGGAATTTTAGCTTCGTGAAGTAGTCTCTTGGATTATTCCTAAGGTGTTGGATTTCCCAAAACAGTTAATTCTTTCCAGCCAAGAACGGAGAGCCAACTTTAACACTAAGATACACAGACATGTTTTTCATGTATGAAAATGAGAAAATGGGGAAAAATATATGGAAAGAAGAAAGGCAATAATATGAATTTGAGGTAGGACAGAATGTTGCTTTCACCTCATTCTTTTAAGTCTAGACAATCATATGCTTATCAATTTCCTAGGGCAAAACCAATATCCTATCAACAGAATTCCTACAAAGCAAGACCATTTGACTGATGAAAACCTCAAAGGTATTTGAATAAATGGGCCTCATGGAGAGCCCACAAATAATTTTCAGAGAAAACTTAGGTCCCAAGAAAGCAGGAACTTCTTCAAATGTCGTGACCACACTTACCCATGTGGAGGCTGTGGGGCAAGACAAGACAGCTGCTAAAATCCTGCATGTTCTCCCTGTGAGAGATGCTAACCTGGGATTTCATGTGTTCTGCGCATTAAATAAGGATGACCATGCTTGTTTTAAATTAGATATATAAGTCACTGCTTAAAAAGTTAATATGGAGCTTTGCACCGCGTGGCAGCTTTTTCTCTTTTCTCTTTTCTGAGCAATTGCTGAGCGTGTGCTGCTACAGCTTCAACACAGATGGACTTTTGGAACTGCTACACAAGTTACAGAAGTTCTCAAAAATGCGCATTCAAACTGAAAACAGAGGCATCTGTGGTAAATGGAGGAAACAGAGGGCAGTGGCATCCCTCCAAAGACACTATTCTTTTGCATTCATCCCAAGTTATTCAAGCTATTTGAGGGGGTAAGTTGGAGCTAACGCTGAGTCCTCACATGTGAAGAGAGGTTTAAGAGACCTGTTTGTTCTAAAGTGCTGGTCTATAAAATTCTCCTGGAATATTTTCTTGGAATCTAGCATCCGGGAAAGCATCTGAGCCAAAAAAAATCTTCCAGCCTTGTGGAGGGTCGGCCCCTCAGCTGCCTCCGCCCCTCAGGCCGGGGATAGCTCCTCGTGAGGAGGAGCATTGCCTGGGCGGGCCCTTGGGGCATGGGCTTCTGGAACCGCCCCTGAAGAGTAGGCAAAGGCGTGCCCAGAGCTCCGACTCCGCCCCCTCTTCTAGTAGGTTCTGTTCAGTTATGTATCCAATTGGTTGGTTTGAATTGTACCACACCCCGCTTATGTAACTATTGGCTCATGCTCTTGTCCCCACCTCTTCCCTCTTCCCTCATTGGTTACCCTACCTCCCATATAAGCCGGCGCAAGGAGTGTTGTAACGGCTCTTCCTCTCCTCCCTTTCTCCCTCCTGAGCGCCTAACCCTTGACCCTCAATAAAGGGGAGATAGGAGAGGAACTCCCTCCCGCTAGCCCTTTGCCTCGCTCGTCTGCCTCTATTTTTACGCCTACAACACAGCCTGATGAAACGGTGATCAGTTTCACAAAAAAGCACCTTTTTGCAGAAGTAGAATCCCAAACTGATCTCAAATAGACAGCAGTAAAATAGCTGCCACTAACACCCTCAAGGCATAGCAAGAGCAATGCCTCTGATGACCTTCAAATACTGTGTGATAGTAGCATTTATTTCTTACCACAGTGTTTATGAAAGTGGGGCTTGTACAATAGACACACAGCATCCCTGTTCCACAACAGCTTCTTATCTAAATAGACAAGCAGATAAAACTAGAGAGAGGATTTAGCACACAAACAGAGCAAGAGGAGTAAGAACCTGCAAATTTCATGTCAGTTCAGCCACTTTTGTTTGCTTGTCCTTCGAGCAGAGTTTAATTAGTAAGGGATTAGTTGACAAAAAGACAGATGACAAGGGATAGATATTATAGATGGCCAGAGGGAAGGAGGAGAGGCACACAGAAAGAGTCTGGAGTGAGGCTGAGCTCGGAGTCTGTAACTAAGGAAGCTCAGGGGGTTGCACAAGGTGTCTGCAGAAGGTGGCTGCATGGCACAGGGAAGCACTGCTCCTTACCAGAACTGTAAAAAGCAGTCTGATGTCTGTGGTGTGAACTGTATGCACTTGCCTTGCCTCTAACAGGTGCATAACATAGAGGCAGCCCTGCACTGGCAATAAGGACATGCAGCCAGCCCATGTGTCTCACACAGGTATGAGACTATACAGAAAAGTTGTTGGTTATAACTTCTGTGCCAGAATGAGCCTTGAGCTGGCTCCCCCAAACCATTTGTCTGGCAGATCATCAATGTGAGGCAAAAAGCCCCTGGATCCCAGGGGGAGCCTGTTCTCTGCTGTCTCAGATCAGAATGGTATGGAGTCCCAGCTCACTGCTAAGTCATCTCAGGGCTAATGTGGGAGGAACCCACATAACACATCCTCTTCTATCAGCATTGAGCAGAGCATCAAGCTTGGCTGACAGCAGAGCCTGGCTTCTGGAGCCCGTATCCACCAGGGAGGGCCCTCATTGCACTGCAGCATGAAGAAGCTGGCGCCACTCTGGGAGCCTGAAGGTAGCAATGAAGAATCAGAAGTTGAAATGAAAAAGATGTCTGAAAAGGAGCAAAATAAACCATCATGTTAACACAATCTGGTGGGAGGTAGAAAGAAGGTATGCAGCAGTTGTTTATTCTTTCCGGATAAAAGATAAGTTATTCAGCCTTCTAAGCTGTAACTCTCTGGTAAATTTTGAAGACAGGAGCTACTTGTATATTGCTGTAGCCATCAGTGAAATGTAGAGGAAAAGAAGAAGGAACTGCCAGTGGATGGTGGTATTGTATAAGATAAAATAAGTAGCTTCTCATTTTTGCATTGCAGTTATCTACCAGGGGTAGCGAATAAACACAACAATCCTTCACTCCACTCTTAGCTTTCAACGTAATGTACCATAGTGGGCTGGAAAGCACCTTCAGGCTGAGATACAGAGGAGATGAGAAATCTGCAGAAAGACGCAGAATGAAATTAGTAGTTGGAATTAAATAGGAAGGTCAGAAAGGAGAGAAAGCAGATGGTAACATGGGGAAAAGAGACCACACAAGCGGCCAGATGGTGACCAGGGGAAATAATCAAAAAATCGTACTTGGACAAATAATTTGTCGGAGAATGTGATTTTTAAAAATGAATACAAAATATCAAAGACTGAAAATTTAGGATTTATTCTGGACTGAAGGGGAAAGGAAATGGGATTTGTGTACAACAGATTTTCTTCTCAGCTTCTCCCTTCCTGCTGACCATATGCCCCATCAGTACATCTTAGGATGCAGGTTTTAAACTGGAAGTAACTTAACCACAAGTGATCTTATATTGCAAAAATATTTTTGAATTCCCAACTTTGATCAATTCTGTGCATTCATTTGTGGGGAATGGCCATCTTTAATTGAGCATTTGTGCAGTGCTGTTTGAAATTTTGAAGCCTAGTCTAGGAATCACAGAAAGAATGATGATAAAAGAATAAAAACCTGAACAGTGTATTAACACCATTTCTAATAATACACAGACTTTTGCCTTATCACAGAATTCTGTTCCAGAAATGAGCAAATTCTATAGACTTTTTCTTCCTATTCAGACTAAACTTCTCCTTCTTTGAAGTGTAATTCAGCTTCCTAGACTTAATTGTACATGGAATAATTCTTCCTGCTCTGACATCTTTGTGTGTAAATATATTTGCCACATCAAAGAATCCCTTTGAAAATACAATTTGGAGCTGTCAGTGTCCTCCAGAGGCCCTGCAGTAGTCAGAAGCACTGCTTACTATGAGAGTGTCATGGAATGGCTGAGTGAGCAAGGGACCTGTGCTGATCACATTGCCCAACCCCCAGTAAGACCAGGGTCAGCTAGAACAGGTTCCTTAGTTGGGTTTTGCATATTTCCAAGAATGTAGACTTCACAACCTCTCCAGAGACCACTGTCCCAGTGTTCAATCATTCTTCTGTTTAAAAAGTCTGTTTAAATGGAATTTTTTATATTTCATTTTGTACCCATTGCCTCATATCCTTTCACCTGGCGACACTGAGGAGCCTGGTTCTGCCTCTTTATTCCCTCTCATCAGGTATTTTTAAATGTTGTTAAGATTCCCCCCTGAGTCATCTCTTCTGAAAGCTAAACAATCCCAGCTCTATTCAGCATGCAGACCAGTACATGTATAATACATTTGGCCTTGTAAAATAGTACACTGAAACTGCAAACACTTCCAGAAATACAAATCTGCAAGAAGGAAAAAAAAAAATTGGAAGTGAGAGGTAACTGACATCTTCATGGAAAAACAAGGTCACAACCTTACTAAATAATACATGACAACTTCTCAAGCTGCTTAATGAAAGTGAACAGGCAATTTTTAAGTATGAAAACAACTTTACAATGACTACTTTTGGAAACAATAAAAATACACCTATCCTCACATAAAATAGCCAAAAAGTATTAAAAATTTTTCTGTTTGGAATGGACACCAACTAAGAACTCATCTAATTGAGACTTCCCTTAAAGATTTTCAATACCAAAATATCAAAATGAGAAAGAGCAACTGAGCAATAAAACCAAGAACTATGACACGGTCTTAAAGAATTAGAGAAAATGTTTCTATACCCTTATTTTGCATCTGCTACATTTCCAAAAATGCAGCTACAAGATGCAGATAAACCCCAATTGGCTCAGAGCCCTTCAGAAATAATGGGAAATAATAATAATAATAATAATAATAATAATAATAATAATANAATAATAATAATAATAATAATAATAATAATAATAATAATAATAATAATAATAATAATAATAATAATAATGTTATGTTCTTGTAATTAAAATTGTAATTTTGTTATGTTGTTGTAATTACAATCATAAACAACTTCATATAATAGTGTAAGATAAGGTAACAAGTGATACAAGGAAAAAAGCATGAGTAATGGCAGTGCCACACTGGTAATGTTATAAACCATACGAGAGTTCATTGGTGGTAACCCCAACATCAAAATTAATTGTGTGAGACTCCATGGAGCGGTCCATCAGCAAGAGTACTGGGAAAACCAGCTTCTGCACTTACATAGAATCCATTATGTAAACAGTGATACATATGATACTGTTGGCCACATAGAGATAGGAATCCATTAAAAGCATAAAACAATTTCATCAGATAAGAGGTCAAGACTTGTACAGTTGACAGGTAACCTGCTTCCTAAAGCATCTTTGTCAGAAGAGGTTTTTCAAAGCATTTCTCTGAGTTCAAAAACAGTAGATTGCTGAAAGCAACTGAAGCAAAATGACCAATAATATAGATAAAAGCAGTGTTTAAATTACTTTAAAGTTCTCCAAGCCTTGCTGAGCCTACCTAGTTAAAGGCAATCTCCACACTATTTCCAATTTTCCTATATTTTGTTAAGGAAATTCTGGAATGAAATTTTTATATTGACTTTTGCTGGACTATGCATTATGATAACCGCTAACTTTGTTAATGGCAGATATCACCACACATTTAAATCAGGAAGTTTCAGCTCAGATCCATAAGAGTCCTGCTGACTGTCACCTGTCCCTTGCAGAAAACAAAAGCAACACCCACTCCCTCCTGAAAAAGAAGATTAAGAAACTGTTAGGTAAAATATGTACACTGTTTCCACAGTAAAGATAAATTTACATACATTTGTATATGTTTATTATCTTTCTGGGTAGGTTTTTAATTTCTCTTCCTTTAACCACAGCTTCAGTGGCACACAACCCTGGTGCACACATTAGGGTTTTTTGCAAGATCTTTTCCTGAGGTTTTTTGCAAGACCTTTCCAGAAATTCCTGCCTCCACAGATTAGTCCTGTGCACAGGAAATGCAGTCATTTCATACTCCGCTCTCACATGGTAAATGTAGAAAGTAAAACCCTGATGAACAAATGCAGACACTGTGGATGACAAGGAATAGCTACAAACTGTGAAAGAGAAAAGTGAACATTGCTAGGCTAAGCAAGAAAGAGCAACTATTATCTCATGCTCAAAGGGCAAAACTAAGCTAGTGTAAAGATACAAACATATGTAGTACTTCAGATATCTCCTTTTTTGCCTTCTCTTTCACTACTAAAGATCTCCTATTACCATCAAAAGAAACTGAGCTACCAGCTTTCTGCTTCTGATTAGAAAACATATGGTAAAAGACCCCATCTCTGCAGGCTCTCTTCATGTAAAGAGACATATTTGATAGCTTCAGTTTTTTAAAGCTGATAACTACAATGTTCAACTTAATTTGCTATCCTGCTGAGGACAGTTTTGTGAACAGTAAACCAATCAGTTACTCTATCAGCTAAATCTAGAAAGATCCTTTCCCAGCATCAAGAGAAAAACAACATTGTCAAGCACAGGAAAAACCCTGTTTCAGCTCATTATGACTCTCCATGATAGAAGCTTAAGGCAGCTCCAGGAATAACAGAAGGTTGTGTATTGGTATGCAATTGAGTCAACCATAATCTCCTTGAGCAGATGTACTGTAGTCTTTATCTCCATTGACTGGAAGCTCATGATCAGCTTGCTGTTTTGCTGCCTACGAAGAAAAAAAGTCATTTTAGTCCCACTTAGATGTTTGAAAATACCAAAGAAAGGTCATATCACTATCAACATGAGCATCATTTGTTTATCAATGATCATCCTAAAGCAGCAGTCAGGCTGAGGTATTTTCTTCATAATTATGCTGAATTACTCAGTTAATAACATGGTTTTTTCATACCCTTATCTCCCTTGTCACACTAAACAGCATCTAAGTACATTAATCTTTTTAAGAGTGTACAGTCTAAAAAAGTTTCAGAAGAAAGCAGAGATAATGGGGTCAAGCAGTCATCAGAGATATATTGACTGGTAACTCATCATGTAAATGTATGCACACACTTTTTCCTGATCTAAATGATAAGGGGTGCTAGGACTTCACAACTGTGTTAGCAACAGCATAACAGCAAAGATTTTTAAAGGCCCCAGAGAAACCTGGAGATACTTTTTGATTGAAGAAGTAGTCTAGGGTTATGTTCATGAAAGGAGATGAAGAACTGCATTCATGCATCACCTTCTTCAATTTTGTGTTCAGACTAGAATTCCACCATGGTCTCTGCAAATGCAGAGCAGCAGAACATCAGGCTCCTTGTTTTGGAGGAGAGAGAGGTATCACAGAAAATAGATGAGTTTGCTTTCAGCCTGAGCAGTAAGTTTGATTTTAACAGAAAGTTAGTCTGAGTTAGGGACTACAGCTCAGAGCCTAAAGGTAGTCATGGATGAGATCAACGATGCAGTTAATCTACTCTCTTATCGATGTTTATGGTAAATAAATAGATAAGGAAATAACACAAAGAACAGGAAAGCACAAGTGACCAAGTTCCTAGCTTGCCTTCAGTGTGTTTGACTGATTTTGTGGAATGAGATTTTTGCAACAGGAAGAGCTTGTGTATCCCATTCCCTGATGGTTTTACTGTTCAATGATTTCTCAAATTCCTTCTTATTTTTTATATAAAGGAAGGAAATTTTTATAAAATCATAATTAAATTGGAAATTTTTTTGTCTCAGCAAATTGCCAAGACCAAAAATATAAAAAACTCAGGAAGCAGATAGACAACAGATGCCTGAAAATGAAATTGTATATTTACCTCTTCTCATCTTACAAGAGAAACTGAGTCATTTAATCATCTTCTCAACCTTTATGTCATTTCTCTTTCAGGCCAAAGATTTCAAGGCTTGGTAATATTTCCTTAGAGGGAAACCCTTCCATTCCTCTGATAACCCTCACCCACACCTCATTCAAATTTCTGGTCTTACTAGGCAATATTGTTATTGCAGGACAAGGGTATGACACCACCTCATTTTTTAAAACTTTTCTTTTCTTTTTTATCCCTTTCTGATAAACCACTAATATTCTATTTCCATTTTTGATCATTGTTAAAGATTGAAGATTATACTTTCAAACTTTCCTTGTCAAATGGCTATTACTAATTTACAGATAATAATTTAGCTCTAAATTATTAGCTCAACTTTTCTGTTCATCAATAACATTGTTTTTTTTTCCATTAATATAGTTTATCTGCAGAGTTGTTATCATTCAACAGCAGGACACAGATCTGCATCTTTTCATTATTAGCGTAAATCTTGGAGATTTTGAGAAATTGTGCTGCATCATCAACACATTTTGTTACCTCGCTGAAGTATAATTCTCCAGGTTTTGACCAAAACCTTCCTGAAAACTTGTCTTTGATATAGAGGCTGATTTAAGCACTCAGCAGCGCAGTCATCAGCTCAGAACCTTAATCTCTAAGGTTCTTTTGAACTTTTGGGTCTGCTATCAGCCTTTTCTTGTAATTCAAATTTACTGGTTTATTCTCAACCAAATTATTATTCTACTTCTGTCATTTGGTCAGGCTGAAATCTCCATTAATTTCCACAACATTTGCTGCATTGCTATTATTTTAAGGAAAGCCCAATAGAAATGTAGCGCTTTAGCCCAACACTATCACAGCGCGTGGTCATCTACAAAGTAAATTTTATGGCGCTCTTCCAGGGTGCCACTGGAACTGGGTGAGTTCAGTTTCTGGAACAAACAGGTTTTAAAGAACAATTGGTTTTAAAAAAAAGAAAGCGCTAAAGCACAATGTCTGGACACTGATCTGTTCTTTCAGGGAGAAACGATATTGTTTAGTTTCAAACTGACTTTTCGTGATATGATCATATTTGTTCCCTGCTATTAGGGATTGTGAATGAAATATAAAATATCCCAAAACAGTAAAAACAAATAGGTATTTTTTAAGTGACCTGAGAGATATGTGTTTATTTTTATTTTCTTTTTTAATTAGACGTAATTTATTTGATAAATGTAAATCTTGTATTAGGTCAGTAAGAATTAAAAAAAACAAATGTGGTGGGTGGAGAGCAGTACAGGGCAAAGTACAAATACTGCCAAACTGGAAAAGCTCAAAGAGCAAAACCACATTTGTGGTAAAGTCTTTAATCCACTCCAGGGCTACTGCTCATGCCTAAATTTCATATCTAAAATATGAAACCAGAATATCAAAAAATATATTTTTAGAATTTAATAGAATAACTTGTGAATTATTTTATCTACATTTTAGTGCATGAGAAAGGGTGGAAAAGCCATCCATGTTTAAATGTGTCGTCATGTTTGCTCCTATAGAATCTTGTCGAGCTCTCTCAGGGTCATCCATTCCATTTGCAGATCAGAAGGCTGAGACACAGGGCTTGATTTGGCCAAATTCAACAACAGAGAAGGGACCAGAAGAACCCAGGTTTCCTCACTTTTAATCAGAAGCTTGAAGATGTGCCCATTGTGTGTTGGTTGCTAAGTACCAATCTGGCTCTTAAGGAAATAATGAATACCAGAAAAAGACTCAAGGTTATTTAAAATGTACTTCACAATTTTATATCTCCCCTTCCCCAGAGTGAGACACATCTCTCAGGTAAATGCAGTTTGGAAATTATAAGGAAAACAGTTGGCTAGACCAGCAGAGAAATTATTCAGGGAAGCTACAAGCCGAAGTCAAACTGAGATGACATAGACTCTGGCTGATAGGGTAAAATATTATTTCCTTTTATCAGTAACGTGAGTTAGGTGGCACCCTGATTTACATACCTAGGTATGGTACCTAAAATTCAGCACCATGCATAACAACTTCTATGCCATCTTTACGTGACAATGTCTTGAGCCCCAGAATTGCAATAATTTAAAACAAAGGTCTTCTAAATTGAGCCCTTGAAGGCCTAAACTGTCATTGTTCTGCAAACAAAGGAAGCAGCTTTAGTTGTATTTAAACAGCCTAGCAGTGTAATTATTCTAGGTATGTGCACTAATGCAATATTGAGATGACCAGTAACGAGTCCAAATTAACCCATTCGTAAACACTAACCCTGGGTGAATGGATATTTTGGCATCCAGTTTTGCCCTTCCCATGTCTTGGTAGTAGATTTGTAATGCATTACTGAATTTCAGTAGAATTTTTTTAATCACCTTTTTAACAATATATAATTGTTGCTGACAGCCAACCAACTAAAAGAAACACTTCTAGATTAATTTAGAGTGACCTATAATTAAACTCTGCAGCACTTAGAGATGGAGTGGTCCCTAGATAATATTGCTTTAGTTTTAATGAGTGTTTATCATTCTTGTTTGCTTCCCCTGTGGCAGTTATCAAGGTTAGTTACAAAATTTCTTAATTAAATGGAACTACATAGAAGGCACTGCCTTAGCAGAAAACAGCTTGAAATATTCATGATTTAAACATAATCTCAAAGTATGCAAACTTCTGCCCTACAAATTTTTAATCACAGTTTACCTATAGAGCTCAATCTTTTCCTTAAGTCATATCTTGACACTAAAAATATATTTTAGGATTGTTCTTGTTCCTTTATCTCTGATAGATAAGAATGTGTTATTAAATGTCTGCCTTCTCCGACATGTGAATGGCTCAAAAATACATTTTTGTATGAAAGCTTTGATACAGGATTTCTGATTCCTGGCCTAAGCTTCACTAACTAGTTTCTAGAGTAATTAAGTAAATCTCTTTATTGCACATTTTCAAAATCTAGTCTGACACTTAAATTAGATTCCTAATGGAATTAACGGATCACATTCCTACCAAATTCCATATGGAGTTTGGTATCCAGAGTGCTCTGAGGAAATAATCGGACTTTCACCAATTCCACACTCTCAGATGTCACCAGAAATGGCAGATTCCACCACCCTGAGAAAAATTTTCTTCATTTACAATTGTTCCAGATTGAAAGCTGGAGTAAAACTAAAAATAAGGTAAAATATGGGAAGAGTTTAAGCTTTCAAATATAGCACACATGTAAATGTTTGCAAAAGCTTACCTGGTTCACACAGGTAATGCTTCTATGATTGCACTATATACAATATGATTATTATATGTAAAAAATGTAAAGGTAAATATTGGTACTGCTAAAGAATGATCCTTATATAACAATAAATTCTTTTTCAGTAGAAATCCTGATCATCTCTACTGTTGCTTTGCACTGTGCTGCTGCAAGTTATTCTTAATTTGTTTTGTTGGAACAATAAAACAATATGCATGAAAGGTTTTTCATTAAAAAAAAACAGATCTTGTTTTGTTCCAGCCCAGTCTCCATGGTAGTTGGTCCAAGTAGTTAAAATCAGACAATCTTGGAAAGGGAGGGAGGTTACCATTGTTTAAATCCTAAGTAAAAATAGAATACTGATTGGGTTCATATGAAGGTTGCTCTTAAAGTAACTTGTGCTTACAGATTCTTGCTGCCAGTCTAGATATTTCTTATGTTAAAGCACTTGGAAAAAAAAATTTTAAGGGGGACAGACCACTAAAAATGCCTACCTGATAGTGTTTTCAGGTGTAATGCATCAGTGAAAAAGGTATTGGAAAATAAAAGGGTAAGCATGGAACACTTACGCTTGCCAATATCTTACTGGAATAGTTATCTGGGAAACTGGAGCAGAGCTGTTTGAACAGTGTATTCACTCACTGCCAATTCTTGGCCTAGTTAGAGCTGTGTGCTTGCAACAGCATTTCCCACCACTTTCTCTTTTCCTCCCACCATGCAGCACTTTCCCTGCCCCAGTCACAGTTTGGCAGCAGATTGTGCCAGCCCTGAACGCTGCTGCAATTTACTGCTGAGTCAGCACTTCCCCACTGTCACAGAGCATCATCATCACTGCTCTGACAGGAATATTGTGACAGCAACCCTCTGGTACGAGGAGGGAGAGAGGACTGCAAGGCACAGGCAGTGGAAGAGCTGAGCATGGTACATTTTTTCAGGAAACAGCTATCTTAAGGAAGTTCCCTGAGGTTTATGATCACTGGTTTGGGAACAGCACAATCAGCTCTCCCCGTGCTCACGTGCCATACCTCCAGAATGCCCAAAGGATCAATGTTGGAAGGCAATGAGAGCTAGAAGAGACTTCCGTTGTTTATCATGGTGTTGTTGAAGTCTTCTGGGGTTGACAGATGCCACTCCAGAAGGTTAAGAAGATGAAGAAAGCTCTTCCAGCTGGACCGTAAGAGGGATTATGTCTGAGCAGCAGATAAACAGATTATTCCCGAAACAGACACTGCTTTTTTTTAAAACTTCGTCACTCTTGTCTTACCACTCCAGTTCCCCAGGCTAGAAGTGTGGGCGTTGGAGGGGTTCACCCAGCTCTGGCACTCTGGCACCTGTTACCCTCTGCCTAGTTGCAATTCAATGCAGTCCAAGGCTGGAGATACCTGAAAAATTATAAAAAAAAGACATTTGGGGATTTTCTTTCTCTAAGAAAACAGAATTCTTCTGCTTGACCAAAATATTCTTGTTTCCTGCATGATTCATCTTGAAAACTGTGAATGATCAATAGACAGCATGCATTTGAAAACTGGATTAATATTTTTGATCATTTGCCTCGCTCTCCAAATTCAGGGAAGCAGAGGTAAGTTCATATATTAAAGATTTAGAGGAATTTTATATTGCATATGTTGAGAAACAAATATATATTTGCAAGAACAAAGGCTTTCACGTTACAGAATTTTTTGTTTAGAATGTGGTGTTTTGACAATTCAACTAGAGACACTACAGTTACTGACACTGACATAAAACTGAAAAAGGAGACATTGGCATTATTTCTCATGTGTGTTTCACAGGTTTTACAGTACCTCTAAGAGATGCCATTTAGCTTCGTTTTACCTGCATATGTTCTGTTATGAAAAACTATTATTTCAAAAACAAATATATGGAAAGTGAAAAAGGCTAGAAGAACATCTAAATGCTGACACGACTGAGGATGGTCTTTCACCCCTGAAATGAAATGAAAGTAGTAAAGTATATCTTTGCATTTACTAACGAAGATACTTACTCTGATTATTAAAAACAACTTCAAAAACTTCTAGATAGACAAATTCTGGAGGAGTACACCATGCTGGTAATTATATAAAAAATGGGAATACCAATAAGGGTTACTGTAATTATAACTATAAAATTACTTGCAAGAAAACAGAAATACAGGCAACTGCTCTGTACTTAGTACAGCAACTAACTGTTGCTCTTTTTAAAAACATTTAAAACTTCACGACAATTTTAAAACTACTTGAACAACAAAAAAGAAAAGACGGTGATGTGGTTTTCCCTGGTTAGTCCCATATTCAATAGATTTAGAGCTTTGGGGAATACATTTAATTTTAGAGAAGGTTTCTTATTAACTTTTCCATCTATGCCTTGATATTTATATAATTGAATTAAAAGCTAACATTCCAACTGCTATGTGTGCCCAAGACAATGACCTTCTATTTTTAAGTCAGGCCTGTTAATTAAATGCAAAGAATGTAAAATTATAAAAGAGAAATCTCCTCAATGTTATCTAAATATTTGTTAGGGAGACAGTGTGAAATATGGTCCGCTGTCAATATCATCTGGAAAATTTTATTTACACTTTTGGGTTTTTTAAAGAAATTCCTGCTTTTCTTACAGAAATACAACATGGTTCTTGTATCTCAGTTAAATTGTGTACATCTTCTCTAGTGGACTATTGAAGTACGGAAAAAATCCTTGGGAAAATGCACTGTGTTCATTAACACTCAAATTATCTTGTGCGGCTCTTTAATTTTACTTTTTAATTCTAGGCAAATAGTTTCATTTAATCATTAATGATATTCTGGAAATGTGGCAAAAAAATGAGAGAATTATGATATTTCATGCCTGACAAGAAGACTAGTTTTATCAAGGGGCATTGTTTTTGCATTTAAGTTGCATATTGTGTGATGGAAAGAGACAGAATGAATTCCAGGCAATTCATGCATGCTTGATGGCATCATTGCAGTCCATATTTATAATTACGACTTAGAAAGCAAGAGTGGTAAAAGTGGCATTACATAGTTTCACCCATTGCAAATTCTGATTGTACATTACTATACATTTTCCATAAAAGACCATCAAAATACTGGGGGGCTATCTTGACAGAGAGGAATACTAAATAACAAGAAATATTCCTTGCCGTCAGTTCTATAAAGTACATGTGGTATGCATAAATGTATAACTAGAACCTTTTATTGACATTTTGTCATGCCATACATAATATTTTTTAAATATGTTATTTCACATATATGTATATAGATCTCAAAACATTTAGAATTTGTGTTAAGAAACTTCTTTTTCAGAGCAGAGATGCTTCCAGAACTGTTATTTTATGAATTAGCATTAGAGCCAGATACTTACAGATAATATTTTTCGAAAGTACATGGGCTCTCCCAATAGTCTGAACACTTACATGAATCACTCCTTAGTGCTGCTAACATAGGTGTTTTGAGACTTTTATGGTCGTTCAACTTTGCAGTACATGTAAATGTGACAGACTGGGAAATAAGAGACTAAGATATAAAATAGCCCCATCTTAAACAAGCCAAAAAAACCCCAGAGATAATTGCTAAATATTTATAGGGTTAGTCAGTTGATTCTTCCCCCATGAAAAAGAAAAACTGAAATTCAAATTCTTTATTTACTTACATTTATATTTAACAAAAATTGGGTTAACAAGTATGGGGCTTGCTTAGTAATGGTTTTGGGTCCTTCCTCCCTGTCCATATTTAAAGACCAAAAGAGTCCTCCCAGCCATTTAGAGGCTCTCCAGGAGCACCTCCAATTCCACAGAAAACAAACAGGACACTGTAGGGAGCAAAACACTGTAAAGTTATGGTGTTTAACTTTGGCCATAATTTGCCACTGTCCTGACACAAACTGTCTGTAGCAATGGAAAGTGAGAGGGATAAAAACTTTGTGACAGCAAAAACTCTATGCAAAAAATCTGAATAGTAAACTACTGAACACCCAGATTAAATACCAAAATACAGAGCAGCTTCAAAATCTCAAAAGCATGCCTTTATGCTGGGTACATCCTAGCACTTGATATTGAGAACATAAAGGAGCCAGAGCATGTTCAAGGTTGTTTTGTGGCATTTTTTTATTCAGCAAGCAAATATCTGCTATTTACTCAGCCATCCCTTAGGACACAAAGGCTTTGTGTGTGCTCTGTGAAATCATTTTAATTCATTCTGACTCACCCCTTCCAGATAGGCTGATCTAATTCGGCAATAAATGTTTCAGATCTTCATTACTATAATTGCCCTGAAAACTTTAAAAAAAAAAAAATTAAGCAAATTTTACCAAAGGAAAAGCAAAATCAAAGAATATAAAACTTCAAACAAAGAAAGAAAACAAGAGATATCTGCTTTTTGCACTAAGATTATCTTCTACTGTCATCCATAAAATAAGAATTATCATGTTAGAGTTGGCTTTCCTGGTTGGGCTTATAAACTTATGAGGAGTAAGCTTTTTCCTTTTTCTCTCCCTTCTCAAACAAATGTAACACTGCACTGGCTAAAAGCCACACTTCAATATAAATACTAGAACATTGTCACTGAATCTTACAGATTAATTCCAGAAATAGTCACACCTGTGCCATAGCGATTAGTGAACTACATGTGAATGAACAGCTAGATATGTGGGAATTTTTTCTCAGACAACACCTGTGGACAAGATGATCACATTTAGTAATCAAAGTTTTCTCCTTCTACAGGACATTAATTTACAGGCTACAATAAAATAACTTGGAGTCCTAACCTACTAGAAATCCAGATTGTTCATGTTCATTTCTCAGTTAATTTTGGAGTCTTTGTGGGTTCAGCAGTGCACTGACATGGCCAACACCCATCAGACATAGTACACATGGTGCTTTCTTTCCAGAAGAAGGCAGCTTCTCTTCTCCAATGGAAAACCCTCTATGTGTTCTACTGCATTTTGATGCTTTCTTTTTTTTTACCTCTGTCCAACCTAGTCTCTTTGGGATTAAAATCAGTCTTCTGATCATTCTCTGTCACACAATTCTTCTACGTTTATCAGGAATCAGGTACACTATCCTGCACACTCCATGAGGTTTGCACTTTGCAAGCCCAACTGAGTTTCAATTTCTTCCCCATAGGAATATGTGATGTTGAATAACACACTTCTTGAAAGGAAAGAGATATCTATCTATCTGCTTTCATACATCTGTCTGCTGGCTTTTAGCCACTGTCAGCTGCTATTTACTGGGCAGACACTTCAGAATAGTAACATGTCTGGAAAACATAAGATTAACGATCATCTGGGAGTACCCTGACACCTGCCACAGTGTAGGTGTGTTTATCTACCCTTACATAATGGTAGCATGCCTTATCACTGTATGCAAGCACACCACCAGCTTCACCCTTACCAAATACCTGCTCTGACAGAGTAACTCTGTCATCCTCATTTCACAAACCATGAGGACCTGAGGTGTGACACAGAAACTGAAGTCCTGACTTGTAAGAAGCATTGCAGTCATAAAGCAGGACAGCAGCAGTTTGCTGGGCTGATTCTCAGAGAGCTGCTTGGTCACCCAGATTTCTGCAAATCAGCAGGACCTAGACTCACAGCCACATAACTAATTGTATTTAGGCCACCATGCTTGTCTTTTCGTTGGTGAGGTTCTACTTGCTTTTTAATTTCCACTTCAGGGCAGAGCCAAAATTGCCTTCTTACTGGCCATTCTAAATGTTTCAATACCTCCCTCAGATTTTACCCAATTTTATATTGACAATCTTGGTAACTGTGTCACCTGAAATACCGATTTTAGTGGCTGTGTTGCAGGTATGCCTTTCATACATATGCCTCAGCACAGATCATAGGAACCCAGCAGTTTCAGGCAGAAAACAGCAATGCACTCATCTTTAATTTTGTGATTTCATGGTGATGGCACAATATGAAGACATTTCTATTTAAGTTCTTGTCCCTTCCCTCTTCTCCCTAAAAACTAAATGAATAAGTTGTCATGCTTAGATGAAGAATTGAATTAGGTGTCCTCCAAACCAAACTTCATCTATGCAGCCTGATGCATAACTAAATTAAGTAAGGTTAAGTGCAAGGCACGCCCTGTCAAAATGAGACAGAATGGGTCAGTCAGAGACTGTAGATTGTGCTGCAGAATGGGTGACCCTGAACTGCAAGGAAAATCAACCAGTTCCAATTACACAAGGTGAAGTAAAGGGATGACATTGGGGCTTCTGGCATTATTCTCACACACCAGACATCCTAATTGTCATCATATCTGAATGCAGTTACCTCAATAAACCCATTCTGAGCTGCAACTCTTTGACTCACACCATCAAAACTGTTGAAACATTGACATATATGGCAAAGTATCACCGGACCTAGAACTTGTGCCGTCTCACTGACTTTTTCAGAGAATGGCTGTACCTCTTGAGAATGACTAATCAGAAAATTAAGAGCAGAGGTGCTCAGTTGAGTGTTTCATCACTGCAGATTGGATGCATCCTTCCAAGACATACTCAAGCATTTAAAACATTTTCTTGCATGCTTTGATATCACATCCGTGTCAATTAATAGAACAGACTTTCAAATGCTTCTAAGATGGCCAAAGAAATAAAAATAGATACATGTTTCATACATCAGCATTAAGACCAGTCACTCTTCAATGCTGTTTCTAGTCTAGGTTCTGGTCTTTAAGCAGACTGTTACAAGATTCACCAGTTGGCAATGAAACCATAGATGGCCTTTGATATTTTCTGTGAATTCTAGCAGCAGAAGTTAGGAGAGTTGATGAATAACAATTCCCACCTTTCTGTCTGAAAGAGAATGTAAAAATTTCTACCTTTAATGAGACATGTTACATCTATGAAAACATGAGTTTCCTCTTATGTTTTTTTCAGGTTGCAAGAAAATGTGTCAAAATCGTATGTTGACCCAAAGGTTTCAGCATATTCAATATTTGTGGTGTGTACAGACAGCATTTATTGTGAATGTGGCTTCATCATTAATATATGACAACTATATTCACAAAAGCAGGAAAATCGTATCTGTTGCATATTATGCTTTCTATTCTCATCTATAATAGGTAGATAATTCCCTACAATTATTTTCCCATGAATTGTATAACTAGCATAATTAAAAGGTGTTACTAAATTATCTGCTCTAGAGAGGGAGAGAAAAACTATGTTTGTCTAAGGCCTATGCATAAATTTCATAAGAATTGCTCCAAATTATCTTCTTCATTTCTTCCTGAGGTTGGTTAACAATTGTATTTCGCCACTTGGCATGGAAAACTACATAGACATGTGTGAGCAGGGAAGGAGGGGAACAGCTGAGGGACTCTGATATCAATTTTAGGTTCTCAATGTTACCTACTTGCAGAAATTAAATTCTTCACAGTTACTGAAATCCAAGAGCACATTGGTTGTTGACAACCATGATCTTTGGTACAAAAATGTAAATCCAGGTTAATTTAAAGTGTTCTGAAAAAGGGCCATTACCTAATGCCATCTCTTAGCTTTGAACATAAAGCCATTAAAACAAAAAGTTTTGGAGTTTTTATTAAAATTTGCATATTTACTGATGTCATTGTTATATATTCTGTTATATATTTCAGAATAATTTATCACATTCTTCTTTAGATATATTTCCATACAAGTTCTGAGGTGTACGTTGTTTCATTATAACCAAACATTTAGTATTTTTAACATAGGGATTACAATAGGAATGTATCACCAAGATTCATGGGAGACTTACGTTATTCAAGCACTTTGTTGACAGTAACCAGATTCTTCACCTTTCATAAACATTTAAAGAAACATCATCATGCATTTCTGACAAGAAGCAGGATTTATGAAAACCCACCATTTTCCTAGATTCTCAAGAAGGAAAATCCTATGGTATAGATCTAATTTTATAAATGAACGTAGTCTTTGAAAGGTCAAAATTATAGAAATTACCTTTTAAGCAGAAGTCTGGAACTCTTCTCCTGTGTCATAGAGAGCTTGAGCGCAGCTTGTGAATATGTGCAGGTGGTGTTTTGTCATGCTGAATACAACCAAGACATACAGGGATCAGGCCTACTTTGTCATCAATATAAAGTCTTCACTGTACAAGCAGAGCCTGGACCTGGCTCCCACAGATACAGAATTGTCACAATTAGAGACCCAGGCCTCATTCCAAGTGTAATGTTACTGTTTAGTCACATTTAAGAATGGAAATCACAAAGCCAACATACCAAACAGGAATTACCAAGTTCATCATTATCAATATCCATTGTGAGAAATTAAAATTACTCACTTTTAATAGATATGTCTTAGCCCTCTTTCTTCTTTTGGAAACAGATGCATTCTCCTCTGGCCACAATTTCTCTTCTACTGAAGCTAAGCATCAATGTCAGGTGCTTATCTTCCAGCAAAACTTCCCCATAGTAGTGGATACTGCCCTTTACCCAGCAGTTCATTGGCTAAGTGTGCTAAACCTGAAGAAGTGAGATCCAAACTGAGTTCCCCCCTGTGCCTCAGCTACCCCAGGTAGAGCCCAGATAAGACCCACCAGGATTCAACAACCATCGTGGCTGAGTCCCCTCAGCGATTCCTTTTAAAGTTCTTTCAGTGTGTGTGTTAAAAATAGTTCAATAATATATTGGATATGAGGAGAAGTTCAAGCAATCCAGACAACCTTGGGTTTAAGGGCACTGAGCTCTCAGACAAGACCTGAGCAGATTAAATATTAGCATTAATTTTTCAAGTATGGCATTCCACGCTCTGAACTTTTCAAAACCATGAGCCTTTATGGTTGTGAAAACAAACTTGGAAATGCAATGCAAACAAATGGAAAGTTGCAGTGTCTGACAAAGCACTGGCAAAGCAGCCCTGAACATCAGCAAGGGTACAAGGAAAGGGCCTCCACTTTCACAGCTGCATGGGAGATCACTGCACACAGGAGGTAGGCTGCACTTGGTGATAAAGCCATGCCTTATTTTAATCTGTCCCTGCTCATCTAAGCCTCTTCAATCCAGTTAGACTCTTCCCATAGAACTTACCTGAGGAAATATGGCATGGAAAAAAAAATATTTTAAAAGGAGTATAAGGAGAGGACATGTCATGGGCACCCTGTCTGTCACTGGCAAGTGCCTTTAGAGTGTGGGATCCTCACTATTGCCATGACAGGAGGAGAATGCCTCTAAGTGAAGAGTCCAGGATGTCACCTCTCTTTGTACTTTCTATGCTCCATCTGGTGTTTACATCGATGAGCCTGTTAAGAGATCTCAAGATCAACTTTTCAGGATCTGTGCTTTTGTTGCTGGCTCAATTATCAACAAAACGTTGGCCCCACTATAAATTTAACAGCAGTATGTTTACGGGATCTCTGCTGAATTAACCTTCTTGATAAGCTTTTCTCGTATGTCAACATTTCCCCTTACATAAACCTTGTCTTATTAATTATTTCATTGTGTCAGCAATATGTCACAATTATCAATCAAGCATTCCTCTCTATCATAAGACATCCACTTATTTTTCAGACTAATCTGCTTTTTCACACATTTCAAAACTTTTGATGATTTTAATGATGAATTATTCAGACTTCAACAATTTTGTCACCTTGAATTTTGCTGTCAAATCTTTAGTTACCATATTTTAAATTCTTCTCTTTGTATTCAAAAACATCTAAATTTTCCCAGGTCAAATAAAAACATACCTTTACTGGCAAAATAATACTGTACATAAATGTTCCTATAGAGAGATCATCTACATTGCTGGAAAAAATCCCCAATTACCAACACCAAAATTTGAGGCCTTCCAAAACTGATACTATTATTAAGAGAAATTAATAAAATTATATAGAGAGGCATCCACTTCATTTACACAAAAAGGTATGTTCCTTCATTTTTAAAATTGCAAAAAAGTGCAAATTTTAAAAAACAACTAAGGCTGACCAATTATCTGAATCATTTTAAACTCTTTTTCTGTAGAATCCATTTCAATAATGACATATTTTCCCTTTTTTAACATGCAGATTATTAAAAACATATAGAAACTTCTGAAATCTGTTCCTGCTGCCTTTTTATTTTAGTTAGGATATCAAATTGATAATGCAGGTCTCGAGAGACACAGAGGAGAGGCCTGGCCTAATTTCAAGAATTTCAGATTTTTAATATGTGAAATGAATACCATTTATCTGCCCGAAAAACAAAACCTGAAGAACAGTACTATGCACTTGAGAGATTGGTATGGATATCAAAGCACTTTGATTAGATCCCATATGAATTAGATTGTTGTATCACACTTTGAAAATTGCTTTATGGTGTTTTGAAAACATTTTGTTGCATTTGTCTAAGTTCATGACTGGAGGTCAGGAACTCCAGAATTTAATAATGGCTGGCAGTGATTCTGTAGATAACTTTGGTAAAACTACATCAACATTTTTCCTCAAGTGTGTCACCTGGAAAATTTGGACATGGTGTAGATTCTTTCATGTCAGAATAAAGGAGAGTTAGACCTTTGTTTAAGGCATCTTGGAGATTAGCTGAAGTACAGTAAATCATTATCAGGCTTCTACTACACTTATCTGTCCTTCTGCCCTAGAACTAATGAAGAAAACTAGAAAACTTAAACATACCTTTTAAAAGTAAAACTGAGACAGTCACCTGTGAAACAATAGAGTTAAATAAGAAAAAGTCAAACTGGGGAGGGTATATTTCCGGTAAACTCTAAATATTTTAATTGCATGTGCTTGTACCAGAAAAAATAATTGGGAAAAATTTACAGGAATTACTTATTTTAAGAAAAGTGAACCACCCTAGTGTTATTGGGATAATTTACATGATTAAATTATGTACCTGTAGAATTTGTATCACTCCATTTATTCAATTAATATGCCACATAGTGAAAAAAAAAAGGGATCAGCTAGTATACATGGATTCAATTTCATAATAGCATGTCTTTTTGATTTATTTTTTTTTCAACCCAGGACACTGAAATCAAAGCATCTAAAAAGGTGTAGATGGGGGCATATTGTAGTAAAGTATGTGGCTGAAACATCTGGGAGGCTTAGGTAAAAATTTCTCAGTTCAGAATTTCCACAGATCTGAAGAATTATGAGGAAATGTTTGTGCCAGAAGGCACGTTTTCTTCCGTTCACAATCAGCAAATATCAGGAAATTAATATTGGGCAATCATGAGGTGAGAAAGGCTGATCATTTCTCCAATTCAAATTTTGCTTGTTTAATAAATAAAGGATTTCAAAGGTTTATAAAAATAAAGGTTATCCTAATAAGAGAAATTTACTAATCACAAGATATAAATCAAATTAAAACTATTATAATAGAGATACTTTAGAAACAAATCCCTCAAAAAAAAAAAAGAAAAAGAAAAGGAAAAGGAACACTGAAGTGAAAGAATGAAAAGAGAAAGAATTTACACCCACCCTGAATAGGGTAGCAGAACAGTGCAAATTGAAGGCAGAAAATAGATGCTCACTTTCTCAGAATGAAAAGCCCAAATAAGAACCTAAGACAGAGACTTTTAAATCATTACAACACTCATTTGAGAAGAATCTCCTTTGTTGATTTTATGAATAGTGTAATTCTTAATTCAAGTTAAAGACTTAGGGGTAAATCCTGGAGAAGAAGCAAATCCTTCAAGAAAGACCTCTGCTCCATACAAAAGCTATCAAAGAGCTTAGTGACAAAATCCTCTGCCCCAGTTGGTCAGGCTGCCTGGGCAGCTGGTCTGTCGCAGTTACATACCTTGTAAAAGGAATAGACTTACAACTGGCTACTTTCCATGTGGATTTTTGATTCTCTCTTCTAGAGAATTTCAGGAGTCTGCTTTGAGATTTCAATGGCCTTGGATCTTCTTCTTTCATCCCATATCACGTTCAAATAACTCCGTGTTTCAAGTGATTCAGTGTTTGGCCGCTTGTGGTTTCTGATGAACCCAACAGCGTGTTTTCACAGGGGAAATTCCTTTTATGCAGTTTATGGTTCATGACCTGACATTAATGTAGAAAAATTACTTCCATTTCATTTAAAGTCAAACATTATATGACTGCATGATGATATTAAATTACCTTGAAAAAATTAGGCAGTTAGAGGTCTACGGATCACTGTATCTGACATGCATCAGAAAGTAATAACAATCACCAATTGCCTTTATTTTATAACTTCCTTTCTTACAGACAATATTTATCATAATCATGTAGTCGACTTTTTTCCATACCAGAGTAGCACCTATCTCAAAATACAGATGTCACTGCCATGATTTCTGCACAGCAAACATTGGATATTCATTTGGAAATTAAATAAGAACTGAGACATATATAGATAGATATTCATATATGTCTATTGACATACATGGTAGAAGGTTCCCCATTCTTCATTTCACGTACAATTCTTTTTATAAAAGTTTGTTTTCAATTACTTTTCTCTTATCATGTACCTGCCCACTTTTCTTTAAACATTTAATAAACACAATTCCAAAGTGTCAAGATAATGTGTTTTTAACCTCCCTTATTTTCTCCTGATTTCCTAAGAACAGGATAATTAGTGTTTGTTATATATAGGATGACATTTCTTCTTTCTCCAGCAAACTGATAATTTTTACTCTTACTTTTTTTGATAGTTCTACTCCTACTAAACTTATTCCTTTTTAACCCTATTATTTCCCTTTATTCTCCCATTAGAAGCTTTTAAACCATTTTTCAAAGTAATTTTTCATTTGATTCATCAGGATTTAGGAACGCATATAGCATGCTTAAAGTTTTCTAATTCTTTTGAATTGTTTTCTCTTCTGCTTATACCTTTTTTATTTTTCATCTGTAATGACAGTATCAAATGTATGAAAAGGCAACAAAAGAGGGCATTCCAAATTTGCTTTAACATCTTTATTAATATGTATGGAAAATTTTGGGAGATACTCTAAAAGATACTCATTACTGTCACACAATACTGCAAAAGGCTGTATTTCAGCACATTTAAATGTGTCGTTTATATTTTATTTTTATCATTAACTTTTTAACATTAGTTTTAGCTGCTCTGTCATGTAATACTGCAACACAAATATGTAGGAAATGGAACCAGATGAATCCTGAATTTTTTTGATGGGAGTTCCTATGCTTGAAGTTATTTAAACAGCCTAGAAGTTTTTCCATTTTTCATAACTGAATAGCTTCATAAGTAACATTTAATCCTAGATCTTCATTTCCTACACATTAATTTCACTTTTTCAACTGTAGCTGTTCCACTTTGCCAGGAATATTTAAAAATTTATTGAAATACAATGCCAGAGACTTCACAACACCTACCATCCAGTTGCAAAGAAACAATCATAGTCTGTTCTGGTTAATACTTCATTTTATGTGAGGGAAGGATAGCAGAGTGCACTGTGGAGTAAAAGAGAGAGACTGGAAACAACTCTTTCTTTTCCCAAAGTCAATAAAACTCCTGTTCAACTTTTGAAAGTTTCAGGGTCTAATTCTTGGGATAGCTTCAAGGCTAGGAATCTGATTTGAAGGGAGATGTCCCTTGAAGCCCAAAGGAAAGTTAAGAGCCTAAAGATTTAAGGTACAACTCTTTCTCATCTTACTTATCTGCTAGTGTAGACATTACTTATCACTGTACTGTAAATTTCCCTACAGGCAATATGCTCACAAACGAGATGATGTAGCACAAAGTTCAAGCACTTAAGTGTCTTTTTTGGATCTAATCCAAAGTCACTTTTGAAAACAGGATTTAGAGCTTCTGAAACTTTTACCCTATGTGTCCTGGAGTCACGTGTTGAAATATAAGGAAATTAGTTACCAAGTCTCTTAAGTCTCAGTTCCCCCATGGTGTCACAGGCCACTTCTCCTCAGCACAATAATTCTGTCAGTGCATTGACACCACTATAACGTAACAAAAAGGACTCTCATGTTCATGTCCATTTTACAGACACAAACTTGCATTGGATACCTACTGTCTACACAAAGTATGTTTATGTACGTGCTTGTTTTGGTTTTTTTAACAGAAATTCCTAATAAAATAAACCGTGCTGAAGCCAAACACCTTGCAGACACCTCAGGGTCAGACAAAACAGAAAGAACAACAAAGCGGTCCAGGATATCAACCATAAGGCGGATATTTGACATGGCAAAACACCGAACAAAGAGGTCATCCTTTTTCTCAACTGGTGTGAAAGTTTGCCCACAAGAATCGGTGAAGCAGATTCTAGCCAGTCACCAAGCTTACTACAGATTAAGAGGTAAAATTATTATCAAAGTATGTACTTCCTCCTTCAAAGTCTTTCCTTTAACTGAGGAAACACAGTAATTTTCCAGAATCTTGTTCTTCACCGTTAGGCAGTGTACGTGCTATTTGCTATTTGCTTTATTTTTACATAGATAATCAAATGTTATATGTGCATCAGCAGGATTCAAGATAGACGATTACCAGAAGAAAATAAAACAATGCACCCAAAGGACTAATGAACTCAGGGTAACTGCACAGTGTTCTAGATCGGCTGAACACGAAGAGCAAATTGTGTTTGCGTTGTCTAAGATGTACCACCTTTCTCAAAAGAGCAGGTGCCGTCATTGCTACTCAGAATTAATTGCACCGGTTTAAGACAAGTAATGGAATTATGGTCATTGCACAAATATGTTGGTGTATCTGTAGTTATATTAAATCTGTGACAGTGTTGCTATGCAATAAACACTGAGATAATTGCCAGCAGGTTATGAAAAGAACTTGAGGCAGAAGAAATATTTGAGACATTTTAGAGATTAGTCTCTCAACCAGGTCAGTCCCTCCCTAGCTTCTTTTTTAACTCTCTTGCGTACAGAAAGCCTATAGAGTTACCATTCCAATTTTTGGTCCAACTTTCTCTCTTCCTTCCTCTCCTCCTTCCAGTCTTTCATTCTGTAGCTGTTCCATTTTGTACTAGAAAAATGCATATATTTGCACTGCAGCAAGACAGTCCAAAGCTAATTCTAAAACCTAGTCAGCATTTCTGGGATGCAAGTATCTAAGACAAATCTGCTCCCTAAATCAGCTTTGCTTATCTGTTTTTCCTTTATGTCAGACTCCAACCATTCACATTCATCTGTGTAACTTGGCTGCTCCTCAGCTCTCTTTCAGAGAACCAACTAGTTCCATCTGAAATGAGAACTGGATGTAGAGCTGCAAAATTTTTACTCCAGCAGCCACTTTCTATACAATGTCTGTAGCTATTCCTATAGACAAAAAAGCATTTGGTATCCATTGCAGCATCCAATGGAAATTAGACAGAAATCTGAAATCTGAAATATCCTGAAAGTCCCTGAAACTCACTGGTTACATCCCAGATTGGGCTGAAAACAAGCTATCCTGAAACACACAAGTATCATTAATCTGCGCTCAAAAAGCTGCAGCTGTGACCCTTTCATTTAAAAAACTGAATATGACAATACTACCAGCTTTTCGGAGAGCAGCATGTCAGCTGAGATATTGGACTCTATGAGTCTTGTAGTGCAAGAAGGTTTAAACTTATACTCCTTTTTCCCAGCAGTGTCCTACACTCAGAATTTTCTAAACATGTGTCATTTAGTTCCTCAACTGAAACTGGAGTACTTCCCAAGAAGCAAGTAACAAAACATGTCTCTGCAGCTGAATAATTTGTACACTCATTCATAAAAAGGTGTTTCTGATCCCTTGAACAATTACATGTTTTCCCTTACAATGTTCTTCATCAAAACCTCAAAAAAAAATTCCCTTAAAGGAAACTTTGTCAGAACTTCTGATAAGGACTTCTGCCCTCCCAGCTGAGCATGTTCATTTACCTGATGAAACTGATGAGTTTAAAAAAAAGGGGGGTACACTTGAAAGTGTGGTGGTGCAAGCATCATCCTTGAATCTGTAACCACAGTACAAGTCTTCATGAAAAGGTAATTTGGTAGCCATGCTGGAGCCTTGGAGCCTGTACCCATCTGTGGGACAATCTTACCTTTGTTTTGTTTTGGACAGGTACTTTCAGGTCTACTCTTTTCTGTATCTAAAGCCTAGGAGATTACTTCCCCCCCTCCAAGTCCCATGACACATTTATAATTGTAACAGCACTGTGGATCATATCAGTCCTCTAGAGAATTTTTCTGCTGAGAAAAATTAGTCAATTTTTTTCTTTTTTACATATATATGTATTCTATGCTTCCAGGGATGAGCACCAAACACAAAAGAGCTCAGATACAGGAGCTCAGACAGTTGCTGTTGGATACTTGAGCCTACTGTGACCCTGTATGAACTCTGAAATAACACATCACAGCTTAGGTCACCATGAGGACAGTCCCTTATGTGGGGCAAACTGGGAGGGCACATGCGATCAGCTACAATGCCTCCTCAGCCGGTCATGTGTCACGTTTATCTGCTAACAGGATTACTTACCATCAGATGGTATGTCTTTATTCAGCAGTTAGTGCTCAGAAAAAGATACCACAGAGTTACAAGAAAAAGGAGATAGAAAGTAGCTTTAATTGCTAGCTCATAACAAATAAAGCTCTTCAAAAGATAGCCTGTTCCTTTTTAATAACCTGACCACATCTGCTCCACATGCAGCTGCTCTGCTGGGAGGGCAGGTCGTTCCTGAGGTATTATTGAGGGGCCCTAACACAGCTAGGTGAGTACATCCCTACAGCAAGTTTAGAGTATACCTAGAGAAACTGACTGCACTAATTTCAGAGATGCCAATGTTTTAGATAATGCAGAAAATGAACTCACTTAAGCCAAAGTAGGTATCAAGTACTGAAAATAAATGTCCCATCTCACAGTAATGAGCTTTGCAAAGTAAAGTGCTAAAGGCAACAGCTTTTAAATTACTAGCAAGTTTTTGTTAAAATGGTTTTTCTAATAAGTATGAAAATCCCCTTCTCTAAAAGCATTCTTAAACAACATTTTGAATAAATGTGTTCCTTCATTTTGAATGATGAATGCATAAATACCAAATCACTTTCAAAAGGCTTTCAAGTTTGCTATTTGGTACAAAGCATCCATCCCCAGCCCATTTCTTCTTACTCAGTCTGCCAGGAAGCTGTGTGGGAAGCCTTCCGTATTTTTCTGGATCGGATTCCTGATACTTCTGAATATCAGAACTGGGTTACTGCCTGCCAGAAGGAAACCTTTTGCATATTCGACATTGGCAAAAACTTCAGCAATTCCCAAGAGCACCTGGAAATAATTCAAAGGGTAAGGATTACTGAAATTTGTTTAGAAACTGGGAGAGATTTCAAAGTCCCTTCCCACCGACTTATTTAAGGGCAAAGTATTGCTCAGGAAAAGGAGGGGGTATATCTTAGAAGGAGAACATAAAAGTATAGTAAACAAAAGAGCTAACAGGCTCAATGGTTGGATACATCCACTAGTAAAATGCTGTTTTTCTTAATCTTTTTGCAGCGAGTAAAACATAGAACCTTCCAGGAAAGGTAAGTAGCACAAGTAGAACCTTGCCACTTGATGTTTCTGCCTTCTTTGAAAAGATCTGCATAGATGTGTGTGGATGTGAGCAGATAGCACTGTGGCGTGTTTGGTGTGTGCTGTGAGTGATGTGCCTGCTGGATGTATCGTAGGACACAGTGACTGAATCACAAATAAGGGATGTGACCAAACGTCCGAGTTACCTGTTTATTTCAAGACACCACTGAATGTTTTCTCAGACTAATGTGAGCATGAAACCCTGTCAGAGACATGGCTTTGCATTAGACTAGTGTTGATTGGGAGTGTGAAAAAAGTTGCTATAACTCTCAAAAGGAAAGTCAGAGAGCTTAACAAAAGTTTAGCTGAGAGGCTGCAGTGAAAAATAATGTGAAAACTCTATGCCTTCACTTTAGATTTCACCTGTATTTTAATACAGCATGACAGTGTTAGCTAATGTGATACTTTAGTCTGTAAATTCCTTGGAAAAAGTATGCTCCTGGAAATGCTCAAAAGTCTGAGAATGGCAGGATTAAAGCTACCATACTGAACTCTGTTTCTCTGCATATAAATATTATAGTGCAACCAGACAGATCATTCTCCACAACTTCTGATTGAAGCATTGGTTTTTTCCTTCAAGTTTTCCCTGATTTTCAGGAGATTTTCAGGAAAATAGTCTTTCCCATTCATAGGTTACACTTCTCATGATCGCAGAGGTCTTATGTTTCTTAATTTGTTCTGACTTAGGAGATCTGACATATTTTTAATAATGTAGGGCCTAATTAAACTCCCCTGGCAGTCCAAAGGGAGGTCTTTTCATTCATCCTAGTGCAACCAGTGGCAGCAAGGCATTAAGTGAAGTGACTGATCTCGGAATTCTTAGGTTCTTTGTGAACAGTACTGTTTTCCCTAGACACAATTCAGAAGGTGAAGCAAATTCTATAAAATTGCTTGTATTTTAGCTGGAAATACAGAGCAATGATTATGCATGGTTGGACTTCATCTTTACTACTGTGTAGCTTGGGAAAAGTTTTGTGTTTTCTGTAGATGTCATGCAGAGAAATCAGTCTCCAATTATACATACAACACATAACTAGACAACATTGGGAATACATTACAAGTAATACTTCAGTTCTCACCACGCAAGGTATCCAGAGGATATGGTAAATCAGTTTTCATTCATGTTCCTTATTTATGTTATTAAACATCTAGGTTATTCCTGTACAGAAATGCAGCTCAACACCTTTTCTATGTTGCAAGCTTTATGCTGTCTCTGTTAACACCACACTACACATTTTCAGTGCTCTTAGTTCTTTCACCCACACCAGTTTTCACAAATACTCCATCTGTATGCACTGTAGAAATTTTGAGGAATTATACTTCACTCCCCAATTTCAGGAGAAAAATCTCAAAACGTCCCTTAGAAGATTCTTATCTAAGAATCTAAATTATCCCAAAAGCTACAAATGAATAGCAATTTGGTTTTAAGGCTATAAAATAATTTCTGTTCTAAGTACAAGAATCTTTAATACATCTACTTATGTTAAAATGTACTTAGAGATAGATACTATTGCTCTTTCAGACAAGCTAACAGTAGCTATTAAAAATGTGTTCATCACCACGTGATTGTAAAACTTAAAACAGTAAGTAATATTTAAAAAAAAAAAAATCCTGTGATACATCATACCCACCACATCAAAACTTGAGTTTTTAGCTGTCTTCCTTGGTCCCCATGGTATGCATTAACCTGTGAATATTACATCCAGAAGGAAACATTCCTGGATCCAGGAATCTGACTTGGTATTATCATTATTTGGAAGTATCCTTATGGTATTTTAATGCAGGCTGACAAGTGAAAAATAAGCCCACCCATTATTTTCTCACACCACACCATATGAAACACACCTGGAAGCTGAAATGTCCATTGTCTAAAATTAGAAGAGACCCAAAGCTCTCACTGAACTGTCTTGATAGGATGACAAATAGCAAAGGAGACAAAGGTTGATTTAGATGATGTACAAGAAGTCTTGCTTCCATTTTAGATAGTGGTCAACCCTTCATTAACTTCAAAGAGGAAAAAAACCAGACCCAGTGCACTGATTTAATCTCTGTGATCCCATCCCTCTGGTGGCATTGATAAAATCTGTCACAAAACCTCATGAGCAGATTCCTGACAGGATTGGTAGTCCTTATGCTGTTCCCTGCCTGTTTAATCAGGTGTCAAAGTATTCTATTAGAAGTAACTTCTCTCATTTAAACTACAATTAATATAGGGGTAATTTCTATTTTTTTTTGGTTGAGACTTCTGTCATTGCCAGTACAATATGCAGATAATTAAATCACTCATTTCTATTTGATTGGTAGGAAAGATGAAATATCCGCAGAGAAAGCAGGAGTCAAAAAGGTGGAAGACATTCCCTCCATTTCTACAGGTAAAATCAAATCTGTTTGTTGTGTGTCTGCCCATTAAATAAAATTGCTAAGGCCAATGATTCTTAGGTCTTAGAAGGCTCTAATTTAATGGATGTTGTAGACATTGAAGTAGAGTGAAAATGTTTTAGCAAAGCAATCTTTGAGAAGCGATTTTTTATCTCTTTACAACATAGTTGCTACTCAAACGTTGCATTCTGAGTTTGTCATCAAATGCATATGTTTTCCTGGTTTCAAACTGAGATAGTATAGGGTTAATTTTTCTTCAGTTATAAAATAGCATTTAGAGTGTCAGCTGCTGCATTTTATTAACCAAAATAAGCGAGGCAAATAAAGACTGACAAGCAAGAAAGTCAGAGGGCTGCCAGGACTGATCAGATTATTACAATTAGACCCACCAACCCCATTGTGTGCTACAATTCTTTAAAATAATATTAGCATTTCATGCAGTGATAAAAATCTGGAAATAAGATCATTTTGGTTCACGGGGAAACCACCCTGAACACTTTTTTTTTTTGAGGGTCAAATATAACAGAATCATATTGGTAAGGACTTCCAGCATAGTAATTTTGCCTCTAGGTGGAAAATTCAGTCAAAATCTCTTGTTGCTTTAAATTGAGCCCTAAAGAAAAGTGGCTGCCATGGAGACAAAGATCTCAAATGGCAAAATTAAGCTTACACATTTGGTGATAAATGATGTGGTATGACAGGAAATGATCAAATTTTATTAATGCACACAATTTCACTGGTGCATGGTCAGTGCCATTTTTGCCTTCAGTCACACACGTGCCACACTGCCAATATTTGACCTGGAAGAAAGGCTATCTACAGTATACAACAGCCTTTACCCAC
The DNA here is from genome assembly GCA_013397895.1 of Origma solitaria. Classification (NCBI taxonomy): domain Eukaryota; kingdom Metazoa; phylum Chordata; class Aves; order Passeriformes; family Acanthizidae; genus Origma; species Origma solitaria. Next base: position 237,329 of record VZRL01001650.1, on the reverse strand, counting down.
CCTCTGAGTCATGGCCACCTTCCACTGGCACAGGCTCCTGCTCAAACACAGCCTCCCCAAGGAAAGCTGCTCCAGTGAGCTGACACCTGACCAGCACACAAAAGGGAAGGCTTGATGTGCAAACTGTTCTTTCATGACTTTTCTTTCAATCCCCCACAGGTTCTCCTGGCACACCCCTCTCTCCATATGCACCTAATGGCACATTGCTCAACGAAATTGTTAACGACACGAAGACTCCTGTGAAGGTGATGGTAGCCTGTGTTCCTACCCACTGTTTCCTCACCTTTTCCTTTTGAGCTCAGCTAGCAGGAAACAAGGAGAAGCCTTATAAACTGTGTTTATAAACCACCAGTGCTTCCCTCTGTTCAGCTGGCAGGACTCAAGGGCTTTATTAGCTTCTGTTGTATACTGGAGTAGGGCATGATGCTTCTTGAGTATGTGGCAGAAAGTACAAAAGTATGGCAAGCAGCTTTTAGGCAGTTTTCCTTGTTTTAAGGAGGGGACTGTAGCCTATTTTGCACCATCTTGTAACTCTGTTCGTCATTAAATAATGCCAAAAAAGCATAGCTGGGGGGTTTTCCGCAACACAGGAGATAGGGCTGGGCCTTCCTTGCCTTTTTCTGAGCAGACAGCTCTGAGAGTGCTCTGTCAGAGTGCTCTCCACAGCTGTCTCCTCAGGGCAGCCATGCAGCAGGCACTGGGGATGCCCCTCTGCACACTCACAGCACCTGTAAGTGCTGTAAGAGATACCTGTGAGAGAGGGGTGGGGTGCTGGGAGGGGCTGCTGTTCTCCCTGTCCTGGCTGCTCTAGTCTCAGCAGAGATGTGTGGACTCACAAAGTAGGGAAAAGCTGCAAATACTGTTGGGAAACAGCAAACAATATAAAAGTACTTGTAATAGCAGTAAAGTCAACTGCATAAGAAAGGTGTGTCACAGGTAGGGATAATTCTACTTTATTATCAGAAAAAGACAAATGCAAATTTCTGAATATGAAACAGCTGCATGACTTTGTGATGATGGAATTAAGACTTGGTAACAGTCTCAGTGCAAGAAAGTCTTGATTCTCTTAATCTTCATTTATGCATATCAAAGGCAACTCTCAAGTTACAGTATAAGAAACTTGTTTTCAAAAACAGAAGAATTAAGCCAATGGATGTGGCTAGGAACTTTCACCTTTTGCAGCCTATAGTTCAGAAAGTTGTTTTGGGGATGGGCGTAAAAGGGAACATTTCTACCTCTTCAATACTGAACGGGAGGTGGGGGGGAGGGGAGGAAAATCCTTTGTTTTATTTCTTCACTTTTTGTCCTTTTCTTTTCCAGGACCTGGGAACAAATGCAGTCCCTGAACTGCCTGTGGAGCAAATGGTGGAATTCAGTGTCACACTCACTGATCAGGAATACACAGCTGAACTCAGCGATCCCAACTCCCCAGAGTACCAACAGCTAGCTGCCAAATTTCAGCTACAGGTAAGGAGGCTTAGTGAATGTAAAAATATTGATTTTTGAACCTTGGCTGCGGTTCATGCTATGAAATTACCTTCACCATTAAATAGAATTAGAGTCTATTTCCCTCACTTTAAACAGGTGATTCTTGTTTTCTCAAGACCTTCACATTTCCTTCACATATAGATTCGGCTTTTTTCCCCTCATTTAAGCCATCTGTTCAGCCACCAAACTAACAAGCCAACATTTTTGACAACAGTAGAGCCTCAGATAACTGATGAACAGAATAACTTTAGGAATATCATTCAGACTTAATCAGGAATTCATGGACAGCACTTTGTCATTATTTCATTTCTACAATAAACCTAATGAGAACTGTAATGTAAATGTTAAAAGTAATTAGCTACTGTTGTCTGAACCATTCTTCATAGGACTTATGCTCCTGCATTACCATAGTTTACATAAGAATTGGAACATCTGTGGTATTTTCATATAATTAATAATATTAACTGAATGTTCAGCTATCAGTTTAACTGATAGCAGTTAATGACTTGAGGCTCCCAGAAGTTCTTCTTATTAAAATTAACTAAAGCTTCTCATCAGTTTCATGAGCATTCCTTAGTGGAAGCTTTCACTGTCCTGGTTCAGTTCCAGATATGTGTAGAAAAGTAGTGAAGGATGCATTGGCAGAGCTGACAAAAAGTGGTTTCTCTGAAGGTTTCCAGTATTGATCTCAAACAGAAATGCCTGCAGACATTGTCTACCACACATATAATACCTCTTCTATTCAAACCCATGTAATTGTACTGTTGTTAACAGTAGAATTAAAAATGTATTGTTCTATTTGTACAAGACAGTTAAAACTGTTTAATTTCTAAATGATCTGTCAAATAATCTAAACCCATCTGAATTCCTTAATATTTCTAAATTATTAACAATTTACAGGTGACTTGAACCAGGAAATTATTCATGAACCAAAACTGCTGAAAATGAGAAAACCATTTGATTCATCTCGGTTTACTTGCCCTGTTATGAAAAATATTATCACTTATTTGCATAATTACATTACTAAGAAAAGCAATATTTTGTGCTTCTTTTTGCCTATTAACAGGTAATACAACATGTATATGCAAAGTAAATATTGTGTTTAAGCTGAGAAATCATGGTACCAAAAAGAGGGCAGTTGAGACTGTTTCCTAAATCTACTTCTGAAATATGAAAAATATTGTCCAGGTAGTCAACTTGTGTTTGATTTTTAGTCATAGATCTTTGCTGAATTTTTTTAATGGTTTTCTATAGATGAAAAAAATATTTGAGAAACTTCCGGGATTCAAAGAAATCCGCGTTTTAGGATTCAAGTAAGTAAGAAAATAAGGCTCTCTTTGTTGTTGGCTCTTAGGTTTCTCCTTTCTTGTCCTAAAAAATGAAGAGACCTGTAGAATAGTGGGGTGTATAATGCTGTAAACCGAAAAAGTTTTATGGGAATATCATAGACACAATGCGACAACAAGTACAAACACGTCCCGAGTGAGGCCATGAGGTTTTGAGTGTCTAAGTAAAAGTTGCTTTGATTCCCTGAAGATTGAAGTATACAATAAATTCTTTGAATTGTTTGCTAGCAACTCTGTTTTAGAACTTTTTTAAATGACAAGAAAAAGAGAGTTAATAGTATGAATATTTAGGTGATGACTTTTTTGTGTGTGGACCTGTGCCCTTCACAAGTCACAGTGAAGGTGCCTTGGCAAGAGGGGGTTGCAGGAGGATACATATTCGCACGTATAAAGCTTTTTCAGTAGTTGTTTCTCAGGTCTTTCAAACAATTAAAAATGTTTCATTTTTTTCAGTAAATTTGTCTTCCGTCTTGCCATTTCTTCTAGTGTTAGCTTCCTTGTATGTTTACTACTAATACAAGCTCTTGGGCACTTTTTTAATAGAGAATCTTGGGGGGGGCACATTGAGCAAAGACTGAAATGAAAAACAAATAAATAATAGTAAGAAACTAAAGAGCAAGAAAAAAAGACAAATTTATGTGGACTTAAGGCACAGCATCAGGAACATTCAGTACTTCTAGCAATATTTAATATACTTTGAAGAACGCTCATATTGTAATGCAATTTCAGACAGGAGCATCCTTCTCCCTAGCATATCTTTCACCAAAAATTGCTGGGGGAAAGGAGAGAGAAGAGCAAAACAGCCTGCAAATTTGTTGCTTATATTTTTTTATTGAAATTAGTAAAACAAAAAGCTGTCTCCTGAAATACAAGCAGAGAAAAATCTATAGTAGCGTCTCATAGCTACAACTTGGAATAATTAAACTCTTTCAGTTGTGACTCCAGGAGGGCTGGGATGCATTTTTGTTTCATATCATGGACTTAGCTGATATGAAAGACTGATTCCCATTATCTAGTAATTTAGTTAGCTCCTTGGAGTTACAGATCAGCAAAATGGGTGTTGCTGTCCATTCTACCTTAGCCATATTATTTCATATATTAGCAGCATTTCCCACAAGGCAACATGGTGGAACAACATCATAGGTATTCTGGAGAACTCAACAGGGAAAATAACATGGCATTATAAACAGAAAGTCAGCACAGAGTGTCTTCCAGAGGTAATTAATGGTTCAGGTTACCCCTGTGACTGCAGAGTAGCATCATGTGTGGTAACTGAGATCATGGCGACTACTGCCACAGGCGTCCACTGCCACCATAAAGATAGAGATTAACAATGACAGGGCTCAAATCGCAGCACTTGATGAGGGAAATGGGAAAGCTGATATTTCAAACTGCCATGATAAAGTAAAATCCCTCTTTCCCCACACAAACCATGGTGATTCCCATTGTTTGGAAGGGAAAAAGTGAACTGATGGAGAGTAGACAGTCATTTTCACACAGAGGTAAAAATTATAGATGGCACATAGAAGATAAGGTAAATTGTCAAAAGATGGTTGTGATCTGTGACTGAACAATTTACCAGTATAATTGAATCTTTGTTTTTCTTTCTTTTACAATCCTTTCTCATGCTCTTTCTTCTGTGATGAAATGAAGACAGAAGAAGGAGAAAGATGGGTAATCTTTCTGCAATTAATAATTAATCGTTTTATAGACTAATTATAATAATTATGATTATTAATAATTTTATTATGTACATAGATAAATCAGTAAATGTCCTTTATCTTGGTGTGACAAAGTGAATTGATTGTGTTCTGCCTAAGTACAAAATCTGTGATATAAAGTGTCAGGGACAGCTTTTACTTTAATCTGAATGGTTCATGCGATCAAATTTTGTCAGGATATCTCTGAAGGAAAGAAAATGTTTGACCTAAGAAAATTCACATTTAGCTGACTAGAGATTTATATCATCCATATACTAAAAGTGAAAAAAAAGTAGGGAAACTTTATTTTTAGATTTTCATTTTTGATCTGCTGTTTCCTAGCTCTATTCCCATGTACACAATATTTCCAATAAGTATGTAGAATTTGATTTGTTATCTCCATTATCAAGTCAGATAGAATAGCAAAGAGACCAGTTACAAGCTTGATAAAATGCAGGGAGCTTTTGCCTGGTGATACAAACAGCTGCAGAGTCTATTGTTGCTGCTTAAAAGTGCTGCTGGGGAATAATTTGTCTAGCAGTTTCCCAGAATTTCTCTTTGGCTCATGCTTTAAAAGAAAGAATTGTCTAATGTGTTTCCTGAATTCTTGCAATGTCATATAAATGCAAATACATAGCACATACTAGATAAAGTGAAATTCTTCTCTCTACAGTTATCTGATATTGTAAAAAAAAAAAGTAACACAGTGGACTAGCGATGTTTACAATGTATTCATTATTTTTCATTTTATTAGGTGAATTTAACATGTATGAAAAATGATGTATTAAAAATGGTGAACATTTGAGACTTCTGGTAAACATGAACATCTAGGGAGAAGCCATATAGACCCATTCAGACTTGGAAAAGCTAATTCCCGTTGTGAAAAAGTGATTTGCTTGCCACATTAGCTTGATGTTCTTTGAAAAAGAAAAATGTCTCAGTTGTGATAAGATTTTTGCTTATCTGCAGTTTTATGAACCGTCTAATCCTTTTTCATAGGTTCCTGAAGAATTAATGTGTGGTTATGGCTTCTAAAAACCCCAGTGTGCATTTATAGCTGTTTGAATCAGTAGTCAATGACTTCAGACTACATTAGTGATTCTAGAGATTTCTGAGTAGTCAGATTAAATCAGATTGCATTAGAAGATTTTTGAAATTTTCTTCAGCTGGAATTTTTACTAAAAGTTATGCCTAGAAAAAAAACTGGCTAGGTGAAGGAAAAGTAATTTGAAGGTGACAGTCTGATAAGACAGAAGTAAATCTGCATTACTCTTACAGAAGATAAGATGTTATGGTTGCATATTTATTTGTTTGTGTGCAAAATCAGTCCTCAGCCAGTGACTGATTGTGCTGCTCAGGGCATTTTGACCTTTTCCCCTTGCAGGTCAAGCAGCACCATAGCACGATACGTGGTGAACTTTGAGAGAGACGGCTCAGAAATCAGAGGCGCGGCAGATGATATCTCAACTATTGGATCTAATAAGGTTGAAACCGAAGAGATTCCGATTTCTCCAGTTGAAGAGGGGGAAATATCAGGAACTAAACTCACAGTAACAGACCTTCAGCAGCTGGTTGCCACTGCACTCCATGAAGACCAGTCCCTGCCAGTGGACCTTGGAACGCTTCAGTTCACTGATGGTCAGTAAAGCAGGTGGCGGGTGCCAGGCATGAGTGTGAACCTTGCCTGTCCAAACTGATGCAATTTCAGTAAGATGTTCTTTGCTTCTCTAACACTCTGTTTTCATCTGGTATAGTCTATTCTGCTTGGTGTTGCATAGCATCCATAGGGTGTAGAGAAATAAATTTTATAGCAAAATGTGTCTTTATAATTACACAGCCTAACATGCAACCAAATTAGAGGAGTTTTTGCCTTACTTTTTTGTTCAGAAAATTTGGATATTTTGCACACTAAGATAATTAAGAGGAGAAAAATAAAAGAAATAATATGAATATTCACTGTACCATTTTAACTTCCCAGTATAGACAGTCTCATTAACAAGACAAAAAGTGAGGGCTGCCTCTAACATAAAAGTAGTTCTCTGAAAGCTCTATCTTGGTTGTAAGCAAGCCATCTAAACTCTCAGCAACATCAGAGAGATAGACACCTTAAAGAGCATTTGATCCCAAGATAAAATCAGCAAAGATGTATTTCACTCACACACTGAAACACAGATGACAAGCTGGGTGTGAAAATCTCCAGCAGAAGTTGAAGGTCTGCAACCTGTTCGGTAATCCAGCTAATAAATACCCCTTTCTAGTCCATCAATGATTTTTGCAAAGCTAGAAAACTAGTTTTGGAAAGATGGGTTAAAAAGGGGGAAAATAATTTAAAATTTTTTTTCATATGTGTATTTACTGAAACAACCTTAAAACATACCAGATTTCAGCTATCGTGTTTCATTTGCAAACAACATTTTCTTGCAAAAAAAAATATTCAGTTGAATGAATACTTTCTGTAAGAATAAAGTGTCATATTTTAATGTAGATTAAAAGTCCCAAGAAAAAAATTATATAGAACACTTCAATTATAAATATTTTAATCAACTTTCTTCCAGAAATTAATTCTAATAACTGATTAACTGATTTTAGAAAAACAGTTTGCATGCAAGTACTTTAAAGTTTTCCTCTGAGGGGGTGAAGGGAACAACTGAGCACTAAAGCCAAAACACTGACATTAACAATGGTGTGGACTCAGGGTAAAACTGGAATTTCTTTAGGCTTAATGAACACAATATAATGAGTCATCATAGCCCATGCGGATTTAACTGAGGGGTTCACACTTCAGATGATTTTAAGCATTTCTCCATGGCTGAGCTCTCTGCAGACCTATCCCATTTATGCTAAATAAAGCATACGAAGAATACTGCATATAAAATTTGGTTTTCTTCATAATTGTCTGCTTGAATGGGAATTGATGCCTTTTTTTGTCTTAACATGGATTTTTATATGCAGTTTTTTGATGGAGAGCATTTCAGTACTGTCTTTTTTCTGAGTTTGTGTTTTGATCAGTTTTCAATGTGCCAGTGCTGAAGCATTCTGTTTTCTCTCTCTCTAATTTTTTTTTTTTTTTTTTTCAGAAACTATTATACCACCTAGTGATTTAGATAATGATATCCAAGGCGTGGTCACTATTCCTCTGGCAGGCCCTGATTTGGTACGTTAATAATGTTTTTCATGTTTATTTACTTCTCCATGGGAAATGAATTTAAACAGAGTTAAGAGGTACATAAATATACAAAAATTTTCTTATGCTAAAATCAAATAACAGCCTTTTCTACGTGCTGTAAGGATGAATGTTGTGTTGTTATACTGCAACAGAGACACTGTTTAGAGCATTTACAGGTGAATATTACTGCTTGATCACATTTTCCAGTTTCAATTACAAAGCAAACAGTGTCTCATCAGTTCAGTAGTGCTTCTTAATGACAGAAAGAGAGCAGTTTACAGGGCTAGGTAAGGCCATCTTTCTTTGACCATTTTTAAAATTACAGGCAATGTGATTAGGATCACATGCACATGCCAAACATTTTACACATCCTATGACTTCATAGCAGCCTTCCAGCATCTGAAGGGGGCTACAGGGAATTTGGAGAGGAATTCTTCATCAGGAACTGTAGGACAAAGATAATGGGTTCAAACTGAAAGATGGGGAATTTAATTTAGATATACAGCAGAATTTCTTGTGAGGGTGGTGAGACATTAGTACAGGGTGTCTGGGGAGATTAAGGATGCCCCAAGCCTGGCAGTGTTCCATGCCAGCTTGGATGTGGCGTGGAGCCACCTGGTCTAGCGGAAGGTGTCACTTACCGTGGCAGGGGGCTTGGGACTAGATGAGCTCTAAGGTCCCTTCCAACCCAACCCATAACATGATTCTAGGTTGACTTAGCTATTTGCTAGCTTGTGTGGCTAAAGATTATTGCCTTTTTAGCAATGAGACTCAAACATAATAATGAAAGCTGCTTTTTTAAAATGTTTTCAGGAGGAGCTCCCACTAGGTTATCCCAGCCCAGCAACAGTGGATCAAAGAGGAGATGTATTTGCTCCTGAAATTACAACTGAAAGCCCTGCTCTCAGTGAAGAGATCAGCATCCCTGAAGAATTTAATAATTTTATTACATCTGAACCTGATTTTCCTACCAAACCTTCCAGAGAACCATTTCAGGAAAGATATCCATACACCCAAGTTATTGCTACCGACTACCCGAGTTTCACAGTGCCTTTCAGTGCTCTGGGCAGCACTAGCAGTCCTCCAAAACCAGAGGATTCCTATTTGCCTCCCCCAGCAGATGATTCTGCTGGCAAAGACTTAATCACCGCTGGCTATGAGCAGGCGACAGCAGACAGCTTCACCACCCCTGGCCTCCTGCCTGCTGGAGAGGTGGACTATGAAGCTGAAGAGAAGCAAGAACTGACGGATATAGCAGAACCTCCTTTCCAGGAAGTCGACCTATCTGGACAAGGTAAGACACAAGAGATTTTTCTGTAAGAGAGGTGCAGCTGTTGTGACACAGTATCAGAGCAGTAAGCACTCCTTTCCATTGTGACAGAAAATTTTCCTTGACAGCCAAATGTGAAAAATGTACATTTCTGATGGCCTCTTTAGCAAAATCCTAACACACCTTAGTTCAAGGTTGTCAAACCCAACAACAAATGCCTAAGGAAAAGGAACACAGCATGGAGCATTATCGTAAATTTTAAAAAAGGCAGAGCTAAAAGACATGTCCGTAAACAAAAAACAAAGGAAGTCCTAGATTAAGACCAAAAAATTTGGTATTTAAAGCATGGAAAGTAAATTACTTTGGGCTCTACAGGCAGTTGTGGATGATGGCAGCAAGAATAACATAATATAATTTCTTCCAAGCAAAGACTCCCATGGCTCGGAAAAGTTTACATATCTACAGGTCTGGTTAATGTGAAAAACTTTCTTAAATTTCTGGTTTTTGTGTTTGTTTATTCAGTTTTATCCACACAGTAGGGTTTTTTAGAGGCACCCATCTATATGAGGAAAAACACATAATAAATCAAAAACAGATGTATGGATTCATATGTGGAGAAAACTCTGCATAATGCAGCCTTCCAAATGAAAAATACATGATAGACACATTTCCCACAGCTGATCCCGCAGGTGAAAGGAAGTTCAGACAAAGATAGTAGGGTCAGCTTTAGGGCACAGGCTAATTAGGATTTCCCCCAGAAGAACAGAATGTCCATAAGGCTTCTGCTTCCATCACCTCCACCAGTGGCTAGAAAGCCACAGGAGCCACTGTGTGCAGCCACTGTGGGAATTGTGTGGGGTAGGAGCCTCCACTGCTTTGGAGAAGCTGCCCTCCATCTGTCCCAGCTCTTGTCTGCTCCCTCTCCAATCCTGCTCCTGGCCTGCCCTTACCATCTCAGCATTAGTTCTGTATACTTAAATTTTATTTACACTTCAAAGTCTTTGCCTCCTGTCTAAGATGCAAGAGGTCACTATAGGCACATGGGAGGAATTAGTTCTTAGATGAATATTCATATGTGCATCGTCTCAGATTTTTGACTGACTCTCTCAACGGAAAGGCAGAGGGCAGGTAAGCACATCATGGGAGTCAGGAGGATTCTTTGATGTCCCCACATAGTCTCTAAGCAATACTAAAAAGATCTGCAGAGAAAAAAAAACAAAAGGCAAATTCAGGGCACAATTCCAACCTTATGCATTAGCTCACACAACAACATTCGGTGTTTCTGAATCTCTAAGACTGTCATGCCCAAAGCTTGTAAGTTTGCTCCCTGCTGCAGGAAAGTTCCCTGTTCCCACAGGAGGACCTCTGTCCAACTTCAACCAGCTCCCTCCTTGCCCAGTCCTTTGCCTTTCATGTCCCTCCAGTACTCCAGAAGTTTCTTGAAGCAAGAATAGTGAACCCTCCTCCCCCTTTCAAGATGTTCTTCCCGATCCAGCATGCCCAAAACTAGCAGCAAGGCACCTCCAGCCCTGCTGCCTGCAAGGCCACATCCTGTGAGGCAAACAGGCAGTGTTGCCACGGCTGATTGGAAACACTCCTGCATGGTGATAGCCTCCTTTACAATGGGCCTGCACAGCACAAGTGTGGGAGTGGGGAATGCCCATGTGTCGTACAGCATATGGGATTGTTTGTCTGGATGCAGCAAATAACTACATCAGCATTCTAGAGGATAAAGCATGCAAAAGCTGCCACTTGGGAATGTACAACCATCCATTCTTGATTGGGAAGAATGCAACATATTTCATGGTCATGTTGTTGCACAGTAGTTTATGCACTGAATATAAACTTCCCATTCTATAGCCTTGCCTTTATACACAGAGTTCTGAAATGAGAGAAAAGCAAATCCTTTATGATTAGCAGAGTGACTTAAAGTTGAGAAAAATCACTTCTTATAAGAATCAGTTGTCAAATGTTCCTGAAAATAATGTTTACCATTAAAAGCTTTAAATGCAACTATTTTGAAATGCATGCTGAGAAGTCTTCTAGTGCTACTGATAAGAGCACAGCATACCTTCAAATAACATTCATCATAACTGTGAAAAAGTGTTACATATGCAGGGCAGAGAAAGTCATGCATTTTTCATTCTATTTGCTCATTGTGTTAGGGCTTGATGTCAAAAAAACCACATAAAGTCACATATCTATTTCCCAATTTGCTAAATATCTAAAAAAACTTGTTGACTATCAGCTCCAAATGACTGAAGAGAAGAATCAGAGGGTATTTCACTCACCTGTACTGACCCTTTAAACACTGCTTTAAGAAATTAGTTGCTGCATATTTAGGTTAGAACCTGTCAAGCTGCAAAACAGAACAAACTCTAGAGCTGTAAAAAAAATCCTCCCTCAAATTAAGGCATCCTATCTTGTTTCTCTTTGTTGAACACAAGTTATGTCTAAAACAAGGACCAGAGTACAAGAATTCCATCATTATTTCTGCAGCTGAGTAGCAGGAGAAAAAATAATTGTTCCCTGTCTAAAAGGTAGGGATGCTGTTAGCAATGACTCAAAGCTGTAGCTATTAAATTTTCTTTAAAACATATAGTACACAAAGTGCATGCTTAACAGGCAGGAGAGCTGTTGAAAATCTATTTATTGAGTTTTTAAAATGAATACTCTTTAAAACTTTTTCCGTTTTTAAAGCTTTTTTCAATTCTGGCAGTCCTCTGTGTACAGTATTTCCTGTAGTCTTTTATTTCCTTATATATTGTGTATTTCATAGGAAGTGATAGAATTTGACCTGGAAACACAGATTTTATTAAAATCAGCAGTGTTAATACTATTAACTTTAATACGGCAAGCAGAATCTACTAGGTACAGAATATTTCACACTTTGTTCCTGGCTGCATTTCATAGCTGCTTTTCTTAGTGATATTTTTTTTTAAAAAGTCTTTAAACTGTTATTGGTGTGAAGTGGCAGAGCTACTCAGACAGCGGTGTATAAGGTTAGACAGAGGATTAGGGTCTAAACAGCTGTCTGAAATTCTACTGTAGTAATTTTCAGCCATTTCCCCACTCTACTGTCCAGATGATGGGAGCAAATTTTCTTCATCATATGTCTAGAAATTTTAATTCACCCTTCTTTACCATGAAAGGAAGAACTGGCTACCAAAAATAACATAGTCTCGGGTTCTTTTAGGTATCAGCTCTGTTTCACAGACCAACTTTATTGCACTGGTTGTCAATGTGTGCGCGCTACGGGCTGGACATCACTACAGGTTCCTGAATATTGTATATCTGCATCCTACACCAGCTACTTTAATTGTGCCTTCTTGAGGTCACTGAGCAAGTAATAAAATTTCTTTCACAGCTGCCAAAGAGGTAATAAGACTCAGCCTCATACACATGAATATAGACAAAGTTCTGCACACAACACCTAGAGAAAGGAGTGCAAAAACAGGTGAGGGGTGAAGAGTCCACAGGAGGTGTCCTTTCAAGCCGTGCAAGATGGGATTTGTCAGGCGTGGGCAGCCAGGGGAGGGATGAGCCAGGAGCAGGTGTGAGGTTCCTTTCACTGCTGTTCTGCACAGGGAAGTTGTCCATGGGCAGCAGAGAGCAGGGAGGATTAGAGAGCCGTGCTGGCCACATGGTGATGGCTACTCCACCCCCTGGGGTAGTCCAGGACCGCCAGGAGGATGCCAAGCTGTCCTCAAAGTAAGGCTACTGTTCTGAGATTTCACAATAGAAGAAAAACCATGGCACAAATTTTCAGAGTTCCTATTGAAAAACCCTGAAATGTCAACATCTGACTTTTTAATAAGGTTTTTCTTTATTGTAGCACCTTTAAAATCTTGTCTATTTTCCATTTACAACCAGTCAAAAAAAACAAAGCTTTTTTCCCCTTACTGTCTGAGATGATATCTGATCACTTTTCTCTAACATTCATCTTTCTTCTTCATATTTTTCCCTGTCTGGAGTTAAAAGTCATTAATATTTCTTCTATATGGTTAAAATTCTTCTCTTTGCAGTTTTCCTGTTACTGTCTGAAACAGTATGACAATTCAGAAAGGAAGCCATTTATGTAATGTATTAGAGAGATTGTTATTTCAAAAACTTAGATAATTTTTGCAGTAAAGCAAACAATAATATTTGTCTTCCTAAACAGTAAGAAGAAACTTAATTTGAATTTGTTTTAATTGTAGCTACTAACAAATTGTACAATCCAGGTAAATGTTTATCCCAAAATCCTGGATGTCATGGAGGAGCCATTATTTCTGGAGAAGATATTGCAGAACAAAATAAAGCAAGCAGTAAAATCCTTCAGCTACTCAGTTGTAGTGCATCTCAGTTTGACCAGCCTGGGTCACCCTCAGGCTCCTAAGAAAGACTCTGAGAGAAAGAGACTCTGCAGGGTTTATTGCAGGGTTTTTTTCTGTGAGGAAAGAACATTGATAAGGAGTATATGATGGTCACATCTCTGTATGTGCAACTGATAAAAACCTCATTAATTATTGCCATAATTACTCTCATGTTCACACAAACCTGCTGTGAGTTTTCCCCTTTAATATTTTCCTGCTACCCAAAAGTTAATTACGTGGCACACTCTTCACTCAGTCTTATTTCCAAGTAATCTCTGGAAAAAAACCCTCAGTTTTCTGCATGTTTGGGAATTCTTTCTGCCTCTGGTTCATCTTCATCTTCCTAAGCACTGTCTTTGCTTAGCACAATTTTCTATTTGGCATAACCATCATTGTCACAGAAAAGAAAATCCCATTGTTTCTTGCAAGAGCCTCTCTGGATGTTCCCAGGATTGGAATCCACCCATTCTTTGTGCCAGGAATTCTCATCACCGTTTTTTTCACATGGATGGATATAGAGGGTAAGAACTCTTCTGTTTTCTTGCATATTTTCATGTTTTCCTTACGTTTTCCTTGATCATAAACTGACAGGATTTTCTTGCATTCTTCCCCATCAGCTTCTCTCTGTGCCCTTCCGCTTGTCTCTTGCTGCTTCAGATGTGCAAAGAATGGTTTTTGTGAAGGTTGTGTGGCATCTGGAGAAGTGAACAGGTAGGTCTATGTCATTTTCTCAAGCACTCTATACAATATTGAGTAGTCTGAAAATTGCCTATGAATTGAAGATGAGGCTGAATAAAAGAGTTTCAGCAGGCCCATATTAGGATATGTTGGATGGAAGGAAAAGTTTCTATCAGTTAGATTTGCCTACCCAGAGTATTCCTGAAGAATCCTAAACATATTAGCAAAAGTTATTAGCATCTGGTGAGAATTTAATGATAACATTCTGCCCAGATCTCTCCGTGCTGGGAACAGCAGGAGCAATCTAAATAAAATAAAATCTACATCATGTCTTCAAAACATACTTTAAAAAGCTGAGATGAAATGACTAATCCAAGCAAAAAAGTTTGAGAGAAAGCAAGCACTATTTTTCCAATTTAACACATGACTTGTTTAAATTATTAAGCTATCCAACCATTTCAGTTTTACTTTAACCTTAAACTTTACTTCCTTCAAATATTATTTCTTGTTCATGACCCCCCAAATACACAACAGAAATGCACCAAAACAAGTGATGATTTTCTTTAAACTCAGTTGGTAATTCCAATGACTCATTGAAATGACTGTATGAAGTCCAGAAAACAATTTATATTGCTGCTAAGAAAATTTGCTTATCCAGATGCATATCTTCTGAGTCACTTGTATAACGAAAAAATATAACACCTCCTTCTGCACCTATAAAAATAGCAGGAAGATAGACCTCAGTGCTCCACCACTTGTTCAATCACACTTTGTAGTCACACCTACAACCCACCCATAACTCTTCTTTTTTGTTACAGTTCATGAAGGAGCTCTCCCTCCAGGGAGGGTCATATATGTGCTGCTGCATGTGGTCTAATCCCACTTTGTTCCAGAAAATTCATTTTCTTTAGAACTCAAGTGTTAAAACTTATTTGAGGTGATTTACAGTCTTTAGACATGACGACAATAATTCTAATTGTCTAATAAAAAGGGAATATAATAGGCAGAAATAAGTTCAGAATTTGAAGAGCCAGTATCACAAATAATTTTAATATATTAATATCCTGAATAACATTAATTTAAAACCCCTGACCTTTGCAGTAATGTAATCAGAAAGATATTTTAAAATAAATAATACAGACTTCTGTGCTGGGAGCGTAAAGTTAACCTTTGCCATGTCCTAAATGAATGAAACTAATGAAGTTTACTTGTCATGCAGTCCAGTTGGAACAAATATCAGGCAAAGTGGCACTGCTGAGACTAGCATGCCCTAAATAATTCGTTTCCTCACTTATTAAAAATCCTTGGTCTTGCTAGAAATGCTGGTTTTGAGAAATAATGTGTTATGATCAAATGGTACTAAAACTTTGACTTTCTAAATTATGACACTCCTCTCTTTGGAGAATTCAGTATCCTTCCAGTGTAAGAGAGTCCATTTGACCTCAGCCTGGAAATTTTCTTAGTCTGTTCCTCATTAGAGAAAAACTCGTGCCTTCTGCATTGGGCTGTTACAGAGAAGATGTAACTTGGGTGCTCTGAATCATCTCTGCTCTGTCATCTGCTCCCTATCTCAGTGGAATTTTGTGTCTCTGTCTACAGAGAGGGCTTGGCCTTCCAACTTTGATCTTCTCAGCCATCTTGAGACACCTTACATACGTAGCACTGATGCTAATATTTAAGCTAACAATTTAAGCTGCTTGTTAGTCACTTTGAAAAATGCTATAGTATTTAACAAACAAAAACACATAAAAATCTTAAATGGAAACATAGTTTCAATAATGTTTACACTAAATTTAATGTGATTTGTGTTTATGAAAATTTACAACTTAAACTCCTGTCAGGGGTGTCATATACTTTTTTTCTTTTTTTAATTGAAATGTGCAAGTAATTTCTGACTTCTGGTTGAAGATAACATGCAATTTTTTTCCAATAATTCCTTAACATTTCTTTCTCAATTAAACATTCTATAAAGTTCTGTAGCGGAAAGGACTAAATTAAATTTCAAGCAATGATATGCAGGTATAAATTAGAAGGAGGCAGAAGTTTCACTGCCATTCTGTAGAATGGTAAGATCATTACATGCATCAGTAAGAACATGATTAAACCAAGCCTGGATGCAAAAGATTTCATTTCTTCTTCATTTTACTGCATTTACATGTTTAAGCTTCTCGTTTGTTCTTCCCCAACTGGTAGACTTTTTAAAATTAAATTATTGTTTTATACAATACTTGTAGAATAGCGGTGCCAATAACAAGAGTTTTACAGTCAAAATTTTATACAGAGTCAAGCCGTCCTTTAATAACCATCTTTATTGCCATGCAGTTTGGAATAATGGGTTTTTAAGCAGAGTTTGAGCAGGGAATTGTTGCCACTGAAAAGCCTGCCAGGGGCTGACAGAGAAAACAAAAATTATTATTCATGAATGGTATCTTCATAGCTGGGGATTTCAGTTCCTAAGGTCTATCTTTCAATAAAAATTGTAATTTTTTAATTTATTTTTCTAGAATCAAAAAGAACAAATTTGGAAAAATACTGCAACATTTCAGTCCTTTCTCCTAAATGTGTATGTACCCTAGAGCAATGGCTGAAGCCCTGGTTAAACTTGTGTTGGATAATTAAGTCCAAAATTCCATTCTCATCCCTATTCTATATCTATGCCTATCTATCCCTATGTCTTACCCACCATGTCAGAACCAGGCACTAACTTACACTTCAAAGTGAAACAATAAAAATCAAAATTTTGCTGAATAAATCTTGAAGAACTTCACAATATGCCTACGTAATACTACAAAACTACATGATACTACAATACTAAAAAGAAAAAAAAAATAGTGCGACCTGAGAAGAATGCATGCCTGAAAGCATCAAGACAGACAATTTCAATGGTGATACATGGTGGTGTGGAAGAGAAGAAGAGAATAGGCTCAGCATCAGCTGCAGTTACAAAAATTAATAATTATTTTCCCCTGCTGCCCAGTTTTTTTCCCTCTAATTAACAAGTCCTTTCAAAACTAGTGCCAGAAGGTTAGTGATAGCAATACTTAATAGTTCTTTCATGTGGAGAGAGGAGAGTATTTCATGGAGAGCTAACTAGTTTTTTTTTTCCTATTTTTGGTTTCCTAATATATCTGTAAATTCTATGAGCACTTCAAGTAACAGTTTCATCTTTGTATTGTCACTCATACTCAACAACAATTTGGAAAGTTAAACAAAACTCATGTACCTTAATCCAAACATTTTATGTGAGAGCAATCCCAAAATTGCATCTGCCCCAAAGGTATTATCAATATCAGTAAGACTGAAATGTATTCCTACAAAGAAACATAAAGCCAGAAGTTAAATATCTCCTGTCTCTCTCACAGAGTCACTTGTTCCATTTCAAAACTTTGAGAAAAATCAGACTGCCTACATCCAAGGCACAATTTAGAAGAACAAAATACTCCTCATTCTATGACTTTCATTCCATTAATTGTTTTCTCATACAAGTGACTATATAGTACAGGGGGAAAAAACCAAAATGTATTCAATGTTTTCATTTTTCTTGGCAAGTCTCCAAGTGCTCATCCGATGATGGGATTTTAAGAAAATCACTGGTTTTAACTTTCTAATTTCATGTTTGTCTTTTCTGTTTTAGGTCCTTGGTCAACGCATTACTTGAATTTATATCACGTGACTTCTATCTTGTTTTTTTTATTTTTACCATTTTGTAAACTAATAAACTTCAATACCACAAAACTGTCTGATGGTCCCATCATCTACAAAAATTTGCTCTGATTTTTACCTGTTGTATACTTGAGAAAAATAGAGAAAATGGGCAAGAATTTGGAGAGTACTTTAAGTTCTAAAGGATAAGTTTTATAACCTGTCAGATTTTGTTTCCAAACATTCTAAAGGAAAATAAATCAAAAAGAGTATTCCAAGTTCTCTATTTGGGGTGCTCTAAAATTGTTGCAGTGTCATGCAGGAGTGTTTGCAACATTCAGATTGATGTTGCTTTATGTTTCCAGGTGTCTGTAAAGTCCAGTCTGTTTTGACATAGATCTCATTATTTTAAACACCTGAAAGAAATTTTTCAAATTTAATTGAGAACATTCAACAGTAAGAGCTATTAAATCCTCCTGAAGCTATTGTTTTAAGGGAGATGGTTTTTTATTCAGATTTCATTCTATTCCTTTGTAGAAGTGCTTTCCTATTTGCAAATTCACTGCTGCTTGGTTTTGCTTCTCTATTTCATGCTTTGATGTAAGTACCAATTAAGTCCAGACCTCCAAGATTAGCATGGCACCTTGCTTGTTTACAATATATTTTATTTAAGGTAAGATATATGATATTACTATGGTAGCAAATAGTGCAGAACTTCAATGCAAAACAGCTCACAATATATAATAGCCATAGTATCCCTGGCATTTTTTAATGTGTTTTCATTGTAAATGTACTTACAAATCCCCTTAGCATTTTAATCTTGGTTGTGCCATTTTTCAGTAAGGACTTTACTCAGAAAACTGACTTTTAGAGTGCTTGAGCAGTAGTATGTCATTTTATCTGGCAATCTCAGTAGCAGATGAGGTAAAGGTTCTGTAAATGATAAAAGTGACCTGTCACATTATGGAAATAACCTACCACTGACCTCCTGTCCATACAAGGTATCTGATTATACACCTCACCTCTCTGTATAATATTCTTGTATTCTCTTCAGAATTTTGGGTATGTTTTAAACACCAGCTACTCCTGTATTGTTTAAATTACTTTTGTGTTTCTGAAATGCATATTCCTCTAAAACTGCTGAAACAGGAGAATGCCAAAGACAACCGTTATGGTTCAGCACCAGGTTTCTCAGCATATTAATTTGACACCCGTCTAAAAAGTAAGACTGCTCAATTAATATTTTATCTATTGTATTTCTACCTGTTGTACTTAAATTATTAACTTGAGCATGAGAAATTTTTTCAGTATTAGATGTACTGATTTCATTGTTTCAAATCTTTGCAGAAATAGGTTTTTTCAGAAAACTTGTAATAGAAATAACAGAAGTCCTTAATAAAACAGCAAAAGGCAAGCTGAATTGCTATTTTTCAGCCATGCTATGGCCAATGCATGTGAAAATGATAATCATGATATTGTAATCCCACAAGAAACTGATATTTCAGAAGGCTCTCACAGGTACAGTTACCGAATATGAAACTGCCAAAGGGAGATGTGACTCACTCCTGCAACTGGCTGACTTCCATACAGTCTAGGGGAGATTCCGTTTCCCAAGGACAGACAGATTAATCAAAATAATAACCATCAGACATCATGTAAAGAGAATTCTTTCTCTGTACTGAAACGTTGTGTGAGTTGAGTAACACCGGCTAACTTGCATCAGTGAGGAGTTTATGGACAGTCAGACTGCAGTGAGCTGCATCATTCTGCTGCTCTCAGGCAGACTTTGCAGAGCAATAAAAGTAGTCAGAGCTTGTCTTTGTTCTTAATGGCTTGTTCCTAATCTTTATGCATCTTTGAGGAACAAGTGAACAGTTCTTTTCTTTTTATTTCTTAAGTCGTTGCCGAAGTAAATAATATTACTGACCTCCGAAAAAGAAATCATGGTAAAGACCCCAATGAGATGAGGGCAATGTCATAACTCAGTTTGGGAGCAAACAACCCAAATCAAACACACAGTCTGTTTCCCTGCTAGAAGAGTAATTTGTCCAGGGCAGTCAGTAAAAGAGAGTTGTCTGGTACTGAGCAGAAGGTTGGCCTTGATTCCAGTGTGGAGCCCAGCTAAAGAAGCATCCCTGTGAGATTCCTTCGTCATGAACATAGACAGGATTAGTAAACTTTGGTTGCTGTGTGCCCTGAATTCTGTAGTGCTTTAGATGTTCAGGTCTTGATTCCACAAATTTTATCTTACCCTTTAGGTTTTCAGAGTGTCAGGTAGAAGTGAGTAGTTCTGACAATAATGAGAGAAGATTACCATTACTAAGCAGTATTTTATTAAGACAAAATATTCTTCTTGTGATGTCATGTGAGAATGAAATTTATTTGCATCTTTCATGCCGAGAACATTGATAATGAAGCACAGTCACAAGGTATGAAAATTTTCAAAATAAAATGAAGGCTTCTAAGTTACATGGAACACCGCAGTAGTGGAGTGAGTAGTAGAGCTAGAGTTGCAATCTCAGGCTGCCCTATGAAAATTTAGACTACCCAAAAATTTCATGTGAATGCTAAGGGGGAAAAGTTAAGACAGAAAAGAACATTTAGGACTGGAGATGGAGGAGAGATTGAGTGCATTCCCAGGGAACTGAGGCTCAGTTGAATCAGTGGAGAAGGAGTTCTGTTGATTTCATTAGACACTGAACCTGGCTCCTGCAGGGTTCATATAACAGACAGAATGACAGCCTTCGATAATTCTGGCTCTTTTGGATTGGTTTTACAGTTAGGAAAATGAACGTAGTCATTAGTTATGTGTTGGGAGACACTTGTGACACATTAAGTTAATTATCCTCTTCTCTTAATTCCCTTAATCCTCATATTACTTGTGCCCTAGTTAAAAATTAAAGGCCTCAAACATAAATTCAGCACTTTGTCTGTACACAGCAGTGTTGCATCCAGGGATTTAGTGACATTTCAGTCACCAACAAAATATGTAAATTTGAATGCAGCTACTTTCTACATCCATCTGGTATTGGTATCAGCAGAGCTGCACACAACGTGGATTCTTACCCTGCATTATGAACCAATCTCTTAACTGCACACTTGTCCCTTCTTGATTATTTTCTTCAGCCAGAAAGTATGCAAATATATGCATAGATATTGTAACACTGTAACTTGCATACACAGAACATATACAAACTATCCACCAGCAGACTTGGAAAATTTCTCAATGTTTATTATGCTAATGAATGAAAGGAAATGCCAGGACCTCTTAATGTATAACATTCTGGGCCTGCTCATTAATGCAAACCCAATAGGAAAATGTCTCATGACAATTTGACCTTTCCCAAACAATTACTCTTTATTCATGGTCAATTAGAAGGGTTTTCCTCATTTAAAAAAATATGAGGACCAAGTAATTAGGTATCTAAAATAAAGTTATTGAAATGGCAGTTGATTTTTTTGTGACAAGTCAAATCTATGTATTTCATTCCTCAGCAGGGAATAAATGCCTGCATATAAAACTCCTTTTATAAAGATTTAATACATCACGGGCCCAGGAAATTGCCTCTTAATTTAGTGTTCTCACATCTTTGCCAACAGGTGTTTAATTTCTGATAAAACACTCTCTGTACAATACTGTCCTGCCTTGGCCATAGAGTACAAAAAACATCAGGGGAGGTCGGTGAACAACTTTGTGGGAGTTTGAGTTGTGGTTTTTATTGCAGACATCAGCCTTTAATTTCATGGTGTTTTTTAACCTTCAATGTGGTTATTCTAGGGGTATATGTTGTTTCAGTGTCTTATTTTGTGCCCTACACCTAAATGGTAATGCTGTAGACCAAAGTTTACACTGAAATGAAATATACTGAGATTGAGTGTCTAAGTCTTCAGAGTTTGTACTTCTAGAGGTTTCATAAAATAATTGTCTTCTGATGTAAAAATAATTCTTTTATGAAGAACAATGTAAGCGTATTTTGTCTTCCATTGCAAAACGTAATACATATTTTTATGTGTGCATAGATTCATAGAATAATTTGGATTGGAAGTGACCTTTAAAGGCCATCTAGTGCCACCCCTTTACAATGAGCAAGAACATCTTCAACTAGATTAGCTTGCTCAGAGTCCCATCCAATCTGACCTTCAGTGTTTCCAGGGATGCAGCATCTACTACCTCTCTGGGCAACTTGTTCCAGTGTTTCACTACTCTCATCATAAAAAAAAGGTGTCTTCTTTACATCTAGTCTGAAAAATCAATATATATTGATGTTGTATATAAACCCAACATTTTAAACGCAAAGGGTTGGGGTTTTGTTTCTCATATCAGTGAGTAGCAGGTCAAGGGAGGTAATTATTTCCCAAACTCCACTCTTGTCACAATCCACCAGAGCACTTTGCTCAGCTCTGGGTCCCCCCAACAAAAGAAAGACATGAGACTGCTGGACAGAGTCCAGAGGAGGGTCATGGTCAGAGGGCAGGAGCACCTCTCCTATGAGACAGGCTGAGAGAGCTGGAGCTGTTGAGCCTGCAGAAGAGAAGACTCCAGGGAGATCTTGCAGCAGCATTCCAGTACCTCATGGGAGCCTACAAGAAGGCAGGACAGGGATCTTTTACAAAATCATGTAGAGACAGGACAAGGGAGAATGGCTTTACACTGAAAGCGCATAGATTTAGGTTAGGTATGAGGAAGAAATTCTTCACTGTGAGAATGGTGAGGCACTGGAACAGGTTGCCCAGAGAAGCTGTGGATTCTCCATCTCTGGAAGTGTTCAAGACCAGGTTCAGTGGAGCCCTGAGCAAGTTGGTCTAGTGGACGGTGTCCCTCCCCATGGCAGGGGGCTGGACTAGGTAACTTTTAGCATCCCTTCTAACCCCAACCATCCTGTAATGATCCTCATCATTCTATGAAATGTCTAGGTCTTCTTTGTTTCATTCACAGTTCTTAACTTCTTAGGACTGAATTTTATCAAAGTCTCATGTAGGCAGAGGAAAATGCTGGTAAAAACAGCTGCAAATCATTTTATTGCTGATTTCAACATGTCACCTTTGTAGGCAAGTCTTGCGGCAGAAACATGACACCTGTTAGACAAAGAACAGGTCTGTTTTCCCTGGGTTTGGGACTGGTGCTGTGCCGCAGCAGGTCCCCAGCATCCTTTGATGTGTGCCCATTTACTAACAGGAGCCAACACAAACTGTTGGGTCATTTGCTGTCTCTTTCAGCTGGAGACACAGTGACTGCTGGAACTGGAAGCTTATGAAAACAGGTGATACATGCTCAGAGATCATCTCAGTATGCCCCCGAGGCCTGCTAAGTTACTTTGCTTGTAATAAGAGGATGCCAGAAGACCTATATAGTCTATGTATAGACCCTATGTGTGTATATGCACAGCTATATGCCAAGTGTGCCATATATATATGGTTACATATATCTGCTTCAAATCTGCTGCAATTTCAAAGCCACTTCAGTACATCTTTCTCCTGTAGTTATCTTTCTAAAATACAATCTGCCTAACAAATGCCAAACAATCATATGCTCAAGTGTGTGCTCTCATGCTGAGGGAAATGTCTGTGGAGCTGCAGGCTCATCCTGTCAGTAGATCATCCTGCATTAATGCCTCAAGCACTAATGCTAGCAAAGCTGTTCTGAGTTCTCTTAACTGATAAGTGACTCTCACTCCTTATCAGCACAACAAGTAATAGCAAGAGCTTTGTAAACAGAGAACATACTAGGCTTTGCTTTTCTAATCTGTCCGTATCCTTAATCACACAAGAAACCTGAGGACATGGCAACAGAAGAGCATCTGAAGTTTTTAATGAAATATTAGGGTGCTCATTTAGAAACAAGGAAACAGAAAGGAATTACAAAGAATATCCATGCACAGCGCCTGTGCCAAGCCCAGGACAGCTGCCACCTCCTTCAGTCAAGGATATTCCCAATGCAAAAGTTTGCTCTCCTTTTGTATTTTCATTGGCCACTGGGAGGAATTAGCATGTAGCAAAAGGAAGAGTTCATCAGTTGGAGAAAAATCTCTTTCCTAACAGCCAATAAGTGATTTTGCCTGCTAAAAGTTCCACATGAGGAATCTTTTACCACTGGAAATCACCAAAGTTTGGGCAGATGGCTGTTGTTGGAGGCCATCATTATTGTGAAGTCATTGTGGCCAGGTAGCTGCAAGCCAAGTTCAAAGAGTCCCATTCCTGGCACTTTAGATTTGTATTTCAGCTACTGCTATCACATGTCCTAGATCCATGCCAAACCCCAATGGGAATGTCGTAAAAGTTCTGCTTCAGGTGCAGTAAATGGCTTCTTAAGGTTTGAATTTGTTTTCATTGGTGCTGTTGTCTTTTGGGTAAATTAACTCAGTTTGCATCTGGAGGGGCTGTACTGTTTTTTGCAATCACATTTTATGGTTAGTGGCAAACAATAGCTTTAACTTCTCGCACAGGGGAACAGAATGACTCTAGCACACGGATGTTCCAAGCAGACAGCTCAAAGCTCCGATTTCCTCTTTCAGACAATATAAACTGACAGTGTGATTATGTATCTTCAGAACAAGAATGTGCTTTAGAGGTTCAGGAAATACTTACCAAACATAACTATTAAACACAGAACCCACAGAAATCCCAGCACTCAAATGTGTATGAGGTATTGTAGTAGTCCAGTAGTCCTTCCTTGGTGACAGAATTAACATTTTCATATTTAGATACTGTTAAATCTTGTTGTTAAAAATGTTTCAGTAGAAATATCACATACATGGTTTTTTTCCATGCTCAGTGTTTTATCCTTGCTTTTCAGCATAGCTAATTTGGTTTTACTCTGTTTTCCTGCAGCAGTTAAGATCATGGAAGGGCCAGAATCCTCAGGTGATGACATTTTTGTTACAGCCAGCACTTACGAAACGTTGCCTTTCTTTACTGGCCCTGGAGCTGTCATCACAGATGTGCTGCCGTCAGTAGCACCACTGCCTGCAGCCACCAGCCCATCCTACAGCCCCTCGGAGATCATCGAGCAGTCCCTTGAATTGCCACATTCCCCAGCGCCAGCCGCCGAGGGCGTTCCTCCGGATGGCACCGGGCTGGGAGTGCAGGACATCGCTGCCGAGCTGGACCACATCGGTGCCATGGGCACAGCAGCGCTGGATGAAGGGGAGCAGGGCAGTGGCTTTATCTCAGTGCTGACCACTGAGCCTGCAGAAACCACCCCAGCTCCAGTGCTGAAGTATGTAACCACCAGCTCCATGACAACTGCAGCTAAAGGCAAAGAGCTCGTGGTTTTCTTCAGCCTGAGGGTCACCAACATGCACTTCTCCGATGACCTCTTCAACAGGAGCTCGACAGAATACAAAGCACTAGAACAACAGTTCATGCAATTGGTGGGTGAAAATCAACTTGAACAACATATGTTGGGTGTAGTTTAAAGGAATACCCTGAAGCCCACTACAATTCAATCTGATAAGCTGTATTTTAAGGGATCCATAAGCCTGGAATGTTCTTACAGTATGAAGACAGAGTTTATGAAGTCAGTGATGGAAGTTTTTACTTGCTCAAGAGAACCCAGATATGTGTCTGGAATGTAATTTATTTGGCGCTTTCTTAGATCCACATCAACAGTATAGCAGCGCTGATTATATCGAAGGCTTTTTTCTGCTTGCTGCATTTAAAAATAGGTCTTTAAAAATATATCATAGCATAGACCATGATTAGATATGGATTTTGTCTGTGGGTACAATAGGGCAGAGGTCAGCTCAGTAACATGCCTATTACACTATGCCCTAACCTGCCTGGATTGAATGTTTGAAAATAATTAAAGTCGGCTTTTGAGTGAGGTAATTTTTTTCTCTTCCAGATGAATAAACTCTCCAGCTGCTATGCATTTCATTACAGGGGAAATTGCTGCCCATCCATCTCAATATATTATTGAGAAAGGTGCAGAAATCCAGAAGAAGATACTGCTAAACAGAAAAGTTAATCTGTTGGTGGAGTTGAACAATTGTATTAAACTCAGGGAAATAAATCTGTGATGTGTGTACTTGATAATGAAAATTGATTATAAGAGAAATTAATAGCAGGTAGACACTGACAGTAAGTTAAAATAAAGGCAAATCTGTTTTGCAGCTACTTCCGTACCTTCAGTCCAACCTCACAGGTTTCAAGCACTTGGAGATTCTTAACTTCAGGAATGGAAGTGTGATTGTGAACAGCAAAATGAAATTTGCCAGGACAGTGCCATACAATATCACAGAAGCAGTACACTGTGTTTTGGAAGATTTCTGTGATGCTGCAGCCCAACGCCTCAATTTGGAGATTGACAGCTATTCCTTGGATATTGAGCCAGGTAAGATTGCATTACTAACGCATGTGCAAAATCAAAACCAAGCAGACAATCTTTTTTCAGAATGTTACAGCATCAGAAGTACGACTGTCTTGGAAATAACCCTATTAGCAATAGCCCCCCAGTGATAGAGAGTAACAAGATAAAAAAGACGTTGCAAATTATCTGCAGACATATTTTCATACTGTAATGAAAAGCTGGGTGGAGCTGTTGGGCTGTGCATGTTCACCAAGTGCTTTTCAGAGCCAAATACAGCGACTCTCTAGAGTAAGGGCTGGGTGAAGACAGGTATAAGAAGTGCTCGTGTGCAGTTTGCAGGTGTGACATGCAAATCTTGCACTGGAGTATGGTAACACAATTTCTGATGATTTGCAATGTTGTAAGCAAATCATGGTTTAGAGCATCATTAAATCTTTCTTATAGGGATACAGTGTTCAAAACAAAAGGAGACAATTTCTAGGAATAACAGGATTTGACAGATACTCACTGATCAGAGCATGGCTTTATGTAGTACTCCATAGATTTGTAATTCTAGAATTCCTCTGGATTTAATACCTTTCAAATAAGTTTGTAGTCTTTGTTGAACAGTAGAAAGTCAGTAACTACACATCTAGACATTATTGTTATGTCGAAAGTTTAGTATTTTTAAAAACTATGTTGTTTTATAAAATTGAAGCCTGAATTTATTTTCAGACCCTGCTAATTATTTCAGGGTTGAATTTAATTTAATTGTCATGGAGAAGAATGATAGCAAAGGTATGCAGATGCCTTTAAGATTTTTGGTTAAGCTGTCTTTTTGTGTACAGATCTCTGGCAATTCCAAACAAAAATTCATTTACAACTCGTGCAGGCAGTTTCTAACCAGTTTTAATTTTACATATATCTTTGTGGCCACTAAAAGCATAGGTAGTTTGTGGTAAAGAAAGTTAACAAAATCACAGTATTCAACCTTTCAAATAATGATAAACTGATGTTTTGATGAACAAAGTATTAAATTAGTTCAGTATATAAAGAGTGAATTTTGGGCTGTCACATGTTCCCCGCTTTAGTAATAAATTTTCATGAAATAAAAATTAAAATGAGAAAGTTCCTAAAATGTAAACAAAGAAAAATTTTAAAATCTTTCATCTCCATCCGATATGTTTTACTGATGTGGTATTTCAACATTAATTCAAGAAAACATTATTACAGAGAGTTTGTTAAGAAAGCTGTTCTTTCAAGGCTTATAAACACTAATGTAGAGTCAAAATAGAAGAAATTGTGTTTGCAAAGCCAATATATTCCTATACAGGTGTTTCAAAGCCTGATGTGTTTTCATTTCAGAAAACAAACACAAATAAACCCCAACCTGTGTAGCAAATTAAGGTAATGTGAACAAATTCCTCTTTATTGTGAAACTGAGAGCCATCTAGTGGTAATGATGTTCTACCAGACTGAAACATGGATGGGAACCGACAGTCCAAAATACATATCGAGTCAGCAGCTGCAAAAGGCTGACTTCATGGTGAATAATTCCATAAAGAGGGACTTTTAAAAATACTTGCATGCATTATTTCTGTAATCCAAAGGAAGTGAAAACAGAAAATAGAACACAGTATGCAGGTATGTATTTATGCTCGCCCCAGCCAAATGCTCAGGCCAAGCTCTACTTGTTGGAGTTTACATGTGCGCACGCTCAGAGTCCAGGAGCAAAGGACATATCAAACCAACAGGCACATTGTATATAGCAAAGGGAAATTGTGCATGATAAAACTCACTAGGCAAAAATTCAAAACAGGAAATAGCTGTAGAATTATAGAGGGGTTCTAAGTGAACAGCACAGATGGATTAATTTCTACCGCTGAAGCATACCCCAGAGTCTGAGATTTCCAGTACTCCTATAACAAATGTAATCCTCATTTTTCACTGAATTTAGTATCACTGAGCATCTAGTATACAGCATGAAGTGGCTGCAGAAGAAAACTCTCAGTCCAGTTAGTTCCTGCAGGCACAAGCTGCAATATCCAGTACAAATCTTCCTTTTAAACTATTTAATGATAAAGGGCCACATAGCCCAGCTCATACCCTCTGCTCTCACTTCCTTCTCTGCTCTCTTTTCCTAGTTTTGTCCACCTTTTTTTTTTCTTTTCCTTTCTGGATTCATACATCTGACTGGCAAGAACAGAATTTATATCCCTTGTTCTGCTTCTCGCCTTTTGCCTTCTAAGGTTTTTGCCCCATAGTACACAGGAAACAGGCTCCATGAGGCAAGATTGGTGGATGCAGCCCTCCTCCTCCTCGCCCCATCAGTACAAGCTCGGTTGAGCACTGGGTTAAAATTGCTCTTTCTGGGTCTTTTTTGGTTTTTTCCCATTTCTAGTAAGAAGTAGAGAATTGGAAAGGAGAAGCAGAATTGTGTAACAGCTGTCTTTGATTTGGGTCTTTCCATGAACATCAGCAGGGTCCTTTTCCCTTAATCTCACAGAGGCATCCCTTACTAATATTTTTTTAAAAACATAACAAAAACCCCAGCAAGCCTTCCCAATCTTAACATATCACAAAACGAAAAAACCCTAAACGAACAAACAAAAAAAAGAACCCACTATGAAAACTGTAAGCACATATTTTCTTTGGACCATGACAGTATTTCTACATTGCAGGTCTTAGAATTGTACAATATTCAATAGTTTAATCCCACCCTTCTGTCATGTCCTAAATTATGTGTTTAAGATTATGTGTTTAATTAGAGCTGAAACTATTTCTCACACATAAGATTGTAGCACAGGATCCGTGAGTATGTTGCTAAAGCTTACAGTGAAAATAGGATAAAAATATCCAAACGTGAAAATCCTTATCAGTGAGACGAAAATAAAATCATTGCTTAACAGTGATGGGGTGAACAAGTGCAGAAGTCAACATAAACTTGCACGCTTGCTGTGTCATGCACAGGAAGAAGGCTGTATGTCTTTTTATGCTGGAGAGATCCTCCTATGAGCATGCCCAGGTGGCAGGCCAGTAAAAGTGAGCCGTTTTCTCTGGCTGCCACAAACCCTGCCAAGTTCCTTTGGGGTAATGCTTCAGTTAATGATTTACCCATCCCTTACAGCCGATCGGGCAGACCCCTGCAAGTTCATGGCATGTGACAAGT
The DNA here is from genome assembly GCA_013397895.1 of Origma solitaria. Lineage (NCBI taxonomy): Eukaryota > Metazoa > Chordata > Aves > Passeriformes > Acanthizidae > Origma > Origma solitaria. The sequence continues at coordinate 208,228 of VZRL01001650.1, read as the reverse complement.
TTTCCGAATGCGTGATGAACGAGTGGACAAAAGAGGCCGACTGCCTTTGCAAGCCTGGCTATGCCAGCCAGGATGGATTGCCCTGCCGGAGCCTGTGCGAGCTGGAGCCACATCTCTGTGTCAACGGAGGGAAATGTGAGCTGGTTCCAGGAAGAGGAGCTGTCTGCAGGTAAACAGATGGTGATGGAAATGAATTCTGTCAACAGCCCCGATAATGTGCATTGCATGAACAAGAGCTGGGTTCATGCTTTCCAACAGCATAAACTATGCTAATAAGCCAAAACCTCGACATTCAGATGCTGTAAGTCACACTGCAAATACCCTTCTAAAGCATAAATAGACTCACCATGGATAAATCCATTTCTGCCTGTTAGTTTACACAGAACATCATGATCTAGTTATTTTTAAAAGATGCTTTAGAAAGTTATTAGCAATTCAGCATCATTGGCAGAGATGACACACACAAAGGCATGCATTCCTTTCAGATTTTCCAAATACATTTTGGAAAAATGAAATAACACATCAACAGCTTTGTTATTGATTATATTGTAGCATTTTAAGAAATTACATTTTTCTAAGATATATCAGAAAGGAAATCTTTATTCATATAGACACAACTATGAAGACTACTGTAATTCCAATAAAGCACATGAAGGCTGAGGCTGCTTTCAGGGCTTTCTGGGAAAGACTTGAAGATTAGCAGCTCTTCCTCGCTGCAAATATATTTCATGAGGATTTTTAAATGGAATTATCTTAAGTCAATATTGAGAACAACACAGTACTTGAACATATTAACACTCTTTTAAAAAGTATCAAGTATCTCATTGTAAGCCTGGACAATTCAGAGCATTCTGTGACTGGCTCACAGTAGCTGACCAGCCAGGTACACGAGCAATAATCAAGTTACAGTTCTTGCATTTGTTTACTCTCTCTTAATACTTTGAGGTGATTGACACATCATTTGATTAATGTCAAAAAATAAGACTACTGAACAAATTATTCATATGATAATTCACTGTAACAACCTAACTGCCAAAATTCATTTTCTTCAATGGGCATCTCAGAAACAACAGAAAACTATATTCACCACAGTTACTGCTAAATCCATGACTTTCAGAGTCACAGTAGCGCAGCTGCAGCATTTAGTACTCAAAATCAGCCTGTGAGCTACAAAGGTCTTCTTCAAAACTTTACTGAGGTAGCAAGGTGTCCAATCTACTCCTCCAAGACTGATGCACTAAGGAAAGTAACACTTTTCCCATTCAGAAAAGCCCAGACTCAATATACAGGTATAACCAAACCATCATGTGGAATTATAAACGCACTAAAAAAAAATTGGGGGGGATTATAGCAAGTTACAAATTTGCACCCATGTCTGACTGACAGCTTGTACAAACTTGTACAGTCAGAGAGAAAATTATGGCCTATTACTGGCATTTGTTTTACATATAAATTCACTTTCCCTTTGTCCTATAAAGAGAAGTAGTGTCCTGCTATTTGTAGTAGAACTCTTATTTCAAAACTTGCTACTAAGAGCAAAATCGCCAGTAAACAGAGTATAGGCTTCAAAGATGTGTGCAGACATTACCTTAAAACACACCTGAACTTCTAAGGTTCTAAACCACAAATATTACCTGTGGGGTTAGAAATTTTCAGAGATATTTAAAAGGCCTAATTCCCTCAAAATTTGTTGGCAAGGAATATATCAGTGTCTTTTTATTTAAAACTCACTCTCATGAATGTAAAAAATATTATCTTTGTCATCAATGACATTCTTTACATGCAGAGACATAACAATTATTTGTAGTGGAAGTAAAGTGCTCATATTAATTGCAGGTTTTCCTTTGTTTTCATTTAAGGTGCTCAGTATTTTTTGCCTTGAAGTTGTGTACATTTTTTCTCTTCCTTTCCTTATTTTAGATGCCCTGTACGTAGACACCATCTTTACCAAGGACAGCGCTGTGCAAAATTTGGTCCAGAACCTACACAACCCTTCATTTTTAAACCTCTCATCCTTGGCTTAGGAAGCCTTGGTTTTCTTTTCATCATTTTAATTATTAAGATAAGAAGAAAATGCAAAAGAAACTCTAATTTGCAGTAAGCTGCTCACAATCTTTTCCTTCACATTTCAAAATATTCCTTTTGTTTCTTTTGCAATTTAAAATCTTACCTAAACAAAACTATTCTGCATTGTAGAAGGCCTACTCTCAGCAGCTGCAATTCAGAAAATGCTGTAAGGATTAATCCTGCTTTTGAACACGATGAACCCCTATCTAGCTTTTGTCACACGGCTTGCAGTGTAAGTGCTTGTCTCAGTTCCCCAGAGATCCTTGATCACGAAGCATTACACGAACTTGAAAACACAATTCAGCCTGGAGGTAAACTGCATGGAAATCCTTTTCTTATCCCTCTGCAAACAGCCCCACCTGAAATAACAGGTCCACCTTCATGTATTAACTCCACAACTAAATCAAACCTGAATCTATTCTCTTGCTTGGCAATTTCAGAACTGAAAATACTAATTCATTCATTGCTTTCCACATTAACTGCAGCGTAGGTTTCATAACAGGACTGTAGAACTGCTTTTCTTACAGGTCTCTCGCATGGCTCTGGCACTCCATCCTCTCTGAGTGCTTTTTGTCATTTAGCAAAATAATTAGCGGTTTGAGATTTGTTTTTTTACCCTTGTAGGTCACCAGATGAGTTTACAAAACCAAGACTGACAAGTTAGTCTCCAGAATTCTTCACTTCCAGCATCAGCCAGACAAAACCAAGGTTTGTGACTATTTTTGCAAACTTTAAAAATCTGTTGTGTCCCATTCATCAATGTTACCAAGGAGCCTCTATGCAGTAGTTCCAAAGAAAAGCTCAGATTTTTTTGGATGCTTGATATGACAACAATTTCTTCCTAAATGTTTTTATGCAACAAAATTCTATTTTGTATAACCATGTGCTAATGTGGCAGTCACTGGAACATGAAGGAAGAAGAAATACCTAAAATGACAAATTAACACAAAATGCAAACCAAAGGGGAGGTCTAAATAGCAGTACTAGATCACTTAAAAATAAGTTCAGTCTGGTTCAGCTACACAGAGTCTGACAAGTAGGAATTCTAATTTGAGCAGAATACTGCTTATATCTCAAGTATTATTTATTTCACCCCTTGCATCTTTGGGGGGGGGGGGGGGAAGACAGAAAGGAGAAAAGCTGAGTCAAAAATTCCTCTAGAATTGGAAGACTGTTTCTGATGCATCTGAGCATGTCCTTTTGATGCGTAAAAAAAAGCTTTTAGTTGCCATTTTCATTTTTCTAAATTACAGCCCAATTAGGAACCAAAAGGTTTTGCTATGGCTTTTAGCACCCATTGTTATTGGGGGAATATCAGTACAGGACTGCCCTTGGCACTGGCTGGACATAATGGAAGACAGGATACCAACTACATGAATCTTTGGCTCATTATCCATTTATTGTTATGAGAATAAAGGAACAAGCAATGATACCATATAGAAAGATCCATTTTCACTGATCATCATACCCAGGGCTGGTCTCTTCAAGCCCTCCAGCCATAGTTACAAACTGAGCTGAAGGCAGGGGGACTGGAATGCAAAGATAGAGATGGACAATGCAGCAGGGAGCAGCAGTTTGGAAAAACTCAAGAATGAACTTGCCTCACTGCTCATAAAAGCACAAGCACAGATGTTTGCAATTAGTATTTTACACCCATCTTAAAAGAAATCTGCCCATGGGCAATTGTAGACCAATAAACTTTCATACTAGCTAAACTACTTTAAATTACTCCATAGAAAAGCATTAAATATTTTATTAAAGTAATAAAATGGTACATCTGTGGAAGAAAATCAGGCCTGTGTCATCTAGACTCTACTTGAACTGTCAAAAGTACATTGACAAAGCTCTTCTCAAGAGCTAGTTATAAAAATTAATTTAGTTAGAAGTCAGGCAACCACAAAATTGAAATGGGTTTAAAAAAATTAGGTGGCTATTTTTCACTGTTAAGTTCACAGTGAATGTTTTTATCACCCTTACATTCAACACATTTTTAATGATTTGAAAAAAGTCAATGGAGGAAGAAAACGAATGTACAACAGCTTTCATTAGCTGAAACTAAGAGCAACACTTTGATTTCACAATCTAGAAAACTTCTTCGGGGTTAAAATTTTTAAAACAGAATATGGTACTTGAACAGAATTTTCAGGAGGACGTGGCTATCTAGAGCTCGTAGGCCAAACCGAAAATACAGTATTTCAGTTCTGGCTTGCAATATGTAATGACAGCAGTGAGAGCTTTTTAGGATGTATTATCTACAGTAAGCACAGCGCTGTGTTTATAAAGGCATATATGAAAATAGGCATAAAGTTCCATATATGCTAAAATAACCTTCAAATCCTTCCCAAACATGTCTCCAGTTTAGTTACAGAATCACTTCATGGAAAATTCTTGAAAAACTTAGTTATCGGACAGGGTTTTGGTTGGGTGGGGTTTTACTCAATTAGTCATTCAAAAACTAACAACCTTTAACATATCCAGGGGTGGGGCATCCACAACTTCTCTGGGCAATCTCTTCCAGTGCCTCACCACCTTCACAGTTAAGAATTTCTTCCCTACATTTAATCTAAATCTCTTTCAGTTTGAAGCCATTCCCTCTTGTCCTATCATTCCATGCCCTTGCAAAAAGTCTCTCTCCCTCCTTCTTGGGCCCCCTTTCAGTACCTTCAGTACCCTTTAGGTACTGAAAGACCACTAGGTCTCCCCGGAGTCTTCTCTTCTCAAGGCTCAGTTCTCCTTACAATGAACTACAATTATCTCAACACATTTTAGTGTGACCTTGCCTTGTGACCTATCAGATAAATAGCACATTTTCAAATTTAACAATGCTTTTCAAATGTCTTATGAGACTTTCTCTTATAGGTAATCAAGAAAGAAGGTCTGCATTATTCAAGATTGGACTTCAGGATGAGTATGAAAAAAAATCAAGGATTTCTAGATACAATGTTTTGGCTTTAAAATCAGTGCACATTAAAAACAAATTACCTTTACTGAAGGAAACCAATTGAACAGGTATTTGATCATGTCTAAAATGCCTGATAGGAAGTCCCCACCATTAAGATGCATGCATTAAGCTTCTGGTGCTTACATATCTTAACTGTTTCATTTAAGAGCTGAGTGCTAGAAACAGATTTTGCTGAGATGTGACATTTTTCAATATTGTATGTCACAACCGTTCTGGTAAAAATGTCAATGGAACTTCAGTGCATTTCTATACCCTTTTATTAACCTTCCTTACACACACTAATGCAAATGGTGACTGGAAATAGGAGCTGTCATTGACCAAAGGCCACATTAAAAGCATGAGGAAACTTCTTCATTCTCTCCCTGCAACCCTCACATTGCAAATCACACAGAAGCTGGATTAATTTTCTGAAGAGTTTATATGAACATCAGATTCCTTTTTTTCTGTTAATAAACACTTAATTTTTACCTATGCACATACACAGTTGACTGTTTCATTTCTGGTGACAGTGACACTATCAAGTTATCCTAAGAATGCAAACTTGTTGCTGGGGCACAGTGTGTGGAGTTTGATCTTTTCAGAACACGAGATTTAAATTCACAAGTACCCTTCTGGTAGTTGAGTAGATTAGAACCACACATGAGCACCTAAACTTTAGACTCAGTATACACACAAATGATTTCGAGAGGTTGCTATTCTATTAGTTTCTGTAGGAGAAATCCAAGCAGACAACAGGTGGCCATTAAGCATTTTGTAGGCTTATTAATTTATGCCCTATGAATCCACAATCCTGATTCAAGTTCGAGCATTATTTTACCTTGAGCATCTTTTTTTTGAGTATGTATCTCTATTTATATTCTGCACCAGTGTTGTATTCAGGCACTGGTTTGCTGCTTGGTGCACACCAGAAGTCGTACTTACAGCTCAAACTGAGCTTCTGCAAAGTTCATGACTATCCTGGATGACAACTCCTCATTCAGATGTGAAACTTTCGTGTATTCAGGACAGCAGCTGATTTTAGTGAACAATTCTTACTTCGCACCGTGCAGTTACCACAGCAAAGACTGAACTTTAGTTTACCTTCTCAAGTCCGCTCAAAAGAACTGTTTACGAATTCCAAACAACTGCACGGATTTGCCTGCAAAAGCACCGGAACTGGTGACTGTGTACGAATGAAGGCAATGCACCAAGAATACAAGGTTGAGTTTCTACAGCTGAAATAGTATTTTTACTTACTTTATTTAAGTAGGAAAGAAAAACAAAGAAGAAAACTAAGATGTGGTTTTACACAGTAACATTTCAGAATAAAATTACTTTAAAAATACTTTTTGCAGGGCACTGGAAGTCATCCTTGCCTACAAATGCTAGCTTTTCTCTATTGTTCATGTAAGCTAAGAATGCATTAAGAATGCTGATAGCATTCCATTTTTTTTTTCCATTACAAATGTATTTTTGTATGTGTTTAGCGTATTTCAACTTATACTAGTTATCATTAGCCAGATTAAAAAATAAGTAATTTTAAAATGTGTATTTTAATAATGATTATTCATGATTGTATTTATCACTCTCAACTATTAATTACCAAATATATTTGCTGGACGTAAACCTTTTGTATTTCAATAAAACATAATAAAACTATTTACTTGAAAATTTCACAGGGAATTGAACTGGTGCTTAATCTTAAACACATCATGTTACTTTAAAACTGATGTAAAGTTATAGCTGGAGATAAAAGCCATATGGAAACTGAAACAAAATTACATATCCTAGATGAAGTACAAATTATTTGAATCTTTTTAAATTAAAAAACTACCACTCTGATTTGGTCCTTAAGAAAGTTCCCTAAGACTCTAAGGGGAAAATGAACAAACAAAACCCCACAAAAGCAATACCATATCTCCATCCCAAACATAAAGCTTCCCCCACAGCACTCAAAGCAGCAGAGTTGGTGTCACTAGTCACTGGCTGACACAATCCAAAATTAAAAGGATGCAGAATACACAGCATAGCAAATGAAAGACATGTTGGATGTAATATCACTGAATGCTAAAAAAACTAGTAATAAAAGTAAAAATATACTTGTTTCAATAAATACTGAGAATTGAAGTATGAGACTTAAGATAACAAAATCAGAATTTTTTAATATCAGAATGTTATTTTGGAGGAACACTTACCTTAGAAAGTAAAGACAAAAAGACAAGACAAAGAAAGAAAGACAAAATCTTTACTAGAATAAAGCTTTAAAAAGTATCTATAAGCACCAATATATCTGATAGAAAAGCAGTAGGCAGTACCAGCAAAGGAATATTTTTATTTCTCATAACTTAATTAACCCCTATGCTTCAACTCTTCCAAGACAAAAAGGTAAGAAGATACAAGTAAGATTTCAACATGGAATGTGTTTATTTTTTATTTTTAATTTTCAGTACAGTATTAGGAGGTCATTTAAATACTTTAAATAAAGATTTTTGAGGAAAACCCAGAGGATTCAACTAGGTAAAGAAAAACACAATCTTATCAGTGGACAAAAGACAAGTATTGAATGACCTTAAGATCTCCGAAGTAGCATTTTCAGGAAGATGCATATTCCTGGGTCACCTAGTCAGGAATGTAGCCTAATGTGGTGATTCTCTTCCTCTCCCTTTTCTTTTTTGTGGGGCATTTTAGGCAGATCTCAACTATAATGGACAGCTTCACTGACAGACAGGAAGAATTTATTTTTTTTTTAAATCAAACACACAGAGAACCAAGCCAATATGCTTTAAAAACCAAATTATAATTTTGGCTATAACTGTAGATCAGAAGGGCATCAGGTCATCCTACAGTCCTAAAGATCAAACCCCTCCCCTCCTTTTATATTTCCTCTCCAAATTAACCAACTGTATAATTCTCTGGCACAGTACAAGGGACCATGGAAACAACAGGTAAGCAGCTAAATACTGCCTGACACATAAAAAAATTAAATAATCCAACACTAACTGAAAATTAATTTTTTTGCACAAAAGGTAAGTAAAACTAAGAGCTGAAGTTGCTTTTGGTGCAGAGTAAAAAAAAGGGGGAAAAAAAAGCAGCCTGCTACTCTGCAAACTAGAATACCCTGATTTCTGGAATGCATCTTCTGCTTCCCTCAGGCATACTGCTGGAGCAATGCAGAGAGGTGGGAACATCTCATTTGAAATATCCAGCCACCGCACCCTCTTCCATTATTTTCAAGTCCATCTGATTTTCATTATATTTGTTAGCAATTTAGTAAATAAAAATTTCCATACATCCTATTCTGAAGAATGAGTTTTCTTTCCGATTACAGTCAAGGAAATCCTGACATAACTAAAGGAACAGACTGGAAATATTCCATTGATTTTATTTAAAGTTCCCTGCAGGTATGTTTACACCCATACATACTAAAATATTTAAGCACATATATGTGTATATACCTACAGACACACTCAATCATTGAGGGTCTTTGCTTACTATGTTCAGTCTCATAAGATCCATGGGTTTTTAAAGATAACACATTCCATCTCAGTGTATATAAGTCAAGCAGCTAAACCCAGACAGAAACAAACACAGGTCAGGTCAGTGATTTTTCTTTCTTGGATCCCATGAGTGAGCACAGCTTCTTGCAGTGCTAAGAGTTCAGAGACTGGAAATTGTGAAACTTTGATTCCAATGCAGTAACACATTAAACCAGTAACCTAAATTTCATAAGCTGCACCTTTAAATTCAAGCAACACTGTACAGGCTTGCACACAACTTTTTAGCCAGCAGTCTTGATGCACTTCTCCTTTCATCTTCCAGCCCAAAATGACTGTTTCAGTGAAAAATTTGGGTAAAATGAAAACATTTTCTTGTTCGCAATCACATGACCAGGAAGTAGAGTGCATCTGCAGGAGAAGCTGAAATTTCCTGATGCAGTGGGTGTGTACATAGTTAACTACCACTTGAATATCTCCACATTATTCCAGTAAGGAGTGCATTTATAACAACAAGCAGACTGCAGCATGCAACCACAGTCAGCCAGGAGCTTTCTCTATGCTACAGAACCACACCTCTTGAAAATTAAGTATATTTATGCATTTAAAAACTGAAGTTTTGAAGAGGTTTCAAGCTGAGCAAAGAGTGAGGAAATTATATTCTAAGCAAACTTTGCCAATTAAAAAGGGCAATAATTCATTTTTAAATCAGCCTAAGCAACTGGACATCAAGCTACTTATATTTTGGATTTCTATCAGAGAGATAATAAATGTTTAATTTGTTGAAATAATGGCTAGCATGGTATAGCAATGGTCACATAAGTGAAAGAGATGTGTCTTAAAACTGTGAAATTAATGATTCCCATCCACAAAAGCTCCCCAAACAAACTGCTTAATAAGTGAACTGTTAGAAGCTATGAAACTTGACAGAGGAGATTAATATAAAGCTCAGCATCCAAATCACTATGATATTCCAGTACACTAAAAATTGTAGCTATTTCATCAGCACATAGTATTAAGATGCATTATGTTATTCGACCAATTTTTTACAGCGTCTAACAAAAGGTACAGACCTTGTATATCTCATTACAATTAAAATAAAGAGAATTTCTGAGGCTCAGGCCTCAATATTCATTTAAGTTATACTGCCAGCAGAAAGCTGAACGTATTTCCCTTAATGCTATCCTTAGTCTTATATACCTTCAGATACAAGGCTTGGACAATTTTGTGTCATATATTGAAATTACACTACCTGGCTAAACAAACTGTCCAAGAATTGCTAATAGAAGTGTGGTCAGAGAAATAAAGTCTAAAGCAGATTTGTACTTGAAGAGAAGAAAAAAAGAATCTACAAGGGAAGTGGTATAAGCCCTATTGAGCAGTACATTCTTTGAGAACCTCCACTATTACGTTATATTGACATATATGAATGCTCTTCTTGGAATGTACAGAAAACCATTTCTCTTAAACCAAGACAGAGAATGCATTAAATAGGAGTTTCTAGGTCTCAAGTTTAGGAGGACTTCCCATCAGGTTCTGGAAAAACAAAAATCATTAAATACAGACACTAACCAGTCTGCAAATCAGGACATAAAATGTCTCAGATTATATAAAAGTATACTCCAACTTCTCCTTAACAGAAGTCAAAGCTAAGGCCTCACAATTTCAGTTAATAGAAATAGCATATTCTCTTTACTAGGCCACCATTTGAAGCCAACTATTCAGTGTTTTAAGAAGGACTCTTATAAAAAGGTGGTTGCAATGCAGTTCTTTGCAATATGTACTCAAGTACAGACAGATTGCTTAGAAGTGTTAAGAGTTATAACAGAAACCATTAAAGAAAATGCAACATATAAACAAAATGCAACAAACTACACTGACAGAAGTTTCTTCAGTAAAGTTCACTACACAAATTAAACATCATGAAGTACAAATTAACAAACCACATGATTAATAAAATCTGTTCACTTTATATTAAACATCTCTACTCTGATTATAGAATGCGTACGCCCTCTGTAGCACAGAGGAACTCTTCCCTTTGTATCGTGGGCAAGGTTCTCATCTCGAACGCTCCTGTGCCAAGTGCCCAGTTATTTCAACAGGTTCTGCAGCATCGCTGTAGCATAGGTAGGGCGAGCTTGTCTGCTTGCAATTGCATTTTGGAGGTACTGGATACCTCCACAGCGCTCCCAAATTTCTTCAAACTGTCTTGGTAAAATTTCAGCACCTCGCTTTCGGGTTAAGCCAGTCTCTTCAAGATTAAGCTCACACATATCCATATCATCCTTACCTGAAATGGAAAAGGGAAAAAGAAAACTTTTTGTACATCGTTCAAAGGTCCCATTAATAAAGATTAGATCCTTGTCAATCACATTTCCTCTCCGTAGCTCTGGCTTGGTATTAGACTTCACAGCTTATGAGGAAGTCCTTGGATGCAGGTATTTTTTGGCTTCCTGGTTTTTTGTAACATAGAGAACAGTAAAGCAGTATGAGAATAAACTAGTATCAGGTGATTCAATTGACAAAGTTGTGGTTTAAAAGTGGCAAAAAGGAAAAAAGGAAAGAAGCAGAAAGATCATCATCTTGATATATTCTGAAACCTGTTACAGCATGACAGTGGGCATTTGATTCACACATACTTTCAGTTTCAGGCCATTTCACAGTGAATTGCTGTTACTATTTGTTAAAATGTAGCAAAGCAACTAAGAATTCCAGACTTTTGATCAGGTGGTCAGCCTACCACCCAAAAGAGTGTTTACCAAATGCAACCCACCCCAGGTAATAAAATGAAATGATAGGTATAGCTCACACACTAAATTGTAATCCTATTTTTAAGAGGTACTCATGACAGCAATGCTACTTTTAGCTATGGGCTTTGGCACTGAACAGCAACAGTTGGTATAAGGAATTCTACTTAAAATAATTTGCAGAAAACAAACTTTTGTTGCCAGTAAAGCATAATTCTGAAGTGAAACAAATTGGTTATGGCCTTTTCCTCAGTCTCTCAGTTAAATACAAAAACTTAAAACACAGACAAATAAGCAGCATTTCTCCAGTGTTTTCTCCCCCTCTCAATACCCTCCAGAAAACATGGATATATTTCACCACCAGATAAATCTCTACCTATCCATTACAACATCTAGTTTTATTTTAAATGTTTAAGATTAAAAAGCTATTTATTCTCCCATACTAGGTAGCATAAATAGGGTAAAACCATCAGCTTGCTATTAGCCCCATGCTGTGGAAAGACAATATAACATATGCACAAATTATTTTGATACAAACTGCTTGTAATTCTTCAAAGCTAACTAAAAAACAATATAATGACGAGTATACCTTTCCCATACAAATTGTGATGTTTTATCTTCATACTACCTCCACTTCAATGAATAATCTGAGTATTCATAATAATAAAACCTTTCAATTTGGATTTCCACTCTGTCTATGGCTTCCCAAATTGAAGCATGCACGCAAGTAAAATGTGGCCAGTTACATCTCCAAACGATATTCTGAAACATTTGGGCACCATCAGCAACAGTCCCAAATAATCAAAATTTAAAAAAAAAGACTACAACTTGGGACTGACAACCTCAGCTTCTTTTTCTGAAGTTCATTATCAACTCAGAACCTTTCCAAAGTTCCAGTTTTGCTTTCAATACCAACCCGCTACAAGCAGAATGGGTGCCTTGTCAGGGTGAAGTTCCATTTGCCGAGCAATCCAGGGCCCATCAAAGTGTGCGTACCACCAGCCCTTCTTCTTGTTCTGGGGGTCTTTGTACTGGTCCGCAGGGCGGATGAAGGGAATGCGGAAGTAGCGCTGCTGTCTGTTTATTTCAATCTCTTGTTGTCTGCCTGGTAGCTGGGCTGTGGGGTTCTGTTGTGCTATCATACAAAAAATCCCCCAAAAAATAAGCAAACAAAACAATTAGAAAACAAGAAAGCCATATTACTTGCTTTATGAATCAGCAAAATTAAAAAACAAGCAAACAAACAAAACAACAAAACAAGAAAATAAACAAAACCCCCCCAAATCGAAGAGATTCTCTCTGAATTCAAGGTCATCTGAAGTCTCAGCAAACCTATAAAGTACTCCTATCTCATATCATGTGCATTCTGTTAATCACAACAGCTACAACACTGGTCAGAAAAGACTCATGTTTACTATTGTATCTATATGTTGCTCAATGGCACCTGTAGACAAAACAAAGTAAATAAAATAACATATTCTGATTTAAATCAAAGTGAATATAAATTTAAATTAAGGTGAAACTTCCCATATAAAATTTCTTACCAACCAGAAACATTGATCAGTAATTGCTTTAGTTCAGTCCATTTCTTTGTAAAAAAAGATCACAGTGCACAGACATATTTTCAGTTACAAACATACAAAGCATCACTTGACAATGTTTGACATTCAACACAAAAGGATGTATAATACTGTTAGAAATTACTAATTTGTTAATAGAAATGTTGACAATAAATACTGCCTATTACAAAGCTGCCACCAAACTATTTTCTGCCTATATTTCTCTATGTCAAAATCTGTCATTAGTACTACTTTACGGCTGCTTTCTTTTTCCAATGAATTCTTTATTTTAGATCATTAAGATCAACTGAATGAACTTCTAAAGGAGAAAGTTATATGAAATTTTTTCAAGCTTCATATATATTTTTTGTAAATATTTTCCATATGCATTTTTGGACTTTGAGTACCACATATTTTAGACTCTGGAGATAAATTTGCTTTCAAATAAAAGCACATACTTTCTATGTTAATTCATCAAATGATCAACCTTCCTAATGTTGCGTATATACTATCATAATTGGTTTTAAGTAGCAAATGCTCTTAAAAGTGAGATCCCTTCCTTAAATAATTGCCCCTGCAAAAGTTTGTTACCAATCTTGTTTTTGTGGTTTACTACACTGTTAGATACCCTGTTCAACAACCTTTACCATTTCTACAAAAGAAAATCAGTATTAAGAGTTGCATCTTTCAGCATAAAAGGAATAATTAAAAGTGATTTTTTCCTTGTCTATTGAGCAACAAAGGTAATTTCTGAGCTAATATTTAATAATATGAAAAATAACAATCACTTTTAATAATGTATTTTTATGGACTAATATAGACTAGCAACTGCACCTTGAAATTTCTTCTGCTTAGATTCAAGCAAAAATAGTTTTTCTAAACCTGGAGAGCAGAATCTCTAAAAACCCCCATGTGTTATATATATCAGCTCTCCTTTGTTTTAGTTTTTTTTTAAAATGTGTGCATAAACAAAGAGAAGAAAAAACCCAGACTTTAACAGGTGAAAGGTATTTTTATACATCAACTCTGATAAAGCACGTATCTTACAGGGAGACACAGTTTATAAAAATCTAATTCTATTTTCTACAAATTGTCTGAACATTTATCCCAGCAGATCAGTGCTTTCTTTAGTATTGTCAAATACTTTTTGCACTGCAATGATAATTGCTAACGCTCATTTCTACCCCTAAGCATAGCTAAATTCAAATGCAAATCTAGAAGATGGGAGTGCTAAGCAGCCAATGTAGCCTCTACTCAGTGCTATAGAACTGTAACTCTTTATTCAGAAGAAACCATCACCTGAATGTTAGTTTGTGTGCTAGGAAAATAGTTGTTATATTAAGTTGATTCCAGAGTTCTGCTACAACAAAAATCCATGTGCAGACAATAAAGAAAAATGTTAGAACAAGAACGTTATTTAATGGGGGGAGGTCTGGAAAAAATAGGAGATCGTATCTTCCAATAATTTACATAAAAAATAGGAGACTGTATCTTCCAATAATTTACATAAAAAGGTAATTTCAATCTCCCCATGACTCCTCAAATAGGTAGGATTTCATGAAGACAAGTACATTTGTAAATTACTAGAGTAACATATAATTACCATCAGATAAATAACGTCAAATTGTATATTTTTTTTTTACATTTAACTTCCTTGTTCATGTGTAGCAAAACACTGGATCAATCAATGTTAGTATAGAGCTCTCAAGTTGTTCCTATTCTTCAAAGTTAGCTTAACAACCATCTCCTCACTTACTTGAGTTGCTCAAAAATGGTGCAAAATCTGTGAACAAATATTACACGTTGAACAAAACATAAAAGTACTGATCCTTTTTAAGTTATGGTTTCATTACCTCATTTTTCACCAATGCTGATGACAGACAAATGGAAATTCTAGTTACAAAATAAACACAGATTATAAGTATTTCTAACTCATTTTCTACTTCTATTTTCATCAGGATTTAACCTTCAATAATTCGTGATACCCATTACAAAGCCTCGGTGGTATAAATGCTAAGCACAGATTGCTGTGACAGATCTGCTAGTTAATTAATGCAGTACTTTTCATTTTTGGCATTTCTGCTAGGAAAAAACTTCCAGACCTCTGTAAATACCAAATCTGCCTATTCCAATAATAATATACAAACCACTGTTTAGCTTCTATACTGAATGTATGAATTTATTTAAAGGATACTTGTAAAATGACATTAAAATATACTGTAAAATTGCATTAATCAATGAAGAGATGGAAAGAAGAAACTACATCATTTGAAGCACACATCCACTGACACCAGAAAGAAGACTTTTAGCTTAAACACCTAAGAAAACAGAATTCCTTCTTACTACCTTCTCAGATCACTATAATATATATATGTGAAATGCCCAAGTAGCATAATTATTGGCAATAGAAAAAAACTATACTGACATTAACAAGAGTCTCTAAAGGTCACTATCAATTTCTCCTGAACTGCAAGTTTCTCTTCTTTAGAAATATGATGCCATATATCAAGAAAAGTATAAAAATGTAATGAAAAACACTGGAAAGAATGCAGCAAATGTCTGAATAAATGTGATAAGAACATGAATATTCCCCACTTTGTGTGCAAAAAATCCAAAGATCATCTGCTCTTTGATACTACCCATCAGCAATACTGTGTATTTTACTGTGATTCTACCCATTTTGCTCCAGAACTTGTGAGCTCAAATTCAAAACAATTTACCACTTTGAAGAAGTGCTTCAAATGCCTTTTCCTGCCATTTCAGTCATAAGCTTTCTTAAGCACTTAAAACCACATTATAGACACAAGAACCCATTCCTTGGTATCTCCTTCAGTGGTCAAGACTTCATCTGCCACACAACCATATTAAAGTTCCCTAAAAATTCTCCATGTCCCAGAACAATGCCTTGATATCAGGCTCATGTGACTGGGGAGAGCACTTTCTCCCCATCTTCCCTTTCCCTTTGTGTCTCCCATGAACTGTGTAGCAGGAACACAAATATCATGGAACCAGAAGTCAGTAGGAATGATCTGACTACATTATTCCATGCATTTACTGTGATTCTTTAAATTTCTTAGATTCCTTTTATAACAGACGATCACTGGACTTTTGAGGTGGGATGCTGGGAAAAGAGTAACAATCCACTCTGTAAATATCACTCCAGAAACCATGTATGAAATTTTCAGGTCTGGCTGTCTTAAACTACACTTTCTTGATGAATGTGACTTTTGCTTTGCCAATAAACACCCACCTGTGAAATCAGTAGAATGAGGGCCTAAATAGAAAGCGGGGCCTATGCAAAATTTGTCATAAGCCAAAATTGCAATATCAAGGCTCACAGAATTTTTAAAAGAGGATGCAACCTGATGTATGTAAACAGTGATGTAAATGACAGAATTATTAGCACCTTTTAAAAGTATCTACATCTATTTCTACATAGCTATATATTATGAATGAGTAAAGTAGCACAGCAATGAACATTTAGCAAAAATGCCAGCAACTGCATCAGTAGAACAAGAACACTTTTTAACAAATGTGAGCTGGATGTGAGAAAAGGTCTTAAGGGAGAGCTATTTAGCACAACTAGCTGGGTCTACTGAAAGTATTTTAATTTCTGTGAAGTATTTACCAGTTTCAATCTCTGCAAAATATTTACCTTAAATCAACATAAAAACACTCCTAGAAACTCCAAGAAGTTTCTTCAACCTAGCAAACCCAAAATCCATTCCAGAAATATTTTCTTTAGAATATTATCACCAAAATCATTATAAACACAAAATTAGCTCTCCTCACCATAGTCTGTGACTGATTTGGGAGCACGCTGTTCTGTTTCAGCATTGCGTTTCTTATTCTTGGATTTCCATGCGTGATACACTTTTAGCCTTCGGTGGAACTCTTCTCTGCAAGCTGCCAAAAGTTCAATATCTATCCCAAAAAAGGAGAAGGGGAGGCACGAGTGAGAAAAGTCAGAAAAACTATTTATTGAAATAAATAGCTATGCATAGCTATGCGAGTTGAGATAAAGTTGTAACAGTAATTTGTTACAATGTAATATAAACCCCCCCCACATTGTCTGAAGCGCAGGGCACAGAAAGTCCCTCAGAGTTTGATGTATCCTCTTCTGCTTTAAAGGCAGTCCCCAATATAGGTGTGGTACTGTGAGATTTGTAGCAGTGAAGTGCTACAAATGTTTCTGTTGACAGTGTCACAACACAAGCAGCACAGGAAAAAAAGGAAAAAAGGAAAAATTTCACCACTAAACTTTATTTTGCAACTGAAAAAAAAGAAAAACAGCAATTTGACCTCTCAGATTTGCATTCTTTTTTCACTTATCTATTTTAATTTTTTTGAATTTCATTACAATAAGAGACTGAATGATGACAAGGTTTTTTCATTCATCATTTAAGAGTACCCAAAAGTTGGCTTCACTAGGAATGAACTCCATGTATTACTTCACCACCTATGCAGCTGAAAACATTGTTCCAGTCTTGCATATGTAAAAACAGTAAAAGGGAATTACTTTGCTTCCAATTTCCAGATCCAGGAAGACATTCTATGTGATCTTACATCAGAAATTAACCAACTCTTTTCAATAAGAAGCAGGAAGAAACAGTAATATCTAAAAGAGAAACAATTTTTATCTCTTTCTATCTTCATAGCATTAAGGGCAAAGTGATTAATGCCCCACTGTATGCTTCCCAAAAGAAGTTACACATTTTGAAAATAAAGAATAATATGAATACCTAAGACAGAAAATATTTTTACACTGTGCTTTACATGACATTTTTGCTTTCTTTATGATCTGGTGATAGCAAAAAGTGATAGCAAAAAAATTCTTAGAACATGCAAATTCTAGGTAAAGCATAATAACTATTATTCCTACTGTGGAAGTACATCAAACTGAGTGAACAGAATTAAGAAGTTATAACATATATTTTATGTTCCAAGCAGTTTAATATCATAAAATCCCTAAAAGACATAATAATAGAAATTCCGTTTCCTTAATATGGAAATAGCTTTGTGTATTGCTCCTTTGGGGGTAAGAGAACTTCTTTTTAATTGTTATATACTCAAAGCTAAATAAACTTTTTGTCTTTGCTTTAGGAATAAACACCTTTCATATAACTACAACTTGAACTCTCTCAAATCTGAAAAAAACCCACTTACCACAGGATGTGTTGATTGTATCGCGAAGCTCTGCATATTTCCACTTACTGAGATCATGCTTCTTAGTACCAGCAGCAGCTTTTGTGGCTTGCACTGCAGGACCCCTACAATTATTTAAAAAATATTTTTTTTTCCAAGTATTACACAGGAATTGTTCTAAGATGGAGAAGAGATCCCATGATCAACAATGCATCATGCTTGTTACCATACATATCAATAGCAGAGAAACTGAATTCTAAGGCAAAATTCCATGTTATTTTCAAGATGTTCAAATTACTCAGAGAAAAGTAAAATATATTCTATGCCCAAAATCATATCTTAATCTGACTGGCCTCCTAGAGATTAAAAGGAATTGTCATGAATACTGCTTATGTATGAAAAGATACATATTCTGCATATCTCATCCCACACTGATGTACACTTAGTGCTAACCACGATGCAGAAAACAAAGACTGACTGTAGACATTTTTAGTTCCATTCGAAAAACAGACAAGGAAAAATATTTCTGAAGTAGAACAAGGAGAAGGTAGAAAAGGCATTTCCTCTGCTGTTTAAAGTTGGTCTAGTACAAAATCCTTGTTTCAAAATTTGTGAAAGCATTCTATCTTTGACAAAAGCCTAACTTGAAAGAAGAAACCAAATTAATTCTATGTTAACTGTATAGTGGCTATATGATAACAGCAGTATTTATTCTGGGATTGGGGGTGATGATACTGATCATGAAGAAATACCAAGGTAAAAAAGACCACACAGAAGGAAGGCTGACCAGTAGAAAAAGACTCATAGAAACCCAGTGTTTTCCAAATGCAAAAGGTCTTCACGATGTAGGTAATACACAAGTAAGTAAACAGCAAATGCAAGTGAGAAAGTATTCCTAAAATCTCAATCATCTTTAAGAAAATGTACCAGGTTTCTATGTATGAAATTAACATTACATGGAAAGATAAACCTGATTTTTTTTTCCCAAAAAAATACAGTATGGATAAGTGGAAGAATCCCCCTTAGGAATGGCAAACTTCCTGTGGATTATTTGCATATAAAATAAATTCAAAACACCGCAATGTTCAGTGATGATCAGCATACCTTTTAAACACTAAGGAACAGAAGAACTGACAATGATTTTACCAACCTCTGCTCATGACTAAGAACATAAATTGAGTTTATTCAGGATCTGCGGGGATTTGTTCAAAAGAAACTAGATCTTTAATAGGGTAGCAAAGCCCTTGATGCAAGAAGAAGAAACCAGGCCTTTTTACTGGAAGGTCTGTTTGTGCAGTAATATCTTTGTGGGACAGGTACATTATAACAACAGGTATAATCTAGTGAATATTATTTTAACTTCTATTTTTCCACAAAGGTCTCATGTGGTATCACGAAATTTTATGTTTATTTTCCTTTTTTAATTAACAGGTTATTTATAACTATTATAACCTGAAAATTTTCTTTATGCAGATACAGCAGTTTTGAAAGCAGAGATAACAAATGCAATTTAAATTTCATTGAATAACCCAAATGTTCTTGTTAATAACAACTGAACCATCTCTTTAGTATAATTAAAACTACAAAATCTTACTCTTGCAGTAGCAGCTTAATGCCTACTCATACTACTAATCTGAGTCAACACACAGCATCCAGTTAGAGTATGCGAGAAAACCAAACTAAAAAATTAACTCTGACTTAGCACTAGTCATGAGTATAAAACAAATAACTGGAAAAATTCCTTCAAAATATATACCTTAATATTTTGTTATTATTGGCATTCCTGTAGGACATTAAGGATTGCTGATAAATAATTTCCGCTGCCTGGTGTCTAACCTTGTTGAACCGAATTTGATAAATCCTAAGGATTTTCCTTATTTAGCAACAGTACCCACCACTCTAAGAGTTTGCTACTTAATTCAGAGCAGCAGAACTAGGCTATACAATCTGTGGTTAAACTAGTAATCTTTAAGAACACTAATCCAATTGAATGGCTTAGTTGTTCTATTAGGGTACTACTCTGCACTCTGAAGATCACTTGTCTTCTACATGATTTTAAGCATAACAGTCCGGCAAGTAAGAGAAGCATCACATTTGACATTCAATCTTCACTGCTCCATCTGAGAGTTATGTATCATAAACAGTATTTTCAGACTAAAAATACAAACGACAGTCTCACGTCAAAAGTTTCCAATGTATGAAAAGTGAGACAAACTTAGTTAAACAAGCATGCACCAAGAGGTATTGCATTTTGAATGAAACTAAAACACCAAGGCTCTGCTTTTACCTTGAAGTTTTGTAAATTTTTTTGTACATTAAAAATTAGCCATTGTCATTGGAATTATGTCAATATATGCAATACAACATGGTCATTTAAATTCACATGCTACTCTAATTACACACAATGTGGTTTATTCCTATTCTTAAAATAACACTTTGCAAGAAACAAATTTAGTTACCAGCTACATTTCAATTATCCACACTACCACTAGAAAACTCATCAAATGTGAGACTTATCATCTTCAGGCTTCATATACACAGATTAGTATCTTGTTTAACAATAGATTCACTAAAAACTCTAAAAAACTTTTCTTTTTTTGTAAGCTTCGTAAAATCAATGTCAAAGGTTATTTCTGCCCTTAAGTTGCAGAAAACACTTTTTAATTACTTGCTGATATGGAAGACATCATAACAATTTCTTTGAACAGAGAATTAATATCTTACCAACTAGTATACTCAGACCAAAACCTGCATTTGCATTTTCTTCTGCATTGTGCTTAAAAACTTCCATTACCAGTCAAGAAATCTCAAAAGGGGATTTTCTTTGGATATCTTAAGAGGGTTTTTAATATGCTCTTACCATGGTAACTTTCAAAACTGCTTTTAAGGGAACTGCAATTAGAATATTTTCTTATTAAATGCACCAACAGTCACATTACTATGAAATAACTTCATTAACGCTGTGATGAATCTGTAGAAATACGCCTTTAAAAGATGTGGAGCCTTGTGCTTTATTATCACAAGGTGAAAAGAAAAGGAAGCTGGAGAAACATTAACAAAATTACAGAAAACAACAGGTTATTCTTATTCTTTTTTAATATAAACAATTAAAATAGCAGAAAAATAATTGCTGAAAAAAGGTGTTGGTAAAGAAAATTCATCTGAAAGAAATAATTTACTTAACTGCTTATCACTGTAAAAAAAACCCAGATTCCACAACTTTTAATTCCATAATAATTCAACCCATTTCATGTGTGATTTGTTTTTATAAAATGATTGATTGACTAGTGTTATATCTTCTCACCTACCTAGACAATATTTCTGACATTTCTGTGGCCATTTGTTCCCTACAAGAAAATTCGCAAATGAGCATAAACCAAATATATTGATATAAAAACAACTTTTAAAACTGTGAAAGTCTCTTGCCAATCAAACTGAAGTGAAATGAAGTGCACAAGAAATGGCTACGTATTTTAAATTATTAACATTCACACACACACACACACATATATATATAGACACGCTCAGAGTCATGATTCTGTAAAGTGCAATAAATCACACAGTGCAGTGAAAAATGGATGGTATGTGAAAAGCTTTACAGCAATTAAATAATATTTTTTAAATAGATATTATTAGGTATATTTGATTATTAAAGGGTTTATTAGACATAAGCAAAGTAGTGAATATAAGGTATTACAAACTTATGTAGACATTATAGATGCATACTACTACTAAAGATTACCATCGGGTATTAGTATTTAAGAGGGCAATATCAATTTGTTTTGAATTAATTAGTGGGGCTTTTATCTATTAGAGCATTCAAATGGAAAAAAATGCCATACGCAGTCATTTGTGGTTTTGTTCCATTGGCTCTGCAAATAGAAGATATTTATGTTAGATAGACTACTGCCTAGTTAATATTCCAATAATCTGAAGCGAGAAAAGGTGGGTCATAGCATTTCCTGCTCTTCCATCTTCTCTATTATCTTACTAATTTTTTATTATTATTTTTTAACTGATTATGTAGACCTTTTTTCCTCCCAACTTTCTCATTCAATCATGACTTAAACTAAAATATGGAAAAAAATGAACAAGTGAAAACTTCCCCCAGCCTTTCTCCCTTGTCCAATCTTTCAAAATCAGAGACTTTGAGACATGCTACTGATATATTTCATGCTTGGATAAGCGTATCACAAGAAACAACAGCAATCCTCCTGCAGCTACTTTGGAATCAGGATGGATGCTCCTTCATGCAAGATGTGAATGGGCCCCGAGTCTGACTGCTGTACTGGAAACTCCCAGGTGTACACATGTAGCATTAAACATGCTACAAATTAGGACTTTTTTGATTGTTCCAATGCAACACCCATAACAGATACACTCACAACACTTTCTTTAAGACTAGCTTCATTTGGCGATATATGCTGTATTATATGTTTCAATAACCCACATAAATGAAAAATATTGCCCAGTTGGAAGCAGATACCTATTATACTTTACTTAAGTGCTAAGCATTACCATTAATTTAGCCCTAGGTGCAGTAAATTACTTATTACACATCCTTTCAAACTGTGGATGAGTAGTATAACTGGATAAAGCTAGAAGAGGTCCAGCAGATCCAGCACAGAATAAGCGCAAATGAAAAGGCTGGATCTGCTGCTGGATCTTTGACTTTTCTTCTTTGACAGAAGACAATGAGGATATTTTTCAAGGAAACTGCTAATACTTATGCACCTTGAAATACCTATGAAAGCTAATGTTGAATATAGTAAGGTATTGAGTAAAAAAGAAATAAACTGGAGGCTGCTCAGGTTCAAATATGACAACACAAAACTGTCACATCTTCCTTAAAATTGAGTACATAAAATCCACTTTTTCTTACTCTTTTCACTCCACAGTTAGCACCACACAATGGAAAACACCCTTTTATTCATGCCACTATGTGAGCATGAAATCATTTTTTACAAAACTGTGTGAAAACTCTGCAGAACCAGTACACTGTAAAAATTCAGTACAAAGTCATACATGCTTTATCTTACTACAGCAAATCGTAACAGGAAAGGTATATATACTTAGAAAAAAGTCACTGATTTTAGTGTATCGCATGGTAATATGTCAGTCTCAAATGCAGAAGATGGCAGACCAGAACTTCTCTAGACTATAGCAAAATTTTGATTGGTATCATGTAAAAGAAGTCCTGAGAATTTATGATTCAATAATTAAATTACATATTTTGTTCTAACCAACAGTTTTTATTTCACTGAATTTCCAGTTTCTGCCTTTAAGCCAAGTCCTGAAATTATGTGAAAATCTATCCTCTGATTTCAGTAGAAGATACTGGGACCTGGGGAATGTTTTAGTTTGGTTTTAAACAAACTAAAAAAAAAAAAAAATCAAATCAAAGATTAAATTAAAAGCATTCTATTCAGGTTTTGAATGTGCTTTAAACTATTTGAAGTAGACGTTAGAAACAAGGGAAAAAACTGGCCAATGAGATTTAAAAAATCTCATATAAGCAGAAAAATCTATCACTTTTTTTCTAGATTTAGGTATTGTCTTGTTCAAGAAAGGATTTACTAATTTGCTAATGTGTTCAGACCATTCAGCACTTTCCAATAATTCAGAAGAGTCTTCAGTCTCCTACTGCTAGTTACACAGCAGAGAGAAACTGGCAGTCAGAGTTACAATGACGATTCGTTCATTATCCATTCTGGGATTACATGAGAAAGACAAATGCCAAAACTACCTATGAGCAATAGAAAACACTGTGGAGATTAGAGCTTCATTGACAGAAAAGTTACTGAATTCTCTGAAATCTTCTTGTCTATTGCCTTCATTTTTTTGTATTTAAGAGAACTCTGCCAGGTCGCGACATTAGTGACTTTGTGTTTACCTTCAAAGTATTGCACCAAAATCTGGACAGGGAAAGTGGTAAAGCACTGGAACAGGCTGCCCAGGGAAGCTGTGGATGCCCCATCCCTGAAGGTGTTCAAGACCAGGTTGGATGGGGCTCTGAGCTACATGGTTTAGTGGAAGATGTCCCTGCCCACAGCAGGGCCTTGGAACAAGATGATCTTCAAGGTCCCCTTCCAACCCAAACCATTCTGATTCTACAAATTGAGCATGTCAGTCTCATCAGAGGCAATATGACAGCTATGGTAGAACTGAGGGAAAAACCACAACTATTTCAGTGGAACTGTCTAAAAGTCAGTATTGTACACAACAAAAAAAATGACCCACCTATCTCAAGTAGGCATACAGTTATTTTTTTTTTAAAAACAGTATACATCTAGATAAAATTTGGGTAGCAAACAGAACACATCTGGGAGCTTGAAATTCTATGGAAACATGGGGGATTTTCTTGCACTCCTTTCAACAACAAACTGAGTAATCACATTAATGAAGTCACCAATTATGTGATTATGTTCATAGGTCCCTTTATGCAACTTGACCAGTAAGTACCATTTTTGCTGGAACTTCTAAGTTCCTTCTAAGGCATCATCTTTTACACAACAAACGCTTGCTTCGCAGACAGGCAGTGTGGTTCTATATACAAAAGTTATGCTCTTCTTATGACACATCAAAAATTCACACAAAACAAGACTAACATTTGAATTTTGAACCTATGTTAGATATTTTCATTCCACCTGACAAAAACTTACCAGTCAGGAGCCAGAAATAACAATTATTTCTGCATTCAAAGAGGGCTACTTGTTTAAAAAAAAAAAACAAACCCACAAATTCACTGTACAAATGGAACCATTGAGTCCTAGCAAAGATGTATTTTATTACTACTTGCCACTGAAGAAATTCCATTCCCTACTTTAAATGACCCACAAAAATCAGAATTTAAAATTTGCTATCCTTGTCAGAACTCAAAAAGTGGAAGAGAACTGCAACTGTATTCACAAGCACCTACAAAATTACTGATGTAGCAAGATCCAAAACAAAGAAAATCCCTGAGCAAAAGCAATCTATTTCTAACAAATCTCAAAAGTTAATTTGGAAAACATTTTAATACACTGACTTAGAAGGTCCACCTAATGACTACACAGATACATAAAACCAACAAGAGCATAGTCTTCTCAAAGGGATCAGGACAGGAAGAAGAAAAAAAAACACAGAGGAAAATGTAACTACTTAACTCCATACCTGCGCAAACCTAAATCAAGCTGAGCTTCATCACTGATGAGTTCTGCCTCACTCTGGGCAATTCTCATTGCAAGTTCATGGTCACGACGCTCCTGTTCAAGCACTGCCTGGTGCTGGGTTTCCTCCTCTCGTTCTCTAGCTAGCTGAGCCTCAATTTCAGCCTGTTTTAAAATAAGACATCTTTAACCTTACCCAATCAGAACCAAAATGCTACATAAGCAGTATTAGAAAAGTATGCTAAGTAGTATATTAATAGCTTTTCAAAACATGTAAAGTTTACAGAACTGAAAAGTTAACAGCATTAATACTTAGTCTGACCCAAGAAAAACAAAACAGCTACAAACTGAATCTTGGTTTTCATATAGTTTATCAAATAATTATTGTCTACCACTTCTATTACCTTTTCAAATAAAGTGCCAAGTAATGATTTTTAAAAAAATATATGAAAGATTTTGTTTGCCATTATGAAAATTAGTCTTCAAAAGTTTCAAAAGAATCATTAAAACTGAAATGAAATAGACACTATGGTTACTCCTCCATAGTACTGACACAATAATTCCTTCATATTCTGCTCTTGGCATTACAGGACTTTGGAATCGGCAGTACTTTGCACATAGGTCTGTGGTTCATTTTGAAAAGGGATTAAGACAGACACTGGAATTCTCTGTCGAACTGATCTGGCTTTGAATTCAAGCAAATGGTAAAACTTTCAACTTAGTGCCATGCAGGAGCAATTCAAACATACTGCCTCTGCAGGGCCAAACAACAACAGCAGTTTACCATCATTACTTCACAAAAATGCTTCACTTTTGCACACACAATAAGCAAAACAGGACTATCCAATTCACACTTTCAAAAGGCATATACACCAAGTTTCAGCAGGGCCTTTATGGGTGCCCAAAAATCAACAAAGGAAACAAAGTTGCTTCCCTCTCAGCATTGTGAAGTTGCACCACTAAAGCTATACAGTTACACCAGTAACTTCACCCTATGAATCCCATTTTAGATTAGCTGATAAGACCAACCACCAGGAGGAAAGATAATGAGAAATTAACTGTATGTGGGAGAATAAAACACCCTATGGATTATGTATCTGCTTGGATCCAAACATGGCATTTTTAAGTAAAAATGTAAATTACATTCTGCATTGCAGATATCCACACCTCAGAAACAAAGAAACATTGATAAAGACAATCCCTATACATGCTCTTTGTCCCTTAACACCGCTATCCCTAGGTCACCCAAGCAATCTCCAAAAAAAAAAAAAAAGGAAAAGAAGGATGTAAAAACACATGGCAAGAGTGAGAGCTCACTATGAAATCAGTAAGAATTGCCATAAATCAAGAGGAAGGGTGGAGGAGTAGGGCTTGAGATGCATTCATTTAGTGTACATTAATGTAGCCAAAGGTGTTACCAAGGACAGTCATGCATTTTCTCATTATTACCAATATTCTGAAAGTGTTTGCAGTTAAGCAAGTATATGACACAGTCCAAGCCCAGATGTGACTTTAGTAAAAGAATGCCAAACTTGCCTGACATGGACCACCCACAAAACCTTCAGAGGCTAAACTAGGATTGTCCAGTGTTGTCTATTTTTAACTTTAAAATAACTTTTAACACCCTTTAAAGATAGATGCACCTCTCCTCAGAAGATCTGAAGTTGCACCAGAAGTAGAAATAGGTGATCTGTCTTGGAATGCCCTAGACATGACATTTGCCTTTTATTTACTACTAAAGCAACTCTGGTGAATGACTCTGAGACATGGATTTACAGAAAGAAGCCTTTAGACTCAGCAGAGAATCTAAGCTACAAAAAAGATCTTAAAATAAGTAAATAAATACAACAAAACAAACAAACAACCACCACAATCACAAAAAATCCCCCAATGCCACACACAGCTAAAGCATTAACCTGAATACGCTTTTCTTCCTCTTCCCTCTTTTTTCTCTCTTCCTCTTCTTGTTTTCTCTTTGCCTCAATCTCAGATTTCCTGTTACATAACAGGAGAAGGAAATGAAAATGTGTTATTATGATGCAAGTGAATAAGAAATAGTATGAAATACCAAGTCTCTTTCATAAAACTGAATGGTAATCCAGAAGTCAGTACAGTCCTGATAACCAGAACACTACACGTAAGTCATGAAATTTTTCAAGTTCATCTGTATTTCCAGCTGCATCAGATAATTTTTTCCATATGCTCTTCTGACACTTGCCTTATAAATCACTGGCAAAGGAAACACTTCAACACTGCACAACACACCAAGAATACAACCCAAGTCGCTCTCTAAGTGTATTAAAAATGACATCATTAGAAAGCCTTTCCTGTTTTCTTCTCATTCTATAACCAGCAACTTATTCAAATTCAAGACTCACAGACGTCTTTCCTCTTCTTCCTTCTTCCGTTTTTGTTCTTCCTCATCACGTCTCTTTCTTTCTTTTTCCATTTCCTCCTGGATGCGTCGTAGCCTCTCTGCTTCATCCTCTTCCTGCTTTTTCTTTTGCAGTGCACTCAGAAGTTGCTCTGAGCTTTTCACTAAAGCATCATATTCTTTCTGTATCTGTTCTCTAGGCATTATAGTGGTCTGTAAAAATAATAAAGGTGTTATTCTTTTTCATTTGTACTTCACTTTTGAAAATATATACTGAAAAAATATTAAGTGAAATGAGATCACAGAGCACTATATTTAAATCATATATACGCTTCAGGTTGGGGAAGCTTGAGTCCATCTTTCCCTTTCTTTCTAAAATCTCTCCTATAAAACCATACAAAAGTAATCTCCATTACATCACTGAAATTAAACACGACTTCTTTTCAAAACATGCCTTCATGTTTTAAATCTCACAGTTTTAAGGAACAGAAATTGATTCTTAACATGCTAGGATGGAAATTAAGGCCTGCCCATCTGTATTTTGTGTTGTGCTCTTATCTTCTTTAGTGGTTATTTACAGTCTGCTTTTGTGTCGTAGCATAAAATCATTTTTCTTAATACTTCTGGTAGCACTCAGAAAAAACATTGCACCATGTTGTGACTAACTTTTTCTAAAACATTATTAGTAACAAATGACAGGTTGAAAATGCTTCAAAAACAGCCTTTGCTCCACATGTTTTCAGATCTTATTGATAGGTACAATTTAATTTCATTTAACAATTCCCATCTTACTAATACAACTGCAATATGGGGTGTTTGCTGACCTTTTCTGACAGTGTATCATGATGATAATCAAATTATATAATTTTTATTGGAAAAAAGAACTCTTAAGTTGACAGGTTAACTCTTCCATCTTTTCAACAGTGATTTTAAATAGAGAAATCTTAATATAGTACTCTAAGAAAGCTACAATATTGCATGAAACAAAAATTCAACAAACCAATTTTTTTCTAACACTAATAAATGTCAGTGAGCTTTAATTTTGCCTTTGTGCTTCTGTGGTAAGAAACAGAGAACTATAGACCTGAAGCATAATTAGCAAGCTGAATTCTCTTTACTTCAAATTCTGAAAAAACCTCATAACTGGAATAGAAATGTCTTTATTCTGTGATAAATGTTTGTCTGTTTCAGGCTTGATTAAGTTAAAGTATTGGTAATACGCATTATTCCAATACTGAAAACAATGAACAAATTACTGACACTTGTCTCATAACATCAACATGTATTTTTTCTTTAAAACCTTCAATGCCAATTTTGACACACAAATGATAACAATAACCAAGTCTAGACATATGCACCTATTTTCAGGATTCACTTCAGTTATATTCACAAATGATTTTAAACAGGAATTATTCAATGACTGAAAACTAAGACCACTATATTAAAGTATTTTTCTATTAAGAAAAATACATTGACCTTCTCCTTTAGATGAAGCTTCTTAAAGATTCCAGTACCAAGATACTATTTCTCTCATTATTATCACATACCTTAATTTTGGTCATTGAAGCATCAATAGAATCCTCCAGCTCCTTGACCTGCTTGCTTGTCTCTGCTTTCCCTTCCTTCAGAGCACTTACTACTTCATTAAATTTATCAAGTCTCTTCTTCAGTGTACGTACTTTTATCAGGCCATCAATGCTGTGAAGGTAAGACAGCTTATTTGTATCTTGAGATGATTTTGGAAGGTGATATTTTGAAAACTCCACTAATCGCTCATATAAAAAAGGTAGACAGGGGAGACAAGCTATACCTTCTGACAAAAATCACCCTCTTTTTTGAAATTCAAACATTACCACATAAGTAACTAACTAAGGGAGCCTTTTCCAAATAGTAACTAAAACTGAAATTTTAAGTAGCAGTCAGTGACTCAAAATGGAAATATGCATCTTTGAGAATTAATTGGGGTTGGTTTTTTAACTTTTTTTTCCACAATGATAAATCATTAGTATCCACTACAGGATTTTAATGAGAGGGGATAAGGTTGAGTAGTGCCACTTAATCAAAGAGCAATAATGGACTGAATCAGATAAAACTTAACTACACAGTAGGGAACACAGTAATTACACCCCAGAGAAGTGAAAAACAAGGCTGTGGAAGAGTTCCGGAAAACTCAGGGGATTTTTTAAGAACCGCTATTGAAGGCCCCACACCAAAGTTACAACCCTGCAGACAGTGTTCCTAAACAGAGATTACTGAACTGGGATTCACAAAATCAACACACAAAAGATGAGCACCAAATATCTCAAAAATAAAGGAAATGGTCAGAAATGCCAAGATTCAAAACGAAATAATTCTCAAAGGACATAAAAGAAAATAGTTTATAAGAAGCCTGCTACTAGAACAGAGTTACATCTCAAAGGTGTTAGCAGAGCTTAGTGACTGAAGTAGTTTTTCTGTCAGTATTCCATGCAATCTGCTAGTGGAATGAAGTTCAAGAGGAGACAAGACAGAAAGAACACCATTATTTCCAAGGTAAAAATGAAAGGGAGCCTATAAAGGAAGGTGTGAATGGGTAAAGGACAAAAATTAATGAGCTTAAATTTAATTTAGACAGACTTAATAAAGGATTTCTAAAAACAAGGCTGCCATTGAAGAATTTTATGAAAAAAGAGTCAAAGAAACATCTCTTAGGAAAGGTTCAGATTTAGTCTATTCATCCTTGGGAAAGAGCAAAGGAACACAGAACTTCTCACTCTCCTTCAATTGTACTTAGCATCATACTATGATTTCAGATATATTAAGTAATCTCTTCTTACAGTCACAAGAAAATATTATTTTAAACCTATTTTCTTCAGCCAAGGAATATCTTCTTACCGTGGTTTGTGCTTTCTCTTGCAAAGCCACATACGAACAGTCTTTTGTATTTTAATGCAGGCACCGGCTCGATATTTTATCTTATTTTTCACTGTAAACACACAGAAGATATCAAGTCTTAATGTTTTATACAGTTTAACATAACTTCTATCTACCTCACACATTTGATGCCTCAAAACTGTATGCAGACTACATGTCCTTGAGAGCTTGTTCTATATTGGAACCACAACACTTAAGACACAGAACAGTAGAACTCACAATCTTGGGCCAGGCATAGAGGCTCCCACCCAAAACCAACAGCAACAATGAAGTGTGCACATTCACACACCCCTCCAGATAGAGAGACATCAGTAACCTCTGTCAAAAGTCACAGGATTTAGCAAGCAGGAAACACTCAGCTTGAACTCGTAGTCCTGAGCTGAAGAGTAATCAAGTAGCCAATATCTGCTAGAGATAATAAAGTGGCTGCAACTTCATTGGGCATTTCTCTACAATACTGGAATGAAAAAAAAAAAAAAAACAAAACCTCTAGCTTTTGCTCTAATAGTCTTCATCTAAAGAATCTAACTAAATGATTTGGACCAGGAGCCAAGTTAAACAGAATCAAGGCACTGACATGCTTGTGTGCTGAGTATTTTAGAAGTGCAACAATAAATAAACCTTTTACAGCTCTCTTAGAGGAAACATAGATACCTATGGATCCACACTACCTTTAGCACATGATTTGTGAACACAGTGATGTTTATCCACTGGACTTAGATCGTCACAAAGATGCACTCTATCTCTTATTTGTTTCATCTTTGTTCTAGGGATAAAATTAGTTCCAAATGTCCCATAAAATACTACAAAGAAGTAAGGCACAGCAATATTATTTCCCTGGGTTTCTACTGTTTGGACACAGTGACAGACTTCCTCTCTTTCTGAAAAAAGAGACTAAATGGCATAAATTTCTATGTTGTCTCAGTTTAGAGAATCACACCAAGACATAGGTAAAAAACACAAGATTTTAGTGTTACAATCTCTGATGTTTGAAATCTGTATCATAAGAATTCAGAAATTCTAATTGCTCCACTGTAAACAGCAACAAATAATATCCAATCGATGACAGATGTAGAAGTCATGACTGTGTCAGCTGAAATGCACAGCCGTGTGTGCACTGGCATGAGACCTTTATGCTTTTCTTCTCCATTTTAGTGCACAATTTTCACCCTCCATGTTATTATAGATTGCTGACATTCTGCATCAGACCTTCTCCAGACACCTTTATTGAAACATACCACAAGTACCAATCTCTGTTTCACACCACCTGATTCATACTCTGCACAGTGAACCTCAAGACCAGGTGGACTGGGCACTGAGCAGCCTGGTCTAGTGGGAGGTGTCCCTGTCCATGGCAGGGAGGTTGAAACTAGACGTTCTTTAAGGTCCCTTCCAACCCAGGCCATTCTGTGATTCTGTAAACTCAGCAGGCCAAGCACTTAGAAACTGTATCAACAGCAACAGGGATTTATTTGCTGATGAGCAGTAATTTCTGGAGTGGAGTTGTTTGCCCTGTAATATATGTCAGTACTTTAAAACATGCAGTTTCTGTCTGAAGATGACAACCTCTGTGCAGGCACTTCCCAGAACTAACTGATTCCATGTTACCAGCTACAAGTGGAACTACTCTTTCCTGCTGATGCTGAAGTACCTTCCTGGCAAGACCCGTGATAGCTAGTTAGTTCTGTGCACGTGCTCACCCCGGCTTCAGTAAGCACCCAGGCAGTCTGGGCATAGGAAACTGCTGCTGGCCTGTAATGCTCCACTTTGTAAAACCTCTGCTGCAACCCCTCCTCATGTACCTCACACAAAGCACAAAAAAACACACAAACA
The DNA here is from genome assembly GCA_013397895.1 of Origma solitaria. Classification (NCBI taxonomy): domain Eukaryota; kingdom Metazoa; phylum Chordata; class Aves; order Passeriformes; family Acanthizidae; genus Origma; species Origma solitaria. The sequence goes on along the minus strand of VZRL01001650.1, from coordinate 176,007 downwards.
AATGAAAAACACCAAACCAA
>VZRL01001650.1:155561-175964 GCA_013397895.1 Origma solitaria | reverse complement strand
AAAAAAAAAAAAAAAATCTCACCGATCCTGAAATCAATTACTCACACTTCAATGTGTAACCATCTGCTACACATGTCCTTGGCTGGCCATATTTCAAGGTGATAATAATTGCTTTGCTGTATTTTTAACAAACATTTTGATTTAATAAAACATGAAATACATACATTTAATCACCGAGAGAGAACACCATTGAACTTTTTTCCAACGACTGCAGATAAGCCAGCGATTCACTCGTTTAACCAGCTCTGCTAAGTGATCTGGATCAGACTTCATTATCTGATCAAACTCCGCAAACTAAATAACAATTAAAAACAAGTTTTACATATTAGGAGACCAGAGAGTGTTATACATTGTTATTTAAGATCATGCAGAGTTAAAATGTAAAAATATTTTTAACATAAACAGTATGTCATTATATCAGCCTTCAATTAAAGTGAGCAGATAAATTTTATTATACTTTGTTTCACGAAATGACAGACATGACAACTGCAGATTTTTTATTTGGTTTTTTTATGGATGTCCAACACTTGGCATTTTGAATAATCTAGCTATTTACTAATCACCAAAAATATTTATTGCCAAAATTTTTAAAAATCAATCGTTTTTCTACATCCTGAAAGTGAACTCTGGCCTTCCACAACTTCAAGAGACATCTAATTATACATCTGTGGAAAAAAATAAAAGCTGAAAGCACTTCTCAGTTTTTAACCTTTGCATAAGACTCCTATTGAAGGTAACCTTTTCTGAAAATCCTGCACTTCTGCTTTTCAGTAATTATGACTGTAAGAACATTCTTCTGGTATTACAATAATTTTCCTTTCTCATCGCAATAGCTCTCTACTTCATCTCCTTTCTCAGAATAGCAGCAGCAATGCTCAGAATCACAGAAAGAGATTTCAGCTAAAACAGATTTTACTAGAAAATATTTCTTCTTGGCTCGGACTTCTTTTTAATAGTCAATATAATTCTTGGAATACAAATACTGCATTAGAAACACTGCAGTATCAGCAACAAGACTATAAAACCAATCGCATCAGCTCTAATATTGTGGTTTATTCAAAGGAAGTGGACAGCATTTACAAAAATTCTGGGCAAACTTATTTAGGTAGGCCACACCTCTATCGATGTGTTAAACCATGTCACCTTCAAAGGTTCCTTCCAACTGAAATTATTCTAAAATTCACATTCATGAACTCCAAGAAGATTACCTTGCCGGGTCTAAAAAACACTTTGGTTAGCCCAAATTTGTAATCATTTTCATTCAGTCCCAAGGCTTTAAATAGAGCCTGAAACATAGAAAACAGAAAGGATTATATTCTGCCTCCTCCTGAAAATCACAAAAAACAGTGCCACAATACATTTTCTCTCCTGAATGATAAGAAGAATTAATTTCTTTCTTACTTTGCAAAAAAGCCTAGGATCCAGTCGAGCCAGTTTTTCAGGCAAGTATTTCTTGTACATATTATACAGTTCATGAAATGAAGCTCGTGATGGGAAACCACCTTGCATCAAATCCAGAACTGACACCATCCCTAAATTCACAGAGACACATGCACAAAAGCTGGGATCAGTAACACACAAATTAAGCACTGAATTTTATGATAACCAGTAGTTTATGACATAAGACTCAATGACATTGTTCAGAGACTAAACCACAAAGTTCAGCTGGGACTTGATCAAGCCTTTAGCATTTTTCCATAATGTGATCATTCAGAAGAAGTTCATACTGAACACATGAGAAGAGTCCATGAAGTTTTCTCCCTATTTGACAGGTAAGCAACACTCAATCACACATAGGATTTTTTTTCTAATATTTCTTCTAAACATTTTTTTCTTTTTGAGCAGATTTGACATTTTCATTTTAAAGAGAAAAAAAAAGCCACAAAACCAAACCCCAAATCACCAAATAATGCCCAACCATGCTTTTATTTTAATCGTGTCAATGGTATTTCGGAGATAGGGTACAGATGCAACCTCAAAGACATATACAGTGCTAGAACATTTAGTGCACTTGAAATACAAGCTAACAAGATGTAACTTTAATGTCCTGGATAATGTTACTACGTTTTGACTGCAACTAGGAAAAGCTCAGACACAGTCAGTAAAATTCAAATTACTTCAGGCAGCACAGGCCATACCAATTTTTACCCGTCACTTTATATAACCCTATCAACAAGTTTTTAAGTTAGCTCTTAACTTGTGGTTGATGTCTTTTGTGTATTTGCTTTCAACAGAGATTTAATTTTTTTATAATAAGTCTTTGTTTTTCAGAAAGTTCAGTGGGGCATGAGCAAAAAAACTCTAGATCTGGAAAGCATCTAGCATTTCAAGAATAATGCAGCTACAGCACTGTGACCATGCTGGATGTTCGGCTCCAAATCAAATCAATAGTGAAATAAAGAAGCTTTGAGAAAGTAAACCAGTATGATAAAACTCTACCATAGTATCCACAAAATCAAAGAATGCTGGTATGCTTCAATTAGTAGATATCTCAGCTAACACTGACTGCCTTCAAATGCACACAGGAGTTTCTAACACTTCAACTGCCACAGAAATTTAAAATTCTATTGTTCCAGACTGAATTGCTGCCCTATTAACACAGTGGGCAACACCAAGAGATGGATTGAGCTCCAGGTCAGGCAATCTAAATTTATGTACCCAAAAATGGCTACGTAGCTTCTTACATATGCACCTAGTATCTGACCTCTCATTATAATAAAAACAGTTTCTGGAAGTTACATCAACTTTTCTTGCAAAGAAGAGACAAAACAGCAGTTCAGATGAATTGTTTCCAGGGTTCTATTGACTAAAATGAATGCTAAGCTGCTAAGAATCTAAATAGCTGTTCATAAGGCATAAATAACCTACCTTCCAGAAAACAGTTCAAGCAAGGAAATACAGCTTTAATCCCACATATTTCAAACTTAGGTTAATATATAATTCCCAAAGTAAAAAACAGTGGGAAAAATACTGGAGGCATATATTACCTGAACACTGTAGCTGAGAGAGGATCTGTCCTCCTTCAAAATGGTGACTTGTCATCTTTAGATTAGGTTTGATACATCGAATAAAGCTGGACCCCTATGACCAAACCAAGAAATTAGCCAAATCTACACATTTTTAAAACTCCTAAAATAACAGTTAATGATTGAAGATTTATGGGTGGGTGAAAAAAAAGATACAAAATAATAGTATTCTAAAAGAGAAATGCTGGCATTATCATAGAATAATAAAATGTTAAGGGGTTGGAATGGACCTTGAAGATAATCAAGTCCCAGCCCCATTCTTTTTCTATTGTATATCAGTTTTGCACTGTAACCTTAGTCTTGATGTAACTGATCTCAAAGCTCAAACTATTAATTGTATCCTCAATTTTGTTGAGTGTTCACTCAACTACACTCCTTAACATGAATACAATGTAACTGATTTAGCACTCTAGATTCTACTACCCCTCATCACCTTCTACAGTCACAGCACTAAAATGCCTCAGTCCTCCAGAGTTCACATCAATTGAACATGCTACCAGACTCCTGACATTACAATCAGGAGATGCCAGATGAATTTGACCATCCTTAACTTCTACATTTTACAAATTCCTTTGGCTCACAGCTTCAATCTCCCTTCCCCAAGGTTGTTGCAGTGTGTTCCTCTCTTATGACCATGTGTGCTACCTCTACAGTTTTGACCACTACTTTCTCTGATCATTTTACATTCATCAAGGGTAACATTTTGCAAAGCACCATCCAATTATTCAGATTTTCCTATCACAGGTGACTGTTAATGACAACTTTGCATCTACCAAAACAAAACTGGGACTGAGAAAACATAGTATTAATCCTGGTTTGTCACATATTCTCTCTTTTTCCATCTCTCAGCAGAGAATGAGATGGCACCTGCCAAGGGAGCTCTATATAACAACACCTCCTAGCTAAACTCAAGAGTACAGCAAGTCCTGGTCCCCTGGACTCTGTGTCAGTTCCAGAATGTTCTGGGTGAAATAGATCATCCTTCAGACCAGCTTCATGACTACAGCAAAATCATATATGTTGGCTATACTGCAACACTTGACCCCTACGTTTCCCTTGGTTTTCCACCCTTTTTCCTTTTTTGACAGAGCATAACCTCTTACCTATAATTGGTTAGAACATGTGGTCAAAAGAAACAACACTGTGCCCCTACAACTCTCCTACAACTCCAAGTTCTAAAAGAAAATGGCATGTTGAACTATATGGAGAATTTCACAAACTATCCAATTACGTCAGCCAAATTAACAAATATTCATTAGGGGACTCAGGTTCTTTGACCATCTGTGCATTCAAAAATGCAAATCAAAAAGCAAAATGAAAAAACTTATTTTTAATGGCTTTGCAAAATCTGAAAACAATAATTAATAAAAAAATAACTCTTAAGTTACTTACTTCTAAATAACATTTCTAAATTTTCTGCAAATTAGTCATCAATGACAACGAACAGGCAGAAAGAAGTAAGTGACAAAAAAGGAGATTGCAGCACAGACAGATTTCATACTGATTACTCAAACTGTGTAACTTTCATTCTACAACAACTTTTTTAAAGGTGGTGGGATTTTCAAGTAAATCAATAACCATTACATGCACAGGAAGATGTTCCAAAAAGTTCCCAAGATATTGCCAAAGTGCCATGTAGCTGCAAACTCTAAAGCAATTACTAATCCCATTTATTATAAGCCATAATGTTTAGATAATCTATTTTGCCTTACATCAGAAAACTGTGAACCTACATTTGTATATATACTTACAGTACTGTGAAGCTTCTCAAGAAGCAAGTTTAACTGAGTCTGTAAAAGAAAACAGGTGTTTCAACAGCCCTACCATGGCAAGTACAGAAATATAAACACCAAACAAAGGCATAGCATTACTGCATGCATGTTCATTGTTAGTGAGACAGAACTCAGAAACCAAACATTCACAAATTTTAATAGACAACATCATGCAAATGTGCATGAATGGCCATGGGGAAATTGCCTGTGTTTAATCGTATAACCATACTGCATGGACTACTCACTTATTACAACATAGTTATCAAAAAAACATGCATGTCCATTTGGGAAAATAAAAAATAATGACAATGCAATAAAATTATTTAAAAAATTAGATCAATCAGCAAACACTTGAAAAACATACACTGAAAATCTGTGAAATCCCAAATTTAATCTATAACAAGCATTATTTTTATGTCAAATAATTAACACAGAAAATACATTCTCAGGGGTTTTTTGTGGATTCTTTTTTGGAAGATACGACAACCTTTACCTGCAATAATCTATTTTTATTTTCAAACTTCCAACTTTTAAATTCTCTATTGATGACAAAAAAATTACAATTTTAAAATCACATTTACTGTGATTGCATTTAAATATACTGTGATGAGAAAAGACTGTAACAGTACTATTATTTCGAGTCAAGTCTAGAGGATAACCAGAGACTTAAGGCTATCAGAGAAAACAGAGTAACTATTGAAAGTAATTGGTAGGGACTTCAAATGTTCCAAAACCACATCAGTAAAACAGTAATATTTTTACTTTAGAGATGTGTCTGTTTTGCCACACAGATTACTGCTGGACCAGCCTTTCTAGTTTATTAGCAAGCTTTAAGTATATAGACTGCAGCAAGACAAAATTCAGTATGTCCTAATATATTCTTCATTTTCAGTACTGGAAGTAAAGTCCAAAGGATCTGACTTTTGACTAATTTTTACTTAACCAGATTTTTCAATTACCTTGAATCCAAGAAACAAGATTTGTATGGGACTGTACATCACCTACAGCTGGCCAGTTGTCCTTTCGGTGGATAAAATTGGTTTGGGATTTTTAAACTTAAAATGGATGTGGTTAGAAAGAGAGAAGGAGTGCCACAAGAAGCATGACAAACACTAATAACCTCCTGCTCAGTTCTCACTTATGTATACTCTTTGTATCTCAACTTGATCAAAATAATTATATTTTCTTAAGTTGGAAACATTTAATTTTGCAAGGGACAAACTGATTTCCATCAACAAAATACACTTCTGCTTGAGGAAAAATACCCCTTCCTTATACTCTGTGATTTGACAAAAAATAAGCCAGAGCCATTCTCAGGTGAATTTCTCCAACAAAATGTGTGTATGAGAAAAGCATATTGCTAAAACTACCGTTCTTTGAATTGTGACAATTTAATTCATCATTAGCATTGTAAGGTAAAATCCCAAATACTCTTGAAGAGATCTGATGACAAATTAATCTTTATTTTCTCAACTGATTTATGAGAATTAATTTTAATTAGTTATAAGGAAGGGTTGTGTGAAGGATTTCATAAAGAGAAGTCCCTGCAACATCATCTAATAGTTGACATAATTAGAAGAATTTCTAATTTCAGTAGTTCGGAAGACTTACTTACAAACTAATGCACTAAGAATTCTTAAAGAGATTAAGTACCTAGTAAGATAATAGACCTTATTTTGATGTCACCTGAAGTGAAATTTTCAAGGCTATTAGTGTTCATCAGCATCACATGCTGTGTCTGGGAAGGTAACACTAAATGAATTACTGGAAGTAACACATACATTCAAAATACCATGAAACTTGAAAACACTGAAAGAATTATAGATTGATGGGCCAGATCCAAAGAGGGTGTTGGTTGTGTTCTAGGTGGAGAGGTGAACATCAAAGTTCAAAGGGAAATTCCAAAAAGTTCCCCAATCAGTTGCTGCTTAACTTTAAAAATGCCTCCCTTTTAATTCACCTCTCCTTGGACAGTGGTATAATGCACAAGTCCACATCTCCTGAATGTGGGCTGCTAAATCTGAGAGAAATTGAAAATCCAGATGGAAAGATGTGCAAACTATCTCAAAAGATCCCTCAGCTGATATCATTTTAAAAATACAGTTCTAAAAAATTGTGGATCCTAGCTTCACTTACAGCAGACTCATGGCTGCAGGGTGCTCAAGACATGGCTTATCTGTATGAATTTTTCAGTCTATCTGATGATCGTTATTTTATATTATACCAATTGCTACAGTTTAATTCTACAACCACTACAGAATAAGAAGGAGGAAAAAAGAATCATCAGAGCAAAGCTGAAGAGACCAGTCTGCCCAATTTCCAGTTAAATGCCAAAACCACTACCTTACAAGCCAGGCCCTGTCTCCTACTCTTCCCGGTCCCATGAAAATTTCATTTCTGGCTACCTAACCAAACAACTCCAGAAGGGTGTAACAAGAATACCCTTTGTCAGACTGACCAAAAACTTGGTGCTCACTAGAAGAAATAAAGTAGCCATAGAACACTGAATACAGTATAGACCTGGAGCAGAATATTACTGCTTTAAAAATCAAGTGTGCTGCCACCATATCCTTCCTATTCTTCAGCCCCTGCATCGTCAGCAAACAGTTCCAAATGCTAGCCACAAAACATGATTATGCAAGATGGAATTTATCTGGCAGTCCTGATTCAGTACTTAACCTTGAAGTAGAAATGCAGAAACACTCTTCTGCTGCTGGCAGTGTCTCACTCTACATACATGAAGGTTTTTTGGATTATCTAAGATACTTGCATTCCCCAGGAACTGTGTAAGGAGTCTAGCTAGGAACATGGGGTAGGTTTTCTAGTTAAGATAGCATACCAAAACTGTTTCAGCATTTGACTTTAAGGCATACAAATCCTTCATTGGATCTGGCCCAGACGTGTTGAAAAGAGCTCTTGCTGAAATTGCTGCAGCTCTACCAACTGTAAATCCATGAGATTGAAAAATTTACCTGCAGCCCACGATGTGCCTGCTTTTCATCTCTTAATTCCCCTATTGTTTTCTTTCTAGCCATCCTGAGCTAGAATAGTCCAGCTAAAATAAAACTGCTGAATGAGAAAAGGATGCAGAAAACATTTGGAGAAGACAAGGTTTGAAGGTCAGCTTTATGACATCAGAAGAAAGGAGAAAATGAGGAGAAGCATCAGATTCAGGTATCAAGAAAGGAAACATTCAGCACAATGAATATCTTCCTGTGTAAGCCATGACTATGCTTATATTTCAGAAAAGGAAAAACAGTGGTTAGGTTAGGTATTGAATTTTGAGAGTTTGGCCAACTGTAGCGAATCAATACATCTTCTAGAAGGCGCAATTACAATAGGACAGAAGAACACATTTTGTCACATCTAAAACATCTAGAAGTCCACAGAATCCAAATTTAAATCTCAAAACTTAAATCCTTTTGAATAAAGACTTCCAAGTAGGTTTGCAAGGTTCTGACTTAAAAATAACTGTATAATCTCTGTAAGGACTACCACGAAAGATACTTTTGACAGAAATGCACAGCATGGAGCTTGAACACACTGGTTTCTTATCATTCAACAGAAGAAAACCATGTATTTAGCCAAATTTTCTTCTGAACCTCAAGTTACCACTAGTTCTCCCAACCTTACATTATACTTAATTCAGGTAAATTAAAACTGGTATACTTTAGAAGAAGACTCTTTGCTATATTATTTTACCTTGAATTTGTTTCCCACACTGATGAAACTGAGTTTCCCAGCTTTTTGTTTGGGATCCTTGTTGTTGTTAGTGTTAGCTTCAAACAACTGTCGAACAAACTTGTCCTTGGATTCACATATAAGAGACTGAAGGGACATGTGCAAAGCATCATTGTTTTTTTCCACAAATTGCGTCTGAAAAGACAACCCAAGAGATAAAAGCACATTTGTTTTACTGTCCAAGTTGCTTTAGTCTAATTAGAAAATTAAAGAAAACTAAGCTACATACTTAATTCAAAAATCAGCAAGAATATGTGGGGTAAATATCCATGTATTATATCAAACAACTTTTCAACTGGATACACAAAGCTCTAATGTCACAGAGAAAAGACATTCTTAAATTTGAAGGACGTTGTTAGAATCATGAAACCCAAGGAAAGTTTTGATGCCTTTAAAGGGAACAGCTGGTTTTTTGTCAGTGACTGTCCTCCTTCCATTTCCAGCACTCAGTACATCATCACCTGGGAGCTCTGAGAAGCTTAATTCTTCACTGCTTGTAATATCACTTAAGATCTGTTGTGAAATGGAAATTAACTTGCACGCTTTAATTTGTACATCTACAAGGTTTGGAAAATGAAATTAAAACAGGTTATTTTAATAGTACTATGACTATTTATGAACAGTTGATTTAATAAAACATGTTGTCCCTTCCTACAAACTTTATATCTCTGGTTCATTTGAATTGGATCACTACCTTTGAGAAGTTAAGATTAATACATTACGCTGAAACTCAGAGATCAATCCACTAGTATCCAATTTCACATCAAAAAAATCCTCAATAGTTTTCAGTGCAACTAATAAAGACTTTGATATTAATGAGCAGAAGAGGCCAAGACTACTTTGAAGAAAATGCCAATTTGCCAGATATCCCATAAAAGGACCTTATTGGTGATAAGAATCAAAGGACAAACACAGGCCTCCAAAGTTTCCTTGGGCCATGAAGACACAAGACAGGAATATGAATGCAGCCAAATGAGTATCCACACCACAAATCAGACTGTGAGAACTGCCAAAAGTGCAGTGAGAAAAAAAAAAAAACAACAGAAGGACTACAATACAACTATTGTCCAAAAGTTTTAAGGCCCAAGCTAAGAAAGTCCTTCTGAGGCAGAGGATAAAGTCCACCATATTAACAGTTTCTGGATCCCATATCTGATTAGCTCTGACAGCAGAGTATATGTGATCAAATCTGTCTCCTCTGTCCCTGAAGATATTCTAAGGCATTATTAGTGTATCATGATGAGGTACACAGTTAAAAATAGAGCACCTGGAACAAATAAAAATTGGCTCCAATATTACTGGAATTCTGATTTAATTTATTATTTTGATCTCTACTTTGAGAAACCTCAGCAAAATCATGCAGGTAACACAGAGGCTTCAACTTTCTTATTTGTAGAATGGCCTACAGAATGCATCTATTTCAAAACAGCACAGGAATCATTATTATTCTTGAAATATTTTGAAGTAAATAAAGACAAGTCCTTCAAGTACATTTTTTCAATTGACAAAAATACATCTTTGGAAGTAGCTTCCCTCATACATGCTGGAGTTATACAGACCAGAAAAACAAAGCATTATGGATCTTCATTTCATTTTAAATTCTTGTTTTTTAAAAATTGATGGTCTAGATACTGGCCTCAGGTCTTACAGTGCTTTTGTACAATAAGTAATAGTCAAAAAAGCACACAAGAATCTGGAATGTATTTTGAGGGTAGCAATTTCAGGCATTTTGTATTTTTACACGGATGAGTCCATTAACAGTACAAATGGAAAACACAAAGTATGACGGGAACTGTGTACAGGGATAATCGTGCTTCCAAAAAGGTACTCCTCAGTCAAACAGTACATTTATTCCACATAGTTTATCCCTCTCCCCAAGATGCAAACACCTTTTGATGCAAGATGTGCAGTAGATTGTGAATCAGTATATTTAACATTGACACCATTACCTATAGATTTGAAACAAACTTTTACATAAAACATATGTCACTAAAACTGTCTGTAACCTGGAAAGTTAAAAGAAACTGTCAATTCTGTCAAATACTCAAAAGCTTAGCTTCAAAGTCAAGACACATCAACTTCTGATCAAAGCAAATTTTGTCATTTAACCTATGTGCACTGAAAAATACAAATGTTCTACAAAACACAATAAAAATAGTGTTCCACAGGTAAAATTACCGTCTCGTAGCATACTGCTCCTGCAAAGTGTCGGATAATAAAGCCTTCATCATCTCTGATATTTCTGTGGACAGCCAATTTAGACTTTCTAGGAATCTGGAATTAAGAAGTTGAGTTACAAAGAAGTAGTACAATGGACAGTAAGAAAAAGTTTATTGTTAGAACAACATCTTGATCTGCCAGGAACACTAGGTGTTAAAGAAATCACATTGCCCAGAAGTACAACTGTGATGATCATTACCATTCCTGTCCAAACCATGATATTCCAAAAATCTAATTTCAAACTCTTTCACAGTCTTAGATACATTGCATTCTAAAAGTACAAGTCACCAGGATTGCTAACACCAGCCAGTTGATTTTGGTTTTGCCTTTAATCAACACTTTCTGTATCATTCACCTGACAGCTGATGAATAGCCTTGTTATATGATCAGACAGAAGTTTAAGATATGGCTTTAGATGGTATATCCTAGAAGGCAAGAACCCAGCTGATCATACACATACCAACAAAAATGTTTCATTGCACAGCATTTCAGGTAAGCAGGATTAAGTGAAAACTTATTGGAAAGTAAATGGATGACAATTGTGGTAAATGGATGAAAAAGGATGGCTTCTTTTGCTTGCATTTTTTCAGGTTTTTTTAACTTCAACAGAATTCATATGTATGAATTACAACGATTTTCATTAATCTTCCACACTGTGCTGTATGTTAAAAAATTAACAACAGAAACGTTTTCCTCATATGAGCCCTACTTTCATCTCTGACGTGCTAGCTAGACAGACACTACGCATGAGTAAAATGTTCTCCAAAGCAAGCAATTTCTGAAAAGAACAACAAAATAACTCATCTGATATGAAACAATCTAAATTAAAATGTGTTTTTACTTCCTTTCATCCTTTACATGTTAACAAACTTCAGATGTAAGTGAAGAATACGGCTTTAGTTTCAGCAGGATATTAGAATTGCTTGAAGCCTTCAGTGAACTTTTCATCAAATCTAATAACCAAACTTGTCCTTAACAAAGAGGTACAGATTGTGCAGACTGGGTGGTATGAGATTTCTTACAAAAGGTTTTCATTAAATCAAAGTATTACTATCAACTGTTCCAAGAACTGTTTCATTAAAACAAGACAGACAACAAAAAGAAACCTACCGAGAGCCTGAAATGGTCCTTGTGTTTTTGATGCACAACGGAAGTAAAATGCTGGTCACTTGGTTGGGGAAGACGATTTTCTTCATCCAAAATATCCAACACACCTACTAATTTTGCTTCAATCAAATCTATTAGTAAAAAAATACAGTTTACAAAAACAGAATATATCAACTCGTATTAGAACTGAACATTGCACATCTAAATGCTGCTGATCTGATTCTGTATAAAAGTACCTAGGGAAAGCCATTTAACAAAATACAGGAAGTCATGGCAAATTACTTCTATATATCTTAATTGGTATGTATAGGATATCCATTATATCAACAAGTTCTAACTCAACAGAACATGGGAGAAAAAGATCAGAAACCAATTGTTTCATTTTAACTCCTGTCTCAAGTTGAAATTCATCATCCAAAAGGTGGCTAAGTCTTCCTACAGTACAATCATAGGTCTTTATGCAATGATTCCTTCAATTGTTGAGGGTTTTTTTTAAGGTTTTCCTCCACATTTCACCACATGTCAAAACTAAAAGCTTGATATTTCTATTTGATAACAAGACCCAGGGACAAATATGAACTTTGTTTTAGGAAGGGCAGATCAGACTTGAGCACACAGTGGTGGTTTTACAACTTTTAACAAGCGTATTACCATGTTACACACATATATGTATGTGTATATGTACATGCATGACACTCTCACATACATACACCAAAGCCCTTGAAAGCTCACACAGAAATTCACACTCTTGAATCTATTAGCCATAAACTCAGAGTTTGGCAACTTTTTTCCATTATCTATGAAAGTTCTTTTGTAAGAGGAATTTTTACTATGTACTTTCCTCCCATGGAAAGGAAGAAACTGTTGATGCTTGTACTGCAGCAATGCCTACAAAATCTTAAGATTGTGAATTGAATGAGGCTATGTATAAAAGGATATAATTACTAGTGCTGTGCATATTTTGCCTCTATTGCTAGAAGCTTTTTCCCCATGACATTAACAAAAAAGCTTGACGATCCCAGAAATACATACCTATACAGTCCTGATTATCTACATAACGAACTTCATTAACTCCCAGGCCTTCCTTCTGATAAAGTTCCTGTTCCTAAAGTTTAAAAAAAAGTAATTCAAAAGAGAAAATACCACTCTTGATTTTAATTCTTTTTACTGAGCAAAAAGAATTTTTTTTAATCAACATCAATTTTTAAATATAGCATGAATCAACACAAACTTGAAAATTTCCTTACACAGCTTAATATATTCCAACTTTACCACCTTTAATAATAAGCCTGTTCAATTAAATATTCCCATTATGTATTAGCAATTATCCAGGCTCTGGATACCTCATTTTAATGAGTGGCAAAATAGAAGAAATAATTTTGTTGGTTTTCAAAAATCCATAATTTTTTCTGACACAACCAGATGCCACACAATATGGAAACAGTATGTCAACTGATTTTTTTTTTATTCAAACATAATGCATAATCTTATGAAAAGCACTGCTACTTTAAGTATCTTGTCACAAAAAATAAAATTCCTCAAATGTAATGGTAAAAACATAAATCCTCAAATATAGCATTAAATATATCATACCTCTTTCAGAATTCTTTCATTAAAAAACTGTTGCAGTTTTTCATTACAGTAGTTTATACAAAATTGTTCAAAACTATTGTGTTCAAAGTATTCTGAAAGACAGAAGATAAACTTTTATTATAAAAGTGTTCCAGGAGTTTATATTAAATATTAAATAAGAGAAGCTTCACAGTGCTAATATTTAAAGATGTGTTCAGATCCATAGTCATTTCTTTCAGCAAAATGAAACCTTTTACAGATTTCCAAGTTGTACACAAGATATCTAAAAATAGTGCAGCAGATGATGTTTCTAAGACAAATGACAGACAGTTGGAAGCAAACCAAAGCAAGATGCTACCATACAGTGAAATTGTACCCATACATCCTCATACATCTATGCTACAACAGGCTGGCACAGGATATCATAGCTCTAAAGACCTGAAAACCAAAGGTTGTTCCCCAGGACAACCTTAGCAGGCCTAGAGCACACCACAAAACATGCCCTATTTTGAATCTCAGTAAGCCAAAGAGGGCAAAAGCTTTATGGGATCCTTCAAAACCAAAAAAAAAAAAAAAAAAAAAAAAAAAAAAAAAAAAAAAACAGAAAGATCAGGTGGAAAAAAAAAAAAAAATCATTGAATCTTTGGTGGGAAAAAGTGACAACCAGAAAATATTTTAAGTATACTTACCAAAACCAGCTATATCTAGAACTCCAATGAAGAAAGAAGAAGTTTCAAATGGAAAACACTGGTTTACCCTTTTCACAACATGGTCAAACAGATGACTATACACTGTTTTAGCCAAGGCATCACGAGCATTGTTTGCTTGTTCCACTTTCAAGGGTACCCTAAAAAAAACCAAAATACATATCTTATTTTTCAGAATTCCTCACTGTGAAATGCTGAGATTAGACTCTAAACTTAAAAACAGCCTTTCCAATACTGCAAATTAGGATGTAAAAAAACCTCTGATCTCTAGGCCAGTGCAGGAAACAATCTTGCCAAGTCAGACTCTTCTACCTGTGAAAAATAGTAATTTTTCACTACCATCAGTAGAAATGAGATCCAGATGCTCTCATAATTGTTCACTAGATAATTAGAAACGATAATTTCCAGAGAAAGATATTTAAAATACATACATCTCCATTTACAAAAATATTTCAACTATTCATTTATGAGTTGTTTTGTTAGAATAAAGCCCATAGTTTAATTTTTTCTCCCGACATCTTTTCTGCTCCTCACCCCATCACACCACTGAGAAGGCTGAGGGTGAACAAGAAGCTGAGAGGGGACACTGCCAGGACAGATGGCCTCACCTGACCAAAGGAACATTGCATATTATATGGCATCATGGTCAGCAATAAAAGCTGGAGGAAGAAGGAGGAAAGGGGGATGATGATAAGAGTCTGACATTTTGTCTTCCCAAGTACCCATTACACTCGATGAAGCCCTGCTGTCCTGGGGAGCTGAACACTGACCTTCCAAAGGAAGTGGAGAATGAATTCCTGGTTTTGCTTTGCTTCCATGTGCAGTTTTTGCTTTACCTGTTAAACTGTCTTTATCTCAACCCACAAGTTTTCTCACCTTTACCCTTCCAGTTCTCTTCCCCATCCCACTGGCAGGGAATAAGCGAGTGGCTGTCTGGGGCTGAGTTGCCAGTTGGGGTTAAACCACAACAACAGCTTACCCATATTGCATCATTTCCTTCACTTCCCAGAATTCATAAGCACTAAACCATTTAATAATTACTATTTTTTTAAAATTTCTTCAAGGATAATACTTTTGATGTAGAATCATGAGAGTGATGGAGGTCACTGTCTACTGTGACTGGTAAGGCAGGGTACCAGAGACTCCATTCCCAAAGGACACTTGTAGCTACATTTCATTAGATAGTAATTAGCTTTAACACACAATCCTGTCATCCACTAAGTATCTATCTTATCTTAAGGTAATGAGTACTGACAGAAATCTTAGCTTATAAATAGAAGGAAGGTACCTTTGTATTCTGTTCTGATACGTTTAAGAGATCAGAATACTAACTCCTACGTCAGCTGCAGGCTAATTACATAACACAATACATTAAAATCAGTTATGTTTTTCACTTACTTTTTTTAACAACATGGAAAATAGTTGTACTCCTGCAACATATATTTACAAAATGGTCCTGGTTTTCAAAACAGCAAATTCTGCCTTTAAGTAGAACTCTAAAGACTGCACAAAACCTTATTCAATTTCACAGTATGCAGCAAACACACACAAAAAGAAAATGTAAGCCTGCAATGCATTTTGCACAACTGAAAGTTCAGAACCACAAAGTAATGCCAAAAATGCACTGAAACAGTCGATACACAAGAGCCCTATCACAGAACTGACATTTAGAACAAGGAACTTCCTTCTCATGAACTTGTTTTCCCTCAGCTCTTCCTTTTCTTTGGTCTGCAAAAAGACAAATGAATCTCTTTCCTTCTCTTGTTTCCTGCCTGAACAGGAAAACATAAATTTTCCTTCCTCCATTTCACGTTCTTCCCCTCTCCTCCACTTATCAACTACTTGTAGGGAACAGAGAAAAATTTTTCCAAATTCTAAGCTCTTTGTTACGTTTGCAACAAAAACCCTTGCTGGTCTTCATGCCAATTTCTTCAGCAAGGTTTCCATTGATCTAGAGTCTGAGACCTAGGGGAAAGCACTGATGGGCTAGATTAAACCTGTGGGCCATTCCATATAGTTCCCAAATATCCTCCAGAACAAATAAACTTCCATTAAAAATACATCTAATTTGCCCATGATTGACAACAACTGAAGGAGAGAGAGCAGGTGAAGTGAAAACCAATATGGTTACTGGTTCATAAAAGAAGTAGCCTGGATAAAATAACCCTACCTAGGTAAATACTCCACATAATTAAAGAATGTAAGCAGCACATTTGCAATTTGAGAAAAGCTAATGTTCCAAAAAATGCATAAAAATATTTTTTGAAAAAAAGTTCTTCCAACGGAGGCTTTAGTAGCACCACTAAAAAAATGCATTTTGGTAGAAAATGTACTGCAAAAGAAGCTGGAGGACCTGAAATGACGCAAGTTAATTTTTTCACCCTGTAAAATAATTTTGCTTGTGATGATGGAGTCCTCTTTGAAAGTCTTCTTGTAAAGGAAGAAATGAGTAAAAGAGTAGCACAGCAGCACATTTACAGTCTAAGAGAAGCACCAGATTTTGAATCCTAACACATTATTTCTCTCTGTAAACACACTTCACATGGATGGCAAGAACATCATCCAACAAGGTAATTATTATGGGGTTTTGGGAGACAAGGACAGATGGATGTAGTGCAGCTGTCAAGTCCCCCTGGCAGCTCACTGCACACGAGTATTTAATAAAATTCAGAAAGAGAGCATTTAGCATCACCCTCCTACTGTTCCTTGTTGGCTCCACTGTGCCCAGCAGAACAAAGCCTTTGTTATATTCTGAGCACAGTGATTTCAGCCGAGCTATTTATTCACTGTGACCTATTAGGACTCACATGATCTACTTGCACACAAAAGGTCCCTAAGAAAGAGAGAGAAATGACTAGCTTTTTGGGTTCCTGGAACAAAATAAAACAATGTACTTGTCAAAACTCTAATACTGATAGCAGTCAAGTAGTTTCTAAACCACACGACTATAGAAAAATGGTGTCTATTTAACAAATATCTGAAATAGTCCAATCCACTTTCCTTGCAGTCAGCCACAGGAGATGATATTGCTGTATTTATTAGCACTATGTTTGCTTTAAGACACACAAGTTTAGAAAATGCTAGAAGAAAGAGGCTTAATGCATTAATCCTTGAGATGGTGTAAGGAGTCCTTTGAACTCATTTTTTACACCCCCAAAATAAAACACAAGGGAAAAATGAGATCTGCTGGCACAAAAACATAGCCTCTTGTGTTTGCAGACTTTTGAAACTGCACACTGCTAATAACGCCCCAGGCTTATCAGGATAAATATGCTGATCAGAAAATCTTCACAGTTTTAATCCAAAGTAAACTCAAAGCTGTAACAAAAATTAAGAAGCCTTCCTTGACAGTGTCACTTGAGAAGTGGTGACAGGGACACAGTATTTTACTATGCACTTCTGTGCCTCATTATGGTGGTGGTTTGATATGTCCCACCAAACATTCTCAAAAGGAAACTATACAGACAAGCTTTATCTATGTGTTATACGTAGTACAACAGCCAAAATTAATCTGTTCTCAGAGGCTGAATCAGCAGTTCACTGAGAGCATTTCCAGTGGGGTGCCATCTGAATCTGACATGGATACAATTTGTTCAAAGCCCTTCTGCTTCTATTTAACACTTTCACTTAAAAGACATGTGAAAGTGATGGTATTCTCAAAAAATGCACTAATAATACTGAATCAAGAAAGCAGCATATCTTGGTAACAAGATTAGCATACAAAATTATTTTCAAAAATTCATTATGTAAAAATCCACAATATATATTTCAGTAAAGTGGGTGGTGGTAAGACAAGGAGAATTAAAAAATACAAATGCAAGACAGAAAATAACCAGGTAAGCAGTAGGTCAACAGAGAAAGACCAGCAATCATTGTGGATCACTACCTGAATTAAGTAAAAAATGTTATTAATTTTCAAAACGTTCAATGCTCATATTGCCATGCATCTGTACTGTACAGTATGTAATTTTCTACTCTAATGTTATCCACAATACTGATAAAGGTTGTCCCGGATGAATATATCAAAGATTATGCTGTCAATTTAGACATGATCTGGAAAAGAGCAAATAGTAAAAACTTGGTCAGTATTTTCCACTGGAGACACTTTTTCATGCAAGACTGACATCTTCCTACACATAAAGTTTGTAAGGAAGGGAAAAAAAATTTTTAACTCTCCACATCACCTGAAAAAGCAGCAAAATGATAGTGACTAAAAGCTCCCAATTTCTAGTAACACATGGTGGAGAGAGAGGAGGAATTTACACTGGGCAGAGAGAGAGGAAGGATTTACACTCTCCAGAAATGGACTATTGAATACACTATTAAGAGGTCCAGAGCTTTTAACTGAAGGGAGAATAACACATCACCCTCCTCCCAGCATTACTTACCAATTGTCACTGCGTTAGAACTTTTTCTGTGGTGGTCACTATGAAGTCCTAACTCTTGAACATCAATTCTTTCAAAGTCCAGAAATCAGCAGACCACCAAAAAATCTACTTGTTTGTTCTTTCTAGAAACACACCTCAAACATCAGCTATTCAATAATAATGTATTTTATTTGAACAGCACATATCCGTGCTAAACTCATGACTCCTGAATATTAATTATTCAAAGAGCTTCTGCATTCACCTGAAAAGCACCCCATGGTGTTCAAACAGCACAGGCTGTCATGGATTATTTACTATGCTCAAATTTTGGCCAGGAAGATCAGTTTCACCCTGGGGATGAGGAAGAGGGCACTGAACAGTATTTCCACAACAGCTGTTTCTTCTCTTGCACAGAATGAGCTCTTGACCACTAGAAACCTTCACTGCTCAAACCTACTACATGCTTTGAAGACTCTTTAAAATGCTCTCAAGTGCTCAAAGATAATTTTTCACCTCGTAAGTCTGACATTACCTAAGAAAGCATTAACTAACAGATGCCACCTTTATTGGCCACAGTGACATACCAAGGTTAAATCAATCAGCTTTTACTTTGTTTCAGACTCAATTTTATGAAATGCTAACAAATAATTCAATAAAAATAACAGTAATAAATTTTCAAATATAAAATATGCAAGGAACTTAAACCACATTAATACAGATAATTATGAGTTTTGTATATTAAGCTTCTGGTGTAATGTGCATAAAGTATTTCTGATTCACTAAAACAGCCTGATTGTTTCCATAAGTCAGTAAGAGGCACATGTGTATTATTCCAAAGAGTGAAGTGAATGTTCATTAGCTTCCTAACTAAAAGATTGATGTGTTCAGCTGAACACTGAGAATTACTTTTAATGTGCTCAAAACTGCTTAGTCCAAGTTCAGCTTTTGATGTGATGTTTCCTTGAACTCCAGAAAATACACAACATAGAAAACTAAATGTTAAAACACAGAATTCAGTTGCAGACAGCTTAGCATCCCTGGCAATTTGCACGCTAGGATCAATCTCAGCAAGAGAAAATTTGTGGTGGAAGCTAGAGGTTTTCCATACATAAAAGCTTAGTGTACTGTAATTTTTGCAAAACTCAGTTTCACAAGAGTCATAACTTTCATGGTATTGAAATGTTATCACCAGCACCATGTTTACACATATTCTTTGCCCATATATTCTTTGCCATTATTCCTTCTCCATGTGCACACAGAAAGAAATCACTATCCTGCTTCTGTGCCTAGGATGTTACCTCGATAACAGCTTCAGAAACAAAAACCAAAATAACACACTTTCTATCAATGTTTTCGTGAAACATTATTAACGTTTCAGTCAAGATTAAATGTGTGTTTACCAAAAGCAGGAAAAAGCAGCACATTTCTGGATTACCATTTGCAGCGGTGTTTTTAAAGTTGAAACTTTAAATTTTGGGAAGAATTAGATGTGACAAACACAAGGGCACCAATCACTCAGGCATTACGGCGGGTGGATATACTGCCTCTAATTAAAGCATCCCAGCCCTAATTATTCCAGGGCAGCACTCAGGGGAGCACTGTGCAGACCTCATGACAGAGATCCATGTGTTTTCTGAAACACTTCAGGCACAGCGTTAACATTCCTCGATCCAGTGTATCTGTTAAATCTTCTAGCATATCAAATCTGCCGGGTAGGCTGTGGATTTAACCGGCTGATTGCTGTACTTTCTTCGGCCACACAGCGTACTCACTGACACACGAGAGATTTTATACAACACAGGAGTCACTTACTGAAAGCGACTAGCGCTCTGACAGGATTCGGCAACTCTGTGGGACCATGGCACTTCAGCTCGGTAAACCACTGAAGTAA
>VZRL01001650.1:107737-155365 GCA_013397895.1 Origma solitaria | reverse complement strand
CAGACAGCTGCGCTTGGGCGGAGTGCTCAGCGCACACCTGCAGCTGGTTGAGCGCGAGCTGAGGCCGCTTGTGCAGGCCGTGGGTAAGAGCAGGGTTGGCGCGGCGCCGGCCTGCAGCGGGGGCGCTCCCGGCCCGGCCCGGCCCAACCCCAGCCCGACCCCGGCCCGGCCCCGGCCGCCACTCACTTGATGACCGTGCCCTTGGCGCCCCCTGCCGTGGTGAGCATGACGCGCGAGGTGAGGCTCCCGCGCAGGTCGTCCTGGTCCAGCCCCAGCAGGGCCGCGCAGCGCTCCAGCGCCTCCTGGCTCCGCGCCCGCGGCGTGCAGCCCCCTGAGGACACAGCTCGGCGTCAGCCCGAAGGGAATTCACCCATCGCCTCTGGCATCGCTTCGGCTTAGCCAACCGGGAAGAGGCAGTTCTCGAAATACACGGAACGCCCTCGGAATACACGCAAAAATAACCCCCCGCCCAAAAACTACGCGTGAAGTTCTGTATTTCTAGAACACTGTCCAAAAGGCATCCTGTCTGTAGGGAAGAACTATCCCAAAATGCAGAGGTACTAACACCTGCAAACTAACTCTAGTGACTTAAACTTTTGAACTTGGATGGTCCTGTAAATCCTCCAGACTTCCTTACTATGCAGCAGAAGTGCCTGGTAGGGCAGACTCCTGGCACCTGGATTTTTCAGATAAGGCTCTGTACATGTCCCAGGTAAACAGCCAAGAGGTGCACTCCCTGCTTCTCTGCACCTGCTTCAGTGCCAGGGCTCGGCCAGCAGAGATCTCCAACTGGAACACCACCCCCTTCAGTGAAATCTAACATGTATTTCCTGTTGTTCACAGTAGAGTAACAGCAGAAGTTTAGGGGGTCTCTGGTGAGAGACTGCCTCGAGCAGTTCAAATGCACACCCTGTGCAAAGACACACAAGGTGAGAGAAGAACAAAACCTGCAATTTAGAAGTTCATTACGTTCATTTACATTTTAGAAGTTCAATAATTTATTCCAGAAAAAAATGTGTCTGAATTTCAATACTTAGAGGACCAAAGTCTTCTGGTGAGCTTGCCTTTTCTAAACCCTGACTTTCCTCACCATCTGTGTATCCCACTCTTCTTGTTCATTTGCCTCCTGAAACTGCCTCTCCATTCACATTTGCACCTTTTTCACTGTTCCACCTTGTCAATGCCTAAGTCACAACTCACAAAAGCCCAGACAAGGAAGCTCTCTGAGAAGTTTACTGTTGAGATATGTGAAGCCACTACCCTTCTCCACACTTGCATCTTCCCAGATTCATTCACATTAATCGTATTTATTTCTGTCATGTTCATGAAGGTGGCAACAGTATGAACTGACACTGGGGAGGTTCTGATTTGATCTACAGAGTAGAGACATTAAAAAAGAAAGGCAGCTATGCAGTCTGAATTCAGCACCGGCCCTGCTTTGACCAGGACACACGGGACTAGAGCCCTCCCATGATCTCTTCTGAATAGAATATTTTGTACAGTTCTGTGCTGATTCTGTACTAGGGGTCAGGAGCTAGTGAACCTGTAAGGTTAGTACTCATTTAATTCTTCATTCAGAACACCTTTTAGAATATTGGTCTGCTTTTCCAAACAACAGCACCAACAGCTATACATACTTGAAGTAGGACCATGAGGAACCAATTTCACTCTATCCTGCTACTCAAGATAGTTATATTTGTAGTATATCCCTGCAGAGGAATCAGTCCTTGAGGAATATATGAACAGCATTTCCCAATTTACAGAGGCTGATTTCAGAAGTAAGAAGGACAATTCCCAAAACATTCATTCTCCTTCATCAACCTTCACGCACATTCTGCAATTACGTCCCAACTATGCTTGTACTACTTCATCTTGTGAGCAACATCTTAAATTTAGGAAGTTATATTTACCTCAGTTTTTGCTGTAACTTTTTTTTGCTCACCTCTCAAAATACTAACATAATGTTATTTTTGGAAGACAAAGGACATAATGCCTTTCCCTACAGATGGAGTTGCTCATATCTAATCTTAAGATATTTTTATGACATTAGAGAGTAGTTGGACTTTAAAACTATCATTCAAATACAAGCATTGTTTTGAGACATAATATGGCTCTTCTCTATACATCAAACTTTTCACTGAACAAGTTCTTGAACAATTTCAGTGAAACCTTATTTGCTTTCAGAGCATTTAAAGAAGTACAGCTTTAAAACAAACAGGTAAACAACTTCTAAATGGGGTGAATTAAGACTGAATAACCCTTGAACACAAAGAAGCTTTCCAAAGCAGTAATTCACATGAAAAGGAAACATCTCTAATCAAGAGGCATTTTCAGAATTTTTACAAAAAACAATTTATATTTCATCTAACCTGAAGTACTCCCAGCTTCCTCGAAATCAATATTTCCAAGGTGAAGGACACCGGCCACTACTCTAAAAAGATCAAGCTTTTCTTCGTCATCCAGTCCAATCTTTTTCATTGCTGTGCACATTCTGTTGAAATCTCCATGATCATCTAACAGTGGATCCTTCAAGGAACCTTCTTTAAGATACTATAAAACAAGAAAAACCAAAAATTCTAAGTAAGTGCTTTAAAGTAAATGCAAGCAAATATTTCCAGTCAAGAATGAGTCATAAAAAAAACCCATACAAAAGCATGCCAAGCTAAGTAGAGATTCAAGCTCTTCCTATAATATAGGCTTCGCAAGAACCTTAATTTATTTTAAATTGTTGATACTTTGAAGCATGATCTTCAAATTTCAAAGCAAACTTTAAACTATCTTCAGAAAGCAGAAGCTAGAGAGAATGTGACTGCTAAGGACAGGGGAATATGAGATAGTGAGCAGGGGAAGGGAAGACTTTACCTAAGGGAGCTATTGGAGCATTTATACGCAGAAGTCCTTCTAGGCCCAAGCAGCTGAAAGAAGATTGAGGTCCTTGCAAAAGGATGACAGAATGACAGGCCATGGGAAAGGAGTATAGGACAAATCAGAACCAGGAGAGTTATCCCTATTCTAAACAGACTTATTTAGAGAAATATACTTTTAAACTTTTGCTGGTAATTAAGAAACAGAAAAGTTGTTTGCAGTGGTCTCTCTGTGTTGAAAGAATACTAGCTGTGTTTGGAAATACCAATTTAACATTTTGATGATTTTTCTAATTTAAATATATTGAAAGCTATTTTAGCTATAAAACCAGTTTAAATAGTAGAAAGTAACACATCTGCATGCAATCAAGAAACTACATAAACATGCACAGACTGAGCTACGTTTTTATATTTATTTTTAAATATTTTCAATGAAAAAGAATAATTAACTAAATAAAAACCTTGTTAACATCAAATAAGCTAACATGATTTTTATCAAAACAAAACACCACATGCATCTTAAAAATTCACTTCACACAACATGTAGGCACATCAATAACGTTAAACTACATGTTAATTATGTAAAATGATCACCTCATCTTCCTGATAAGGAAAACACAAAAATAATTGAAGTATTAATTGACTATTCCAGCTACTTTTATTCAAATAAACAATCTTAATATTTTTTATAAAATGACAGAGCAAATACTAAATTTCCAATTTAAAAACCTGAACAAGGCAATATATTTCCTGTTTAAATATCATTTGAATTTGATCCTTTATTGAGCTTTCAAATGGATATGGCAGTTACAAGTATTACGGTATCATATGTTTTGCTACTTCATGTCATATATATTTTCAGAACTATTCTCTTAGTATGTTTTAATTTAGACAAACATTTATTTCAGATCAAGTCTTCTCTTATTTCAAATCCATTAGAGGTCAAGTTTTATGACAGAACACCCACCTGTAAATCACATCAATAACAGAAGATTGCACAGGCTCATCTTCCAGTAGCAAAAATAAGTGAATGTTGATACTCTATGCCTACTCACTAAAGGCCTACTTCATTAAAGGCAAATTGGGTAAACTGAGGCAAAATCCCCCAATGCTAGCCTATATGCTTGATAAGAATGAAATATCTACCTACTTTCTGCCTCACAGTGATGCAAAATAGGTATTTTTGTACCTCACTCTCCACCATCCCTGATTATAGAAAATAGCCTATATTTAACAACAGAAGTCAGGATTACATGCTCAGTGTTACAATAATACAACCACTAGAAATCCAGGGGTAAACTTAACAACATTGTCTTGAGCAAAGGAACTATCTATACAGTCTCTCATAGTTGACCATGAGCTTGAAGTTATGAAAGGTGAGAGATGGCATGGACTTGGTGGAAAGAAGCTCTTGAGTAAAGTTATTTTTGAATTTTTGTCAGATATATATGCAGCTTACTCTGCTACTGAATCAAAAATATGGATTTGATTAATATTGCAAATATCTTCCAGCTACACAAATGTGAATTTTATACTTTAAGTATGAGTAGGTGAAAATTTTATTAGAGAACAGAGTAGAAGTTTAATTAAGTGTTTTAACAACTTCCAATTCATATATACTATCAATTCAGAACAAATTCTTTAGTATCCTCATGTGAACAACTCAAAGGTTTAAGTGCTACAAATTCTGCTAATTCCAGTTCTAAAAAATGTAAACAGAGATAGAGCAAGAAGATATAAATATTTTGGAGCTTCAGACTTTCATCTAGGAAATGCCACACTCTGGCATAACTAGCAGTTAATAGCAAGGGGAAAACAAAAACCTTTAAAGTGTACCAAGAAGGAGAATATACTCATGGCTAGAAGTGAGACTGCACTACCAATTTATAGAACAGTTTGGAGCATCATTTCAAAACTCCAGGTAATAAAAATGGCTCCAGAAAAAACTTTGCTTCTAACCTATTCCTACCAGTAGTTAAGATTTTTAAAAGGAAAATTACAAAAAGTCATAGGTTTTCATTTTCCACAGACGACAAGCTGCATCATTAAGTGTTACATTTTTATAAGAATGAAGAGGAAACCATTTTATATACACTGTTCCATTTGGGATTTTATGATGCATGTTAAAATGTATTTCTAGTACTGAACTCCAAAGCAGAGTTCTGAACACAGCAGCTTTGAGAGTACCCATTTAGACCTATAAAGATGTGTAAAATGAACGTTTAATTTCACACTGTAAAATCCTAATAATTTTCAACTCTCTCTCCATTACTTAATAATATAAACTAACTGAAGATAAAAACATACCTCAGGACTCTTGCGATTTTGCAAAATCTGCTTGTCTGTTTCTTTGTTAGCGAAGAATCTGGTACAGCCTCGATTTAAATACTGTAACAATAAAAAAGTGGAAATGCATACTTAAAGACAGAAGTAAGAAAAACATACTTTTATTTAAGGCTTGCCCTATGTAGCTTGATTTAACCATTTGATACAAACAACATGGTAAGTACTCATAATTCATTCCTTGAAAATGTATTAATATACATCTGCAAAATTAAAGAACTGCAACAGTAGCAAACTTCTATTGAAAGACTCTTGATTTTGACAACTAAAATACTTCTTGACACAGTGGGATATTCATTAAGTCACACAATATTTTCTTAATTGTTGATTCTATTAAACCTATTCTTGGAGTCCAGGATTACAGAAAAGACAACCAAAATTAGGAACCAAAACAATAAATTTTCTGGCCTATGTGTAATATTAAACTACTAATTTTTCCTCACCAGTGAAGTATTTCTATAGGTAGTAGCACACCTAGTGTATTAAAAAGCCTGAAGAATATTTAAAGCTTATAGCATCATCTAAGCAGAAGCCTTATTTACAACTTGACTTCTGATATCCATCTCATATTGTACAGTAATCTCAGATTTACTGTTCAATAAATCAGGCTGAATTTAGATTTAAATAATTACCGTTGCTTTCAGCAAAATGGGATCTCCAGCTTTTTCTTTCTGATTTGTTCAGCTGAATGTAAGAACTCTGTCCAAAAGCTTGGACAGAGCCCTTTGTCTGAAGGAAGTGAACTGATTCTTTGCTCTTTGATTGAACAAAGATGTTTTCTAATATGTGAACACAGACAATTCTACTCTCTGATTAAAATTTACACACAAAATTCTAAAATCCCAAAATATTCTTCAAAGTATTTCTAACAGCAGAAGAAAACTTGGTGACAAATTTAATATTAAAACTAAGTGACAACTGTTCTGGTGTTTTAACAAAGTACTGAAGTTTTCTTTGTCAGCCAATGCAAAGCACAGTATATTTTAAACACAATATATCCCTGTATTACAGCATTAGTAACACGATCCCAGAAACCGGGGATGGGAAGTGAAAAAGCTCATACTTTTCAAAAGGAGAGTGTGGAAACTTATCTGACAGGCTGAGAATGTGAACAATCATGGTATTCCATGATAATCTACACAGAAGACATTTAATTACAAGATAATGGCTTTCATTTGACAGCTAAAACCTTGAGTAAATTTATATATTAAATCATGGAGAAATTATATTTTTTAAAGAACACGAATACAGTTTCAGGTTGTCATATAGTACATGTAAATACCATTGTACTTGAGTTTTGGTTTGTATGGTTTGTTTTTGGTTTTTTTTTTAGTGAAGTACAACACCCCATTGTAACTTCAGTGACTCAAACGTACGGCAATCTGACTTTTCCTGAAATTTACATCTGAAAGAAGTTCAGCTTCTCATCCCCAGGTAAAGATTTACTGTGTAGTTTTACTTTCACAGCCATGTGGTTCAGTCCAAGGCACAAAGAGCTACAACGTTCAGCACAGGGTTACCTCATGACCTTGAATTTCTCAAAACTTCCGCAGGGGAACCTAAAACACAAGCACCCAGGATTGCATGCATTCATGTAGGTGTGCTGGAGAAGAGGTGTGTAAGAAACCTGCAAAACTGCAGGACTATTTGCATAATCCTTGGCCAAGTAAATTCACACTTCCCCTGCAGGGGACCTGCAGGGGAAGGATGAACTAACACAGAGATAATGCCTGTCAGTGCTGCAGAAATCCAGAGAACAGGTCAGGCAGGTGCAGCCAATGCAGTGTCTTGGTTTACATGCCCAGAGCAAATACGCTGCTGTGCCATGATGGCCAAATGAATGGGGAGGAAATTCCAAGGGATCACTTAAGTCAAAGGGAAGCAAGCCCATGGGATAAAGAGAATTAAGTTATCCTTTATCTTTTAATAATGTTTCACTTCTCTGAAAAAAAAAAATTACCTTAAATTTGAAATGCTCCTACTTAAGGGAAACCAGGTTTGAGACTTAGAACTCAATCTGGCCCTAATTCGGACCTTGACTTGATACGCTAAGAGGCACAAGACAAGGGGCACAATAGAGCCAATGCAAAACTGTGACTTAAGGGACGAGTTTTTCTAAATAACCAATTTTAGAGTATGAGTATTTTATTAATGTCTCTCTTGTAAAAAAAAAGCATTAATATGAAAATACTGATCAATCATCAAACTTCACCTGGTATAATATCACCGTCTATTATCAGAAGCTTGAAAGATGGCTTTTCTATGAATTCTGAATGAGACAGACATGCAGTCAACAAAACATGGTAAAAAAAAAGTGACACACGTATGTTTATTCAGAACCATTTTATGACGAAAACTGAAGCAGCAAATAAGAATAAAGAACAGAAAAACATCTGGACAAAAAAATGCAAATTCAGGAGGAAAATTGATCTTTTACAGTTTTGTTTTCCTAAAAATCTCATAT
The DNA here is from genome assembly GCA_013397895.1 of Origma solitaria. NCBI lineage: Eukaryota > Metazoa > Chordata > Aves > Passeriformes > Acanthizidae > Origma > Origma solitaria. The sequence goes on along the minus strand of VZRL01001650.1, from coordinate 147,694 downwards.
AGTGATACTTGATGAAAGTTTAGTTCAATATGGGTAATAAACTTTAAGAATATTTATATTAATTTACAAGCTTACAAAGATTAAAATTATCCTAAAGTTTTGTGGTTTTATTTGTTTTTTAATTAAAGATAATCTACTTTAAGGGAGAGAAAAAGACTATGTATAAGTTTTTTAATTTAACGTGCAGAGTGGACCTTTCACATGCAAGGAACTCAGGATTCAAATACTAATTAAAATCCTTAATGGAAATTAAAGTGCCTGCTGCAATCTTAGTAGAAGTCAAAAAGAAGAAAGAAAAAGTCAATGTAATAAGGCTGGTGTGACTACAAACTCTTTATAAATGAAATATGCAAGTAAGTGCCCTCTGTAAAAGAACTCAGGCTGTTAAGTACTGTACTCCACCAGCCTAAATTTAAGGAGGTTTTAACTCTGACCTTGACACCTACAACCTTGGGTGCTCTCATGAACAGAATTTTTGATTTTTAAAAAATCACCAGGAGTAATTAAGCAGCATATTCAGTTCCAGAAATAAAAATCTATTAACTTCAAGAAATAAATTTTAATGGAAAAGTGTCTGCACAATAAAAACATATATTTGAAAATCTATTCAAGATTTTAGCTTTAAAACATACAAAAGAATACTGCACAGAGTAACTGCAGAGTAAAGAAGAAAGTTTTGAAAACTATAAATGGTGTTGGGTGTTTTTAATTATTGTGTTTGTTGGGTGTTTCAAAAGAAAAACTTTCTTTCTAGGGAAAGGAAGCAGTTCTTTCCTAATAAGCATCAAGTTTCCATCACACAGATGAGTACAAATAGATAAAATATAAGAAGATACAAACTAAATATTTAAAGAAATAATGTAAGGTCTATGAAGGCCTCTAGGAAATCCTTGAGAAAGTAAGGAAACTTGTCCTAAAATACTGCCCTGGGTTTTAGAGAGCAATATCACCTTGATACCACAGTGCAATCGTACAATGCACACAATACAGAACTGCAGCTCTGTGCCCATTTCCTAGCTCATCCATGGGGAGAGACTGACTTGGCCAAGCCAAGAGGCAGCAGCTGCCTGTTTGGTGGTGAGTGTCCACCCACCTGCCCCACAGCGAGAGTGCTAATTTAGGTCTCACCTGTGCTACCCCTGCTTTGCACAAAACTGGAAGGGTATTTGCATATTTAAAGCTTCTAGCCCTCTGCTGAATTCTGATGGAATTGAGTACAAAAGGGAAAGCAAGAGATAAACACAGTCCAAGTTTTATTTAGAAATTCAAGTAGGAAGATAGACCAACAAAGAAAACAATCAGGACAATAACATAATTCTTTGTTAGCAGTGCTTCTCATCTCATTTAAGATCAAGGAAGTCTAAAGAGATGACAGTCATTTAGCCTATGTCCTTGTAATTCCACGTTGTATTACAAAACCCTTCAAAGCCCAAGAGATTTGGTCTGCATATTTTAGGAATACACAAAATTCTGCTTTCATGATGTTCCAAGCCAAGCATAGGGCAAGAAACGGTGAGAGATGGAAACAAATGACAGAACACAAGCAAAGAACTGGGTGGTATTTACCACTAGGATTTGATTTGCACTGAAAAAATTCACACTTTATATCTCTAGAAGAGACCATAACGACATTACTAACAGCTGGGTATGTAACAGTACATTTTCTGGAAAAGCACAGATTCCTCAATTTTAAGACACAAAGTATAGAAATTCTTCCAGTAAAAAGTCAGGCAGCCTTATTCCAAGATCAAATAGATTGAACAACGAAAAAAACCCTGGTTTTTTTCATAGGAATGGGTCTTTTAAAGATAATAAGTAGAGATTTCAATGTGATCTAGATGAAAAATCCATATATGAATGATATGACAAGCTTTACAAACGCTGACTCTGATACTCACCCTAAAGTTGTCAGGAGAGCTTAGATATAGCTTTTCCCTAATGTCTTCTGGAGCCCCAGCACAAAGCCTGTAAAAGATATGATAATTCCTCTCTTCTTTGCCTTGCACACAGATCCTAGATTTCTCCAGAAGGTAGTGTGACACAAATCCACCAACCACCGAGTTCTAGGAAGAAGAAATATTTTTCTGATTATCTGAATATTTGTTGTATTATATGACATTCAGGTTTTCAATTTACATTCATCTGATCATGACTTGCTCAATAGACACTGCCCCCGCAAAGATTAAAATCTATCTATAATTAATACATATTAAGCCTAGAAAAGAAACCATTGTCTTTACCATTACTTCTCTCCCCAGCTCATGTATTGTGTATACATACACTCTTTTTAAAAGATGAGTCTTCTTCAACCCAAAAAGCAGAAATCCATAGCAGAATTTCAGGAGTTACAGCAAAGAGCATTGCTACAGCCATCCTTACGCTTTTTGGATGGCAAAGCTATTACAACCTTCTCTAGTTGCATTTCACTGAGACTCTTGTAAAATAAAAGGAAGTGTTAAAATTTTAAAATACATATTTTGACAAGATCTTAGGCAAATTAATTACGACCTTTTACTGGCAAAATTTTCACTTCTTTTCTGAGAAGGAATTCTAACATAGATTTTGAGAGCCATTTCTTATCTGGCCTATGATAAAATTCCCTGTGCCCAGGGAAATCTTAAAAGCAAGGAAATTCCTGAATTTAGTGGCCATTACAGGAACTAAGAAGGATTTACTGACTGACAAACTTGACTGCAGTTATGCAGTCATTCACTTATTCAGAAGGTCTCAGTGTGAACTCGTATCACTTTGAGAAACCAGACCTAATAAGGTGACCACAAAGTGAGGTGTGATGTCTTGTAAAAAAAGGACTCAAGCAAGCAGGCTGATCTTGTAGTGGAAAGCTGAACCAAGCTTTGAAGCAGTTTCTGAAAATAATCAGAGTGGTATTTGCTTCAGCTGAAGTAATTACTCTGAAGCACAATTAAGTGTGGATGGGTAAATTGACAGATCGTGAATCCATAATTTCAGGTAAGAATTTTGACCCTTTCCATAATTCTATTAACATGAACCAGACCAACAGATACAGTCCATCTAGCCAGAATGGAATTTAGTTATTTACTAACTAAACTATTAACCAAAGGTCTGAAGTTAAATTACAAACCAAGTGATGAAAACTTAGGAAAAGACTGTAAGCTCAAAACCAGATGATGAGCTTAAATTCTGCATGAAAAGAAAAAAAATTCTTGCATTTGGTCTGTCCTCAGTCAGCAAGACAAGGAGGCATGTATGTAATCTCTACAGAGATCATCAACAGAAGTCTTCAACTTGGACATACTGACCAGCCATAGAGTCATCCTTAATTGTGGAATGTGTGTATACATATGCTACCCAAACAAAACTACCCCCAAACAAAGAAAAATTTTCTTAAGATACACTGTTAAGTATTTCTATCAAAATACCAATTCCTTGACTTTTGTGACATACATATTACTATGTGAGGTCCCAAAATTCCATACAAACAGATAAAATAATCAGTAATTCATTTAAAGTTGAAATACATTTATATCTAATATGCAACTGACACTTATGCATTAAAGGAATGCATGAATACCTAACAGCAAGTGAGTTAGTCTTCATATAGGCCTTTTTGCAATGGAGGGACCCATTTTCAATCTTTTGTGGGTGGAAGCAATTTTCCTACTGACTTGCCACTATGTTCCAGTAATGACTAAGTACAGTGTGGCTCTGGCTTTCCTTTCAAGGTGACAGGATTCAAATCAAATCTATAAAGTAGGACAGTGACTATTTGCTGCAAGACTAATAAGTTTATTCAGCCTTCTGCCAGTCTAGCGTTTCCATTTTATGACCAAAAAATCTTCACTGGTTATCTGTAACAAAATTTCAGTACCTTTTCATTGAAGTGAATTTCAACAAATTTCCCAAAACGACTGCTGTTGTTGTTGCGAACAGTCTTTGCATTTCCAAAAGCTTCTAACAGGGGATTTGCTGTTTAAAAAAATTAATTTTTGTAGTGTTAAAATTCAATCAAGAAACTACTGAAAAGAAAGAGAGAACAAATATATTATAATTATTCAGGGAACTTATTTGAAAGAAGGTCTGAAAATTAAAGGAAAAATATTACCTATTGGGAATAATCAAGTTTGCAAATTATACTGGATACATTGTGCTGGAACATAAAATGAAGTATTTAACTGTCACATAACACTGCAAAGTACTTGAATCAATACTGTAAGAAATTCAGAGACAAATGCCAAAAATTATTCAGTGATGTTCTTCTATAGGAAGTAGGTAAATAACTGATACATAAACTACGTGAGACAACACAGAACTTGACACTTCCCAGTTAGTTGTTATTCATGAAATCTAAACTACCCACTTATCCCACAGACAAAAATGCCACTTAAATGTCATGCATGCAAAGTATTAGATTGATTAGGGAAGTAATAAATACAATATTTTAAAAGTGTGTTGATTTCAAAAGCCACTTAAAGCTGCCCTTTCAAATCAGGTCAATTAACTGACTGACTGATTTTATTTTTTACTGGCTGCTGTTTTTAAGCATGTTAAAGCCCATATAGAAAGAGTGTCAGCAAGCAATCTAATTCTCATATACATATATATATACACACACAAGCATCATGCACAGTTTAAGCATTTTGAAACTGCTTGTTAGTTATGAAAGAGAATGCCTCTGAAAGACTGCATTTTACTAGCTTTGAAGATCAAAGAAAAACAGTTCACTGAATCACGTTAACAATAAACCACTAAAAATATCTGCAAGATATTTTAAGGCTTCTAGCTAAAAATAAACACTGGAAACTAAGTGAGCAGAAACTCAGATTTAAAACTCCACTGACAACTATTAAATATTCGGTCCTACAAAAATTAAAGAATGAAGGAATAACATCAAAGCTTGGATAAAGCATGGATGATAATGCATCATGTAATAGGACATGAGAATTAACTTTTTTGGTTTGGCTGTATTTTCATTTTTTTAATACTTAAAGCTTATGAAAATGCAAATCTGACTTCTTACAAGATCTTTGATAACTATTCAGGCATTTTATGTAATATTAAGTTTTAAAGTGAGGATTATGAATAAAACCAAATTGCACGAGGTATTTCAGCTAGGCTGAAGGTTCCTCTAGTAATACATATGCCATAAGCATACTCATTAAAATCATGCCTAAAAACCTTCAGAATTCATGCATCAGATGCTGTTCAAATTAAAAAGCCCAAACTCTTTGAGGAATACCTACAAGTACCAATTAATTTGCATCAGGCATTATCCAGCTCTTGCCCCATTTCTGAGTTCCTTTAGCACACAGTGGATTTCACTAAGGAACTGGTTTAAGCAGACCTACAGCAACAAGAGATTAAAGCCTGCAGTACTTCTCTTGAATAAGTGGTTCAAATTAGAACACATGAAAATTTAAAGCTAAAGTAAAATTTTTTAAGAAAAAGACACAGTCAAGAAATTTCAAAATAAATTTACTATGTGCTATAGAGGAATTAAATTGATACAGGAGGCATTATTAGATTGGCTGAGAGTAGTTTTTGTATTTTCTCAAAAAATTATTTTCTGTTCAACTAGGAAGTACAGGAAACATTAAAGAGGCTCAATGAGAATGATCAGTCTCTTTTGACCTTGTTTGGGAGTCTGTTGTAAAGACAGATACAATCAAAGTGCTAATCTAAATTATGTGATTTCTGACAAAAATGATGTAACAGAAAAATTACCCAGAATCACAATTTAAAAGAACTTCCCTGCTTTATTTGACTTTGAGAACTTGATGGAGAGGAGGAAGAATTACATTTTCCTGGTACTAACAGATAGTAATGAAAAAACAATCTTGTCCTTGCAAATTTTATGCAGTTTAAAATTCCATCTTGGATGCCATCTCACATTACATGGGTAAAGTTCAATTCAAACACACACGTAAACATTTTCTAGATCAATGACTGTATGATACTATAATGAATAAAGTGAATCACAATTTAAAAACAAATTTCAGAACCTAGGATCAAGGTAAACTACCTGTAAATTATGCCCTAGAAAGTCTGATAGTATTTCTATCCTAGCATTTATTCAGTTGCTGTTGACTCACATTTCTGAAAAAAAAAAAAAAAAAAAAAAAAAAATTGGAACCTGCATTTAAATAAAAAAAAAAAAAAAAGTTGGAACCTGTAGTTAAATGAATGAAAATTCAATACCTTCTACAATTCGATCATCAATATCTTGGCCACTGCCATAGGATTCTGTCAAATACCTGTAAAGCAAGATAAAAATATCAGTATCATTTATCTCATGTCAGGTTTTCTCAATTAAACAGGGTTTAACATGGCTGTATACAAATACTAACTATTTACTATAGGGAAAGTATACTGATTTAAAGTTTCAAATACCTATGCACTTTAAAATAAATTTGAACTTTTCTTTAAACTTTGAACTTCTCTTTTTTATTAAAACAAAATATTCTTGCACACTTCAATTAGTTTTTCAATACTCCAAGGCCTGCTAGAAATTTCTTTTAGACATGCATATGAAGCTTACAGTATAATAGAAATATAATCAAACTATTATCTGTATTTTTTAATAATCTTATTAAACACATAAGATTTCATGTGTATTTCCTGAATTTAATATTATTTCCATTAATATGGTTTCTATATTCATAACTATCAGTGTTAATAAAAATCCACATGGAGATGGTAAGGATAAGAAATTGCAGGTGTATAATTAAGGCAAGACTCAATTTAGCAATTGAAGAAAGAATTTGAAAATAAAACCACAGTGTACTTGCTCCAAAGTTCCAGTCTTTTTTTTTTTTTTCTTTTTTTTTAACCTGCACAGAGGGTGTGCTTTCTGGAAAATCACAGGTGAATCTGGGACAAGTCAAAAACAGTTCTTGAGAACGCAACCTTCCAAAAAACTTCAGAGGTACTAAGAGAGTCATATTAGTACCTTTTACTTTCTAATCACTAAATGGTAAAATCTTCCAGCTTTAAAAGCTCAATTATGTTTTGTACATGGACTCTGTGGTGGAGGCTGGCGGGGAGAAGCAACAGCAATGATATTCGCCTATTGTGTAATGAGCCCTTCCTTTGCTGAGAAGCAGAAGAATAATCTCCTTTAAGAGTATCTCTCGTGAGATATTCTTCAAGTACCTACTGTCCTTTTTTGTCACTCTTAGCAGGAATAAAGTGAGGATGTCCCCTGGAAAAAATCATCACCAGCACCTTGCAGTAATTCTTGCAGCTATCTATGGAAAGGTGCATGGGGCAGCGCAGAGCAGTATGAAGGACAGACAGACAGTTGTGACAATTCTTCATGGGATGTGGAAGATAATACCTCTACTGTACGTAAATACTAGAAAATACATGATGTTAGGGGAAAGGGAATTAAAGATTTATAGAGAGAAACAAGTCCAAGGTGGAGGAAGGGAGCATATTCACCCTGCCTGCACTGGGCTTCCCTGCATAATCAGGCCACCTATGACATAGGTGTTTTTAATGGAGAAGTTCTTTCCAGTTACAGTGTTCCAGAGTGATACAAAGCTGTTAAAGGATAATGCAAATAAGGAAGCAAGGCTGATATATATCAGCAATATGGCTTCCATGTTTAATATGCTTGATTTAGTATTGGTCATACATGAACATCAATAAATGAATAAATCCCATTATTCAGTCTTCTTCAGTAAAGTAGCGTAAAGTATATTAAAGTAAAGAACCCTGGATACTCAAGCAAACAAAAAAAACACCTGAGGGAGAACACAGAAATACACATTTTTGGCGAAACCAACAGTGTCTTGCAAGATACAGTTAAAATGTCTAGTTATGTTTTTTATCAACCACAATACCAGATGTGCAATACCAAAATGACTGCATCATAAACCATAATAACCACAGGATGTCACTACAATTGAGTTAAGGTTTCGGTGACTATGTAGCTGTTTCTGCATATTATCATGTCAGCATTAAAGTTTAACTCAATTTCTTGTAATAAAGTGCGCATAAAAGCTAAAACATATTTTACTGAATTGTATCTTAAATCTAATGATTACCTTAATTTGCTCTCCATGTCAACCAAATGCACAAACACGAGAGATTAACATAATAACTTTGGTCCAAACAAACAAACCTCAAAACAAATTTAGTGTTTTCTGTCTTGCCAGCTCCTGATTCTCCAGAGACTATGATGGATTGGCTCATCTTAAGCACCTTCATGTCACGGAATGCTTTATCGGCTTAAAAAGAAGAACATGATTAACATGACAAAAATCAGTACTCAGCAGAGTTGCAAGGATAAAATTAAGCTACAATGCAAAAATTAAAATGTAACATTTTCAGGAATAAAAACTAAATCTTTACAATTGAAAGCATAACAGTTTATTAAAGTCTGTTTCCTTTTAATTTATACTAGAATTGTAATTCTTCCAACACTGAGATGCAAGAACTCAAAGTCTTGAAAACAAAAGCCTAATCAACTATAGCCAGGATAAAACAAAACAAAGTCAACCATCTAGAAGTAAATCTTTTTAATTAAATGTATTTACAAAATAGTGATCGATGTTACTTTTATATATTTTTAGAAGGGAAGCTTTCAGTTGTACTTCGCAACAAGTAACAACTGCGGAAACTTGGAAAAACTGTCTCTTGTTATGCATCAGGTACTAAAAGCCTAGCAATTTATACTTTTGATTTCAAAAACAAAATACAAAACAGTGAGAAGACTTTTAATGAGTCAAATCTTGATTACAGTTTCCAATTATTTTTTATTTTAAAAAGTGACTGAAATCAGATTTATGCCATTAAATAACATTTAAATGTACTTTCTGTCTGTAACACAAGCATATAAAAGGAAACAGTGCATGTGCTCTGGTAACACAATATAAGACAAACAAAATTACTACACTGAAAGCCAGTGCCAATCATTATTACAACTTTTTCACTTATAAAATTTGAATTTATTTTTAGGGGGTGTTTAATGGTTGCAAATTATATTTATACTTCTGAGACTTAAAAACACTGGAAGTGCAGAATAATCCTAACAGGGTTGTCACAGTTGCTAATTTCCAAGTTCTTCAAACTGCATCTCAAAGATGAGATGATTTGCAATTTTAAGCATTAGTGGTTTTATTTCATAATAGTTCAAACTAAATTAATTACTGCTACAGGTAGCAGTTTACAGACAACTGTGAAATATTCAATGTTTCTTTTTTAAGAGACAATTACAGGCTCAATACATACCAATTGCAAAAACATGTGGTGGTAATGTTCCAAGCGATCTACCCTGGTACTTTTTAATAGTATCTGAAGAATAAAACTTAGGTATATCAAAGTATGGATTCACTGCAATAAGAATGTTGGCTACATAGGTCTGTGAAGAAAACAATGAACAGCAGATTATTAGCCAGTATCCAAGCAAGTGGTTAACAGCAATTGTCTATTACTATTGGAGACTACAGCCTCCTTGTAACAATTGTATTTATGATTCTCTCCAGCTAATGCAAATACAAGATAGGATATATTTTTAGAGTTCCTTTAACTATTTTCTCAGCACTGCTGTGAAATTATCCTGGGAAAATTTCCTAACTACCGAGCCGTGGAGTATGTCCTGAATCTGACCTTTCTCCCAATCTCCTTTTAAATTATTTCCTATTGTCTGCATTACTGGATCAAGGACAGGATGCCAGAACCTTCTGCTCAAAAGCGAATAAACTAAGCTTGTGGATAGCATAGCACACTGTCCTCCAGTGAGGAGGATAGCTTTTCAATATCTAATGGAAGCAACTCAGCAGGAAGGACTGACAGGATCCTGCCTGGGAATGCATTCAAGCCAGGCAATAAAAGCATTCAGCCAAGAGAAAATTAGCCATAGCTGCTTCCACAGAGAGAAATACAGAATGCAAATGTTGTCTCACAGAGAAGGAATTTGAGAAGAGTCTCAGACAAAGGCTGCTTTTTACCTTTCCATAGGATAAGGAAGACTGAAGAGAGGGGGTATTTTAATGTTTCTGAAAAAAAATCTCATAGTTTGGTTATACTTGCCAGATTACAAACAGGGAAGAAGAGGGGTCAGAATCAAATTAAAAATCAGATTTGCAGGAAAAGATCTGAAGAAAATGAGATAAACATTCAGCTTGAATAACTTATTTGCTTTTTTGTTACTGAGAATGTACCTAGAAAATGGGAATTTGAACACTATCATGATAGAAAGCTGGATCACACAAAATATGATGTTTCTTATATAGTTCTATTTTCAGCACTTATTTCAAAGGAAAACTTTTCTTCAAGAGTTGCAAGTACTAATATTAATTTTCCTTTTAATAACAAGATAAATGTTGTTAATCTGGATTAAACAAAAGGCATAAAACTGTTTACAAGGAAAAGGTAGTTAAAATATAAACTGAAAAAAAAAAAGCTGCTTTTTTTTTCATCTTTTCCTTCAGAAAGTACACCCACTCTGGACAACGTATTAGTAATACTTGTTTACATTGAAGAAAGGCTTTATGAACAAAAGTACTCTCCTACCCTATGATCAGTTCAGATTCAGAATTTTACTTCCTTGGGGGGTTTTATTGTTTGGTTGGGTTTCTTTAAGGATTGTTTTTCCAGAACAGAATTCAAATGGTCATTTTTATTTATTTGTTTTAAAGCTGGTGCTTGATCTTGAGCTATAAAAAATTTAAAGCTATGTAAATTAACTGCAACCAAAGAAAACAATTATCCTCTCTTTTTATGTTTATATAAAAGCTAAATCAATTTTACAATAGTATGCTAAAAGAAAAGTTGATTATTTTAACACAGACACTTAAAAATATGTAGAATTGTTTTGTATTATCCCTAGCCAGCTTTCTATTAGGAAAAAAAAAAAAAAAGAAAGAAAGAAAACTCTTATCTTCTGTTTCACAGCTGTCAATGTCTGGGCAGATGGCAAGGACAAAATGTAATTTAGTCAGAATTCATTAAGTACAATTAGGCAATTTGATAGCAATATAAAAGATTAAGATGGACATCTGAGCTAGGAGGTGTCAAAGACAGCACCTGTTTGCTTCGTTCAAAAATAATGAAGAAAGAAAACCATCTTTGTTAACAGTGAAGTAAGTTACCTGTAGGAACATTTGTGGTACAGCGCTGTGCTATGGTTGCACACAAACCGTCAGGTAGACAAAATTGCTCTGCCTGCTAAAAATTAGCTAGCAATCATGTGATAAATGTGATTCGGATCTCAAAGTATAATGTAAGGAAAAAAATGCAAAAAAAAAGGCCTGCATCCTCAACCTTTCCCTCTTAGCCATTCTGTTATAGGGAAAAAAACAGAATTGGAAACACTTGGTGAATTTTTCAAAGGGCATTTCTATTAGACTGGTTGCCATGACACACAATACTTACGTAAATTCTGTCCTTACTGTACCGAACTTTGATATTGTGAAGGAGAGTGGCTTCATTTAAATACATCAGGGAACCTGCAAGTAAAAAACAATCACATACCATCATTAAGAGCTCAGGACTAACTCCATGTAAAGACAAAAAACTAGATCTTGAATTAAGGAGAATTTTACTTCCTCCCTCTTCATTTACAGCTTAATCCTATCATTTCTTTACGTGGTCTTGAGGCAGAAGTACTGACCAGTATGTACTTTAAAACCACAGACCTGCTCTTAACTGTACAACTGAAGTTACAGAGAGCTGCTAAACAAAGAGTCGGACTGCAGGAGCCTCAAACACAGGCTCTGCTCAGTGTAAGCTCCTTTTACCAGCCTGTCAGTCAAACACAGCGCATCTGCCTTCACACCAGCCCCTAAGCACAGAAACTGGTGCCTACCAAAATCCCTGCCAATGACTGTTTCCTTCCTTCCAGCTCCCCACTCGAATCTCAGCCCGTGACCCCAGGGCAATGCCACCCAACTGACATTTGGAGTAACAGCTGGCTCCTGGTAATTTCTGAATTGATGAATGTAAACATCTAATCAGGATCTGGAGGCAGCAGCAGGCATCATCACAACACCAGGCACTAACACAACCATCCCTGCTTCAATTCTGAGTTTTGTTAGTACTAGGCGTCCTCAGAGAAACTGTTGGGGGGGGAAAAATGCTAACACATCAAAACCTGACTGTATTTTTCTCCTTTGTTCTTTAACATAAAACACCTGACCCTGAGATTAGCTCAGTTGGTTAGAGCATGGTGCTACTAACACCAGTGTTGTGGGTTTGATCCCTGTATGGGCTATTTCTCATTTAAGAGTTGGACTCGATGATCATTGTGGGTCCTTTCCAACTCAGAATATTCTGTGATTCTGGAACTGCTGAGATGTTAATAGTGGTGGCACTCACATAAGGCTTCAGACTGCACAGGTTCACATTCTGGCAAAGCTGGTCCTTATTTTCAGCTATAAAACACTGGAAAGTGCCAGCAGCCTTAATTACATAGGTCATTTCCAGTTCCCACTGTAACACTGTTAAAAATATTATCCCTAAACCAAAGGGAGGCACTACTCATTACACAGCCTCCATTTTCAAATATGTTCAATCCTTTTTATCTCAGTACTTAAAATTCAAATGCACAACACTATTTTACATAGTTACAACTGACTGCCATACTGATAAACCTTACAGTAATCCACTATAAAAATTTGTATACATTTGACCACTGTGGTTGGAGTAAGCACTGTGCCATTAATGCCTTTTCTTTTTGAAAAAAGACTGGATGCAGCACTTAATGCCATGGTGCAGTTGACATGGTGGTGTTAGGTCACAGGTCAGACTCAGTGGTCTCAAAGGTCTTTTCCAACCTAATTGGTTCTGTGATTCTGTAATAGTAACCACAAGCTTGCAGCTCACACAAGGCTCACATACACATTTCTCACCTATAATGATCAGCAAAGTTGTTTCAAGTTGAACTGATGCCCTTCCTCAAGGGTTGCAGAAGCAAAAAAGTATTCTAATTTATTTACACAAATTGCAAGAAGGGCTGCCCGTTTGTATGACCTGAAGTCAACCTGCCCAGCCACCTTGCCCTGCATGGATACCTTATGTTCAGTAAGCAGTTCTGAACATCTCCTTCAAAACTCTTCCTGCTGAATCAAAATATACTGGCAAAGGAAAATGGTAGCTTCTCAAAAACAGCTGTGTTTTTGTTTTCCTTTTACCATTCGCCCTGCAGTGGACTGAGGAGTCGCTGTGGCTCTGTCCCAACTACCTGTACTAGACTGGCCTGAAGCAAAGTCAGGTTCACCAGCAATTGCAATCTCCCTTTGGCTTGCATAGCTTCACTGAGTAACAGCCCTTCCTTCAATTACATGACTAAATACAGCTTTGTTTCAAATTCCTGGAATCATTCAAACTTCTCAAAGGACCTTGTAGCTTCTGGTTTGTTCAGAAGAAACCACCTTCCTCCACAAAATCTCTTGCACTCATACTCCTGTGTTGGCAGAGGCACACAAGGCACGCTTTAGCTTCACCTTAGGTAAACTCTCCCTTTGGATCACAGCAGCCTTGAAACCGTGGCTGCGCACAATTCCTTCACGAAGCAGCAGGCTGGCCCCCATCACCATGGCTCGTCCTCTGCCACCACGGCAGACACACATTGCCCCACAACCCCACAGTCACTGGGAACTGCAGCAACCCAGCCCAGACAGACACCAAGCGCTGCACAGCAGGACTCACCCTGCCCTCCACAGGCACTCTCAGTTCACATGGCTGAGAAAATGGCACTGGGACCACAAATTGCAGGTCTGCCTTCACCTCTTTTATTGGGGTCATCCCAAGAGAAAGAGACTAAAAGGAAATGGGCCAGAAACAGAAACTCCTTCTTGCTCTAATGAAAGCTGAAGTTTCCTTCTCCTACTATGTGTGCCTGGGAGGGGACAGGGTGTTAAAAAATTAGCAAACTTTAATTTGAAGTAATTTGAATTCTCAGCATTGAGATGAGAAGCTATTACATAGTAATTGTCCGTCAACCCCCTTGACTATCTAGGTAAGAACCTCTCAAGGCTAGCAGTATGTTTTAAAGGAAACAGTTAATCATCAACTTTTTATTAGGTTGCTTATCTAAACAGCAAAGGACCCCAGATTTCATTGTGTCCCCAGTGCTCTCAATGCAATTCCTCGTTAAAGCAGCTATACCTGCAGACGCAGTGTGCAATGGGAGCTTGCTCCCCGAGGGAATGTCACCACCTCAAGACATGCAAACTAAGGTTTATGTCAGCAAATTCAAAATGCATCTTCCTTAGAATAAATCCTTTAGAAGAGGCATCCATATCCACAGGCAAAGGAAGTCACCAGAGAGAAAGAATTCTGAATATTCATATGGCTCATGTCTAAATATAACCAGCATATGTATGTGCATTTAGTTGTCTATATATTTACTTACACACACACAAAGCTCACAGAAGTGAAGTGAGGCACTAAAAACTAGGAAATGTCAATGTCAAATTTACTCACACCGGCTCTCCTGCACATACCACAAAACAGGGTTTCTATTGAAAACGATTTTATGAAGTAATTGCAAGGCTGTGCATCTGTAGAACTGGGGGGTTTTTAACAATTTTATTCAACCAATACCCTGTCCTCATACCCATCTTCCATGATTTTTTAAAACAGTATTATAAGCACTCAGTATAGTTTGTTTTTTCTTAAAAAATCAATGATACCCAACACAAACGCTCTCTAACAGAGAAGGAAAATGAACCTGGGGTTCACACATCCTGCAAATGAGCCACAACTCATGAGCAAGTGAGAATATGTTAGGAAAGTAAAAATAATGTTTGATACAGAAAGGATTATTGAACAAAGTATTTTAAAGTTTTTTCTTCTACTCAGGAAGTCAAAGAATATATTTTCTCTGGCTTCTCTGAATAGTATTCTGTTGGAATTTCAAATTATTTCCATAATCTCATTCCAGATTTCAATTCCCTGTCTAGGACACGGAGGTGTCAGGACATCTCCGTAAGATCATTGGGACAGATGCACAGATTAAGTGCATTTCCTGAACAATCACCATGTACCAGAGAATACAGACACCAGCTTTGAAAAGTTTGAACCCACATCCTGTTTGAAAAAACGTAAGCAGCTGGAAGCAAGGCTACCAGCTTGGTTTTAAAGACACTGCCCCATCTAAGTCAGATCGTAAGATTCAGATCTCATCTTCTTGTTTCTTATGGAGAAGCTGTAACAGCTGTATTTCCTGTCACGGGCTGTAAATACTAAACCCTATTCCAGGACAGGAATTGGGGTTACATCATCTAGACCAGACCCAGAGCCTCTACTTTAAATGAAGAACTTTGTAAATAGTGTAAAAAGTATCAGTATTTTCACCCACCAGTAAACATTATAGGAAATGTTTCAAAGATGCCTTCATCAGTATTCAAGACAGGAGAGGCTCTGTGATTTGCTCATACAGAACAGCAGCAGCAAAATGTTTGTTTAATAGTTCTCTAAAAGTTGATCACAGCACTCACTCAACTTTCTCAGTATTCTCTCCCCTCTCCCCAGATTTGATGACTGTTTCCATCCACCTAACTACAAAATATTTAAGAAAATAACAGCCCTGCAGATCAACAGTGACATTTATTACACAAGCTCACCTCAAAACTCCTTCTCTACCAGCACTCCTGTATCCAATTCAATTCTATTCATTTCCAGTGATCCTGATAGGTCCAGACTCCCATCTCCAATTTTGGGAAGGTAATCTTAAAACTTATTTTCCATTACCTCTACTTCCACAGAAGTCCTATCTGAGAAATTCCTTAAATACGGGAAAATGCTATACAGTACAGGTGCTGATAAAGACACAGTGTTCTGCCACACTATAAAAAGTACAGTTACATCTAAAATGCTGAATGGAGTATTTCTGAAGTCAAGTAACAGTTGTATATGGGAATTATGTAACTATTCATTCCTCTGAACTGTTCAAATGAAAACTAAAAACCACAATAAATTTTATTTAAAATGGACCTACTTTAAGAAGTTTAAAGGACTAGCAAAGGTCATACATAAATTCAAATAAAGACAACAAAGAAGAAACAGGAAGCTTGTAAGGAAACAATATTCACTTCATTGCAGATTTTTTTTAAAATGCCCAGTTTATTTTTAAATGCATAACTTACAATTATCTTCCACATCCTTTTTGCTATCCTCTTCTGCAGGAAACACTTGATTGATAGCAGCCTGGAATGTCTGTTAGGTAAGAAACATTAACATTGTCAGAATTCCTTAAAATAGAAATACAGTTCGAAGATGTCTCACGCAATCGTACAAGTGAGTGCACTGTAATTGTACATGATTTTAAATGAAGTCACCAGCTTTATACTTCAGAATTGGAAATTTTACTGAGTAACTAGATGCAGACAAAAAGCTGCTTCATTTATATTACTACACTACATTATCAAAATGAATTCACCGTAACACATATTTTAGTGCAATAGTATTTGATCCTCAGGGCTAAAATTGCATGTCATACTCTGCAATGCCAAAAAAAAAAGACCAAAAAAAGTTCTGCAAAGGTAACAGTATGGCAAATAACACCCAATTTCCTCTGTTTTGCAAAGAAGAATAAAATGCAAATCATTAGTTCAGGCAAAGGACTGTGTTGCCATTATCATATGCTGTTTTAAAACATTCCTACTTAAAACAGAAATATTCAATATATAACATCCTCTGTATCACCAAATAGTATAGCTTTGGTTGTTGTTTATTGGGATTTTTTCTTCAATAAATGAATACTAAAGTAAAACAAGACCTTCCTTCAACCCTTGTATTCCAGTTAGACAAAACGACCATTTATCAAGTGTTCACATCCAACTGGAAAAATTCATAACAAAAGCAATTTTGTTTCTTTTTTCATCTCCAGAAATCATAATTTACATTGCTGTAAAAAGGAAGGAAAAACATCCAAGCACACATGCATTACAGCATCTGCACAAAAATACCTATTGTACAAGGCAGACTTTTAATTATACTTTTTTGTTTACTGTAGTAATAGCTCATTTGAGCTAGCGATGAATGAACAAAACCCCTGTTGTACCAATTAAAACACGACAGCCACCATGCCGCTGCAAGCACAGGCTCCTTTTCCCCATGGAAATGGAGACAAGAAGTCTAGTCTAATATTTGAAAAGGCAACCAACTGGATCTAAAGAAGGAACTTAATAAACAAACATGTTTGCTTGTTTAACATTGTACTCAGCAAGGTAGTCCCATGAGAAACACCTCACAGGGAAATGTAGGAGAAAGACAGCAACTTGTTTCATATTTGCTTGAGCACAACAGTATGAGAGCTCCTGGGGCTTACACCATCATTAACAGCCATAAATTCCAACTCTCTTTGAAGTGGGAAGGGTTAAAAATGTCTCAGAGCAGAACTAATTGCTGCCAGACGGAAAACATTAGATCTACAATATCCCTTCCCTACCAAGTTATCAAAAAGTATGCAATTGGTAACCATAATAAAATATACTTTGTCAACCCCTTATCAGGATCTAATGCAGAAAAATATGTACAAGATGTTTTCCTAAGGGAAACAAAGCTGCTCGATGACGTTGGAACATTTGAATGTCCATCACACCAACTTCCTCCAAAATATCCTTTATCAGATTTTGTCAGGACGATGCAAGCCTTCAAACTATTTACCTACCTCAGAAAGATCCCTGCTGCTATTCAGAGTTTTAACAGGGCAGAGATTCACCACACCCTTTCCTCCCTCTCACAGTAATACAGTACCTGCATATTATCACCATAATTTTCTTCACAAGTTTGTCAACAATAAAGGTAGATCTTGTTTGGTAAAGATGTATTTGAATAAAACAGTTCCCCACATAATTAGTTCCCTGTGTGTGAAACAGTGGGAAAGTTTAAAGATAATATGACCAGCTTCGTAAAAATGTAACTTCACTTCTTGTTCTGGTCTGTTGATGTGTAAACCCATTAACCACTAACAAAGACAGGAGAGAATGAACATGATTCCCAGCTATTCTGTGAGACTCTTCATAAACCTCTAACACTTTAACATTTCTGGAACTAAAGTCAGCCATGCTATAACTATCCCAGAAGAGGAAGTGTTTTTTCAATGTCCTCACCACTCAGCCTTCTGATTCAAGATAAATTTAAACAAAATTTTAAAAAAGAGAGAATTCATGCTGTATCATCTCCTCCATTTTTTCACTCAATGAAAATTGTGAATTAATTTGTAGAATATTTCAGAAATTAGAAAACAAATCAAAATGAAGATTTATCTGAAAGCTAATGTTTTTATGTTAGACTTTTTTAGATAAGAACCTAAGTCTAGTTTTAACTATGGCAACAAAAAACATTTATTACTGTATGCCACAGTTGGAATACTGCTTTACATAAGGTAAGGTACTTCTTCTGTAGGTAAGTATGATAGCTAGATGTGTGGAACTGCAAGTATTAAAATCTAATATTTTGAACAGAAAATGAGGAAGGTATCCCAGATCTATCAATAAAAAATATCCAAAGAAATTCTTTATTATATTGTCCCATTTTTAATTTTTTAAACATTTATTGTAAGGAAAAAGTGTTTCAGGTACTTCAGGGGAGACTTTTGCATTAATCATAGCTTAGGACAACTTTGTTCTAAGAAAATGGAGAGGGTATTAATCTTATGAGACAATAAAGTGGTCTTAGGAAGCAAAACAAGGTTTAGGGTGTTCCAAAGTGGTTTTTTTTTGTCATCTTTGTAATGAAGCAGCCCTTGAAATCCAATGGCAATCTTAACTGTTCTCCCAGAAACCAGATGAGTGAAAAAAGATATCTTTCCATTCAAGCAGCATCTTCTTTCTACCATGTAATCCAATACATGTAACCATGCCTTCCTTTGTACCTTCCAGATACAGACAGGAGACATCCCTACTCTCAAGCTGTATTTCACAAACCAACCTACAGCAGCACAAACTGTGTGAAAGACAGACAAGTGCATGTCTCGCTTGCGCAAGCAAGTTGCACTCAGTGTTAAAAAAAGAAACAAAACCTCCTTAGCTTGAAGCACTGAACTTTGAACATTCTGATCCTTACTTTCAAAGTACACTTATACCTTTATGCTCAGCTGGGAAAAATACCTTTCTGGTTATTCATAGCATGCCAGAGCAGGTGGCCCATAAGGCCTTCTGTGACCCTTCAGAAGTGGCACAGAGCCATAAGGTGTCTCTCTGTTGACGGCAGGAGGGGTGTCAGTGAGTGCCTGCAGCACCTCACACCTTCTCAATGGCTGCCAGAAACTCATTACTGCCTATGCTCTACGAAATGCCTGCCCCCCACTCCTCAGTGTCCCATGGTGCAAGCACTTCTAGTGCATCTCTTCCTAATCACTTTACTTAGATTTGTTTCCTCCAGGAAAAGACCATATTTCCCAATTGGCAATTTCACTGTCATCTGCCTTCTCTCTGTTACAGCGTCAAGGAACAAAAAAGATATATGCAAAAGGATCTGAGGTTAAAAATCCCAGTACATTCAGAAAAGAACACTCTAAGGAGAAATGAAAATGCAATACTAGTTGAGTTTAACAGCTGGTTCCTTTTCTACCTGCCTCCTTCCTTGTACACCAGCATGTGACTGTGGGTGGGCCATGGACCAGGATTGCCAGTTCTGGCACCACCGAGCCAGTTTGGAGCCCATTCTCAGGGTACAACTCCAGTCCTAGGTGGGACCACGCTCATTAGCAAAGTATTCTCCAGTTTCTCTGGCTTTTTTTCGAGTCCTGGCATTTATAAGCCTTGCAAGCCAACGATGTAGTTTTTAGGAAGAGGTTCACTTCACGTAACAGATGCATCACCCTCTGTTCTGGTAAAACACTCCTGCAGCTCGCAGCACTGTTCTTGGTGCAGGGCAGGCTGGGTGACTCAGATCCCCACCTTCCTTAGACACACAGCCTTGGCACAGAACTGTAAACACTTGGGTATGGGCTGTGGTACCCAAAACTGCTACTGCTGGGGTTCAAGTGAATTGGTGTGTTGGACCTTCACAGAGTCTGGACTGGGTGACTTGGTTTCATAATACGAAGCAACCTGCCACCACAATGGCCCTCAGCTCCTCTATCCCCCTTCCACTGCTTGTTGCCATCCTGAAAACTTTCCACTTCTTCATTTTTAAGTTGGATCTGTGATGTGACCTCATTTGGGGTGTCACGCACAGCTCGGCAGGTGGAGCTGAGAGGGTGCCACGCTGCAGTGCCAGAGCTGGCTACAGGAAGGGAGGGAGAGGTTTAAGACATGGTGAAACTGCTGCCTTGCAGCATTTACTGCAGTTATTAACAACAGTAAATATCATAAAAGGCAATAATCAAACGCATGCATATACATTTCCTTTTCAGACTGTGACCTCTGGTAAGCTACCAGTGCCTACAGAGAATACATATGACATGTTAATGACCCAGATTAAAAAATAATAATAAGTTACACTGCCCGGATACGTTTACAAGATCAGGTTACTCCTCTCCTCCCTGTAATTATCATGAGCAACTCCGGAGTTGCTGGATCATGCATTCTTGCTGAAGAGCACTTCTGAACTACCATTTTAAGAAACAAAGTGATACTGAATATTAATGGCGACGACTTCAAATGGATGGTTTAAGTGCACAAGGACAGTCTTCCTAAAAAGACAAAAAGCAATGAGAAATGTTTCTCTAAAAGAAATCAATGACACCTTGAAAAGACTGAGAAGGTAACCAAGAAAACTTTTTACTCCACCTTTAATAACATAAGGTTAATTAAGTTTGATAGTAAAAAATATAGGACCATCATCTGTACAGCATTTAGACTGTGAAGTGTTTGTTCCATTAATGATGAATGAACATTAGGCTCTTAATTGATCTGCTTAATTCAAAACAGCCAACAGCAGACTAACAAACTCTCTAGACAAAAGAGATTTTTTTTTTTTTGAGAAAACCATTAAACAAAATATTTGCATTTTAGGATAATTTTTTGTTGTTTTGTTTGATTTTTTTAAATTATATATAGTTCCTGAAAGGAGCATATGTTAGACATAAACAGTGACTCAAAAATACCCTTATTATTGTTTCTGTTTCAACGTATAGATTTTTGCTTTTTATCGCATTAGGACCATTTGGGAATATAAACAGAAATAGCGGTGGGGTGAAATTTATTGAAGTCAGTTAAGCATTATCCATAGATTTGGAATATTTAGTATCCTTGTCTGAATAATCTTGCTCTTCCCTCAATCTGAAAAATGCATACTACTACTACTAAACCTATAGACTTTATCTTTCACACTCAAAAAATCAGATGTTGCACTTGCTTTGTATTTCTAAGGAAGGCAAAATCAACTTCCTCTCCAAGATGCACAAAAAAGAAAGCCTATAAACATTCCCCTGAAAAGGAAGACTGCTGCATAACCTTTTGACCTGTGACAAGGCATTCTTTACTATTGTTGGCATAAAAAAAGAAGTTACAAAACACATTGTTGTCTTTTTTATATCCTTGACCATAGAGAAAGGACAAACTATTAGAAAGGGCACATAAAACATATTCAAAAAGACTGAAATCACAACTTCTAAAACAATGCTGATCTTATTCTAGCTAGTACAGCCCAGGAATCTGACCATTTGAATCAGGATAATTGATAGCTACAAGGTGCTTCCTGTAAAAACTGACATTTAGTTACGACATATTGAGTCTGAATGATGTCATGATAAATTAAGCCACTGGAACACACTAATTAAGATGAATTAGGTCTTCATTTTAGAAGTTACATTTATTTTGACTTTAATTTGATGTAGCAATTCCATAGGAGCTTTGTTTGACATCATATTACTTCTCAAGGTACTTGAGTTAAGAGGATTCATCTCAGTCTTCATCAGTCTAATGGTATCTAATCTTAGCCAGGGCCCAGCACATCCCTGTAGGACCCTTCCTATGCATGTAAGGGAAAAGAGAGAAGCTAATCTCAACAGCAGGCTCTTAATCAGTGTCTAACTGAGAAAAACAAAGCATATAGTACTGAATCAAATGGCTATGGAGATTCAAATCTCCTATCTTTCCTAAGCACATACTCAACACACCTGCAGATAACTGACAGAAAGCACACACTTCTCATCAGTGTGAGGGGTCATTTGCAATACAAGCTAAAGCTAAACAAAGATCCTTAGACAAACTTAGACCAGAAAACTGATTTTCCTCTCCTTCAGGCTGTGTGCAGTTGAAGATACTGGCAAAGATCTGGTCTACAGGCAAGGTGGTTTCTTGTATGCTTTTTCTCTTTTCCCTTGTTTGTGAGACACTTACCTTGCCTTTCTGATTCAAAGGCTCGATAGTTAAGTTGTCAGGGCCGATGTCCACAATCATTCCCATCTGAAACCCATCTGTTGGGTGTGGAGCCCAAACGGGCTTCCCGTCTTCCATTGTGGGATCTATCCAGTATTTCCTGTAAGAAAAAATAAAATCAATCAAAACACTTTGTATACTAATTGAATAAACCATCAGGATTTACTCCACAGACTTTAGTTTATTATGTTTATTTCTATTATTCAGTATGAAAGGAGACAGCCCCTGCAGACATCTTTTCTCCAACTCGCAGTGCTTTGCCTACAGAGGACAACCCTTGGACTTCAGCATGAAGACCAGAACCATTTTTCATGGGATCCACGCCCTGCACCCTGAAGCTCTTTACCCAGCTCCCCTGACTTGTGAACCAAGAAGGGACTCCATCTCATGATCAAATTAGAAGTGCAAGATAGATTCAAAGCAAAAGCTATACTAGGAGTGTGTGTATATACACACATGGATACACATGTAAAGACACACATGTACATATATATGTGCATGCAGTGGGTCATATGACTAATGGATATTGGTCTGTACTTGATTTGGTGTGCAAATATTTGTATTTTTGCAACACCACCTGTTGAGGCATGTGAGCAGAAATCCAGTCTCTTGGCATTTGAGACAAATGAATGTGTTCATTCTTTTTGTGAGCATATGGCTTCTAAATAACCCACAAATACATTTGGTCTCGATTTATCATCCTGCAAGTCTTTTGAAGGCTGACCCTCCTGATACTGTAACATTACAGCTCTTCCCCTTAAGGAATATTATTTTCTATTAAAAAGTTATATGAAAATTGTTTCAAAATAATTTTGATGTACAATTGAAAAAGATGCAAAGGTCAAGACATTCAAACCTTATGTTCCTCAAGTTATACAGCTAAATAAGCTCCCAATTAAAAAGGAGTATTTGATTGCACGCAATACTCATTGAGCTAACCAGGAAAGTTGCCAAGGTTGGCACACTCTGAATGGCTAATGGTGCCATTTTAAATATGCTGAATTGGTCCCTTTTTTCATGGTTTTTTGGTTGTTTTTTTTTTTTTTTCAAACCTACTTTATAGTCCTTACCCTAATAAGAATAGAGTCCACTCAGCTTAAAAGGCTCACTTCTCCTGGCTGTTCCTTACTCCCCTCCAAAACTCATTTGCATACTAAACTGACATGTTTTAGTGATTCCAAAATTTGTAAAAAGTAATCTCATACCGCCAAGGTGTAACTTGCCTCTCTGAGCATGAAAGAAGTAAGCCTGCCAAACAGCAAAGAAAACACTGGCAGCAAACTCCAGAAGTCTAGGGAAAGCTTGGGAAAGTGTCCCACATTTTTCTTTTCCATTATCTGAAGGAAAAAGAAGATCTGGAATTTGTCACAAACAATGAAGGCTGCAGACCTCTATGCCATAAGCAGCAGCAAGGAAAAAGAGTGACTGGCCCAGCAGAAAGCTGTACAACTACAAAAAGGACACTCTTGCCTCAGAGGATCTGTCAGCACATGCTGCACATGACCTGCTTATTACTCCCTCCCAGGACAGGTTAGAAAAGTTTGAAGAGAAGGAGAAGGCTGGCTGTGATCTCTTTGAGAATGCTGCTGGTCTTGGTTAACAGCAAGCTGTCCTATTCCTTGGCAACTTTAATGTGAAATTACAGGAAAACTTGTGATTTACTTTTCTCCCATGAACAGAGCATATTAACTTCTTTTAACTACAGTGTTATGTTCTAAAACCTCCAGTACCACACTTACTTCTATTTACTTCCAGCCTTTTGCCACAGCTCATGAACTCTACAAAACAGCGACTTCATCATGTGTTGCCATCACCATACGATAAATCCTGTAAGCAACATCTGTATTCACTCACAACTGGCTGTTGGCCATTTTTTCTTTATTTTATGATACTGAAAAAGAAATTTTTTTTCCAGACAGACCTGACCTCTAAATCCAACTGCCATCTTGGGCATAGTTGCTAAACAGCTGAATTTATTTCTGGATATAACCAAGCCTTCATTTCTTCACAAACTTATCATTTGCTTTTAAAATGCTACTTCAAAATAGTAGTTAAGCGACATGTCACACAACCACTAAAAACAAGGCTGCCTTTTACACCCCAAGTAGCATGGTCTGGGCTCCGGACATAACCATGTCGCACGAGAAATAAACCCTAAAATTACTGTGAAAATTTCAGCAAAAGCTAGAATCCAGCCTCCCCGGTTCACATCCAGATGCTTCTGCTTTGTTCACCAGTAGGGCTTTTTGCATTCTTACATATTCTTAAAGCTACTTCATAATTTATTAATATCAGAGTATCAGAAGCTGAAAAAATCCTCTTGAAGGACAGAGCAGTGATTGAATTCAGCCATCACCAGAAAATGCAAGTTTAAGAAAAGTACCTGAGGCTTTGTAAGCATCTAAGAAGCCATTATGGGGTGAAAGCAATCTAAATACAAGTGAAGAAGTTATTCACAGGACAATTACTTCTAAAAAATACAGTCTTCTGGCTGTGACATAAAACCAGTTGTAACATTCTGGTTTTGGTACAACTCCGTCTCTGTCAGCTGTGACTCTGACAGGGAACACACTGAAATTGGATACCAAAACCTACCAGGTATTACCTGCTCTATTATTTACACCCCCATCTGATGTATATGTGATTGCCTTAAGACAGATGCATGAAGCTTATTCCTGAACAAGCTCTTGAATAGCCAGCTTTGAGTCCAGCATTTTACAGTGAACAGAAACTATCAGTAGGAACAAACTTTTTTCCCAAAATGCATCCATCTAAATCCAAACTACATGCAGTCCACCACACTGCTAGAAGAGATGAAAACAGTGAAAGCAAAGAGACTCATGCCCAGGCTAAAAGCACTAAGGCAACAAATTTGATAGCAATACCACCAAACACAAAGAGTCACCTGAATGATGCTTCCAGAAAAGGAAACCAAAGAAGTTATCTTGCACATTTGTATTTGTATATATGCACTCAACATATATTGAAGTAATTGATTTTAAGTTGCTAGATAATTTTGGTCTCCACAATTAAGACACCTCCAAAATGAAGAAGAGAAGTCATAAAGGTTATGCTTTGAAGTGGGAAGCCAGCTGCCCTTTTCTCTCTCTACAGTACATAGAAAGACAATTGGGAGCATTTTCTCTCTGTTGTGCAGGAGAGGGATAGTAATAAACTGGTAAACTTAATAGCTGTTCCTTCAAATGTCAGATTTTATTTCTTCATAATTGGCACGCAGTAATAGACCTTGCCTTAATTATTAGTAAGAGCACTTAACACATTCAGCACTGGCTAAACACGAGAACTAGTGTCCAAAAAACTTGCAAGACAAATTACTGCACAGACTCCAAGAAAAACATCCACCAACATTTCAGTAACTTTTTTCTGCACTATTATTCCCCATTTTGGAGAATGTTTAATGACTTTTCCTCAAAAAATTATATAAAGAACACATTGACTATATGAAACAACTAAGAATTCCTCCGCTGAAAGTTGACACACTATCCTCCCACCTATGTTTACCTAAGTAGTATTGATTTTAAAAGCATGAAATACAACTACATTTGGATGTTGTAGATTATTCAAAAGGAAATCAAATGCTACCATATGGTGAAAGAATTCTACAAAGGCAAAATATAGTAATGCAATTTTAAACTTGTTACCAGAGCCCAGAGGCAGGTATTTGCATGATCTGATCTTACTATCCTATGAACAGTCTGCTATACCAAGGCACTGTACTGATTGCTCAATTAACTAATTAAAACAAATGAAAAATTAGACTTCATTAAACAACCAACAGTAACGCACTAGAATGGCTAAGTCCAAGGAAAATAAACTAGTTAGAACAGGTATAGTAGTAAATTGTCACAGTAAAGCACATATTTTGTTTTATATTAAAAACACCTTGCACTTGTGTGTTTAAGAACTGCTTAAAATTCTGCTGATTACAGCAGGCACATGAGAATGCTCTGGGAAAGGTCCTATAAACACAAAGAAGAGACCAGAGAGAGAAAAACATTGATAGATAGTGGTAGCTTAGTGTCAGACAAATCACTTTTGCAGCCCTCATTTACTGCTTAACTGAAACTTCTCCAAATCAAAGATCAGGCAGCATGCAGCACTCTACTGCAGGTGACAAAGTATTTCAAATGAACTGCAGATATAGTATTTATTTTTATTTGAGCTAAATACAATACAGTTATAACTGCATTGTTTAACTGAGTATTAAACCATTTTTATTATTTACTTTTCCAATTCACTAGAAAACTCTGCTCTAACACATTCTAGTTTATCCATGTCACACTGCAGCTTTTTCATACTTAAAATAAGATCAGCAAATAACTGTCAAGCAGAGACTTTGCCAAACTGGAAAAGAAGAAATTAACCGGAATGTAGCACAACACAAAAGTACCTTAGAAACCAACTTGCTTTGAAAAATCTTAATCTCAACTTGTTAATTGTCACTATATTTTGTAGATGTATGCAAGTAAAACAAAGAGTAATGATTCCCATATCTGAGAACTACTAGATAAAAATTTCTTTTAAAGCTACCTGCTCTGACTGCTTAGGACAACTTGAGCACAACAGCTGATGAAATTATTCTCATGGCATGCTCACTTTCTTGCATATTTGCATGTATCAGCATGTTTTCAACACTGAGCAGCCAGAAACTGATTTCTGTAGTATATCCAGATGAACCACTCTTTTGTATTTGTATTCACTTGTATTTAGCATTCACACAGGAAATACCTCCTCTGCTGTTGTGTTTACTATTCAATAAGAAAAGACAAGACAGTCCCTTATGCTTTAAGCAAAGGAGTAATCTTATTTTCTCTACATTAAACATGGCAATTCAAAATCAGTAAAGCACAACTGCAATACTCCATATCATTTCTGAAAACTTCCTCTGCCTGGAACATCCATGCTCCTGGAAGAACAGATTTTATGGAGAAGAAGGAGTGTGGTAGGGACAGGATTAGCCAGAGGCCTGTACAGCTCCCCCTAAACCATCTTCCCTTCCTGTATGTTAACTGCTGCTTGAGCCCTTTCACCCCAACTACCCTCCTGGCTTTGCTCCCTGCTCCTCCTCCTTCCCCTCCTGACTACCTTGGGAAGTACTGATGCACGGCAGGAGATGGCCTGAGTAAGAACAAGTACTTAAAAAAAAAAAACAACGCACCACTTTATCTGCAAATGTTTAAATGGCTGTTGCATCAAAATAAGCTCTTAATAAGAAGTAATTCAATTAATGGTAGGAAATTTCCCCCACAGCAACTGAATGTTTCATGTATATCACCATCTTGAAAATGAGGTGATACAGGCATTGCTCAAGAACTGTCAGTTTTGAAGTACATTTGTTTCATTCTTTTTCAAAGGCATCATGTTCAATCAATCAGCACTTTTGTACTTATATGCACCTTTCATATAACAAGAATGTAGCTCATTAGAAAAGTACCTATTGTAGGAAGCTTATCCAACATAATCTGTTCATTAACCGTGATGCCTAAAACATTCCCATGAGCTGTACCATGTGAGATGACAAGGAGTGGGGAAGGTGGAAGATTGAATGAGACTTAGCAAAGGAAGACAGCAACATATATGCCATGTTAGCCAGCAGATTGATATTCACTCATACTAAATTCTGAGGTAACCATGACCATGGTTTGCACTAACACGATGGAATGATGAAGCACCAAGGCATATAGAAAGGGAAAGAAATAAAAACTAATTTCTATAAACCTTAAAAAATAAATTGAAGAGAACAAGCAGCTTCCATCCATCATCATGCCAATAGATTTAGCTCTCTGCAAGCTGTAGTATGGAAGCATTTGCTTAGACCATTAAAAGAACAAGCCATCATCTTATATGAAGATCTTTGTTCGGGGACCCCATTGAAATGTTAACAGTAGTTCCAGCTTCAAGAATATCAAATCTACCAACAAGCAACATCTCACTTGTACTAAGCCTAATCAAAACCACTGGCTGCAAAAGCCTCAGCTGACAGTTTTCCAATCTGCCAACAATGGAGGCTGCAGAAGTAAGTTTTTGTAGGGGAAAAATGGATGCTGCTTAACTGGATTTAGTTGGGGATTTTTATTGCATCCCTCACCAGACCCCATGAGCAACAAAGACGTTTGTGGCACCTGACCAAACCATCCCACACGCACTTTGCCCACTTGCTCACTCCACAGCAAGTACTGACTGGATTGGTCAAGATACAGCTTATGCAGTAATATCCTACTGCAACAACAGCTCAAAATGAGAACAAAACAGATTTTTAAAACTCTCAATTTCATGAAAGCTAAGCTGAAAGACTTCTTAGTTGTAGCAAGGTAGTTCTAATAAAGTTATTAACAGAATTCTAGCTAGTTTTAAAATTTTGGTGAACTTCAGTAGCGAGTATTTGTCCAATTCAACTGCTTTTATACAAGACCAAGATGGATTTTGTACAACCTGTAAGTTTGTAAAATTCCAACCACAGAGGCTGTGCTCTTCTGACTATGACATTGAGAAATCAAAACTCAATTCATATTAGAATCAGCAAGGTCTGATTATTTCCTCTGTGATTCCTGCTCTTCTGCCAGCTTTTTAAGCTACTGTTCTCTCAAGAACATTGTTCTTATTTTAGTTCCTACTAAGAAAACAGAGAAGTCTTTGTCCCAGTTCTTGTTCATTAAAATAACCTGAGTGATGCTTCCTGACAAACCGGGAATTAAGTATGCCAAGGGGATCTGCATAAGCATTTTCAACCAACAGCAATACCTACTCCAGCAATAGCAACAACCAGAAAACAGAAAAGCAGCAAAACACAATGTCAAATTTGAGCAGCGAAGTTAAAATTAAAGAAAAAGCTCCTCAGTTATGGTCTGGACACTACTTCAGAAGCATTACAAAAGAGAAATGAGGGCCAGAGAAACCAGAAGAAAACCAATAAGGCTATGAGACAGATTTTGAAAGAGGTTGTTCAAACCAACTTAACTCTTTCAGGCTTTACAACTCAGCCCTACTGAAACCAGCAGGCAGAGAGAAGGGAAGAAAAGACATACCAAGGCAGGAGTTGCCAAGCAGACAAAGACATCAAAGCACAATCAAAAGTATCTTAAGCCATCCCATGATATATAAAGAGCACATAGGATGCACTCTTGCAGATCTAGCTGGAGTAGTTCAAGCAGACAAGGATAATTAACTCCAGAATTCACCCTATGGTAGCAGTCATGTTGGGTGACCACTGGCAGCAGTGCTCAAGCATGCTTGCTTAAATCATATTCCACGAACAGCCTCAACAAGGTCAAGTAACTTCAAACCCCTTCAGGTAGTGCTTTAACGGTGTATTTGTTTATATCCTCTTGTGCCACTTCTTCCAAGTGTAAACATGAGGGAGAACAAATACTTGTTGAAGGTTGAGGATGACTCTCTCTAAGCTGATGAAATTTAAATTCTCCTCCGGTTATGTCATTTTCCAGCCTTCCCCACCCATTCATCTTCTACACCTCATACTCTCCTACTGTCAAATTAGAGCACTCTGTTT
The DNA here is from genome assembly GCA_013397895.1 of Origma solitaria. Taxonomy (NCBI): domain Eukaryota; kingdom Metazoa; phylum Chordata; class Aves; order Passeriformes; family Acanthizidae; genus Origma; species Origma solitaria. The sequence continues at coordinate 117,907 of VZRL01001650.1, read as the reverse complement.
CCCCACCCAACTGTGTTGCTGCCAAGCATCTTGCTCATCTTCAGGTGACCTAATACAAGAACTGATATGTTTATTCGCTTTTAAGACTATGCACCAATTGGTTTCTCTTTGGGCTTCGTATACAAGGTAAAATAAAAGCAACCAATTGACCTAAGTCTACCAAATAGAAGGGACCTCACCTCCAGCATAAAGAGTAGAAAATCTAATTATGCAAATGGAAAAAAAAACCAGTAAGAAAGTCCTTAATTTGATTCCCAAGTACTTAAAAGGAAATGGATCACTTTTCATAAGTATTGGTTATTTATGATATAAATACCAATAAATACCATAATATAAACTGCATAAGCTGCCCATTATTATAAGCAATCCGAATTTTAATCCTCTGTAAACCATCATCATGTTGACTAAAAGCACATCTTGGTGTGGCCAGTGGGGCCTTGTACCAGTTAAACCAAGCACATACTGAATTTCATAGCAGCTTTTGTCTAGCTGATTCAAAAAGAGGCTGAGGTAGACCGAATCTCAGTAATTTATTCTAACTCATATGAACACAGATAAACCAAAAAAAGTTCATACCCCCCATATAAAAAAAACAAAGGAATATTCCTAACCACCAATTTAAGGGGGGAAAACCCAAACCAAACAGAAAAAAAATAAACCACAAAACAAACCCCACTTTTGAGTGCTTTTGATTTTTTGTTAATTCACCAGCAATTCAAGAACTCTGCACAACTTAACTAATTTTTCAGAAAAATACTTGAAGTAGAAAGCCGACTCTACTTAGTGACAATACCATCCGTTTTGTACTTTTAGAAGAGTGATGCTAAGCCCTTGACATTCAAGCAGCCCTACAATTCCAACAGAGAAACTCAAGAGCTGAATCATAACCTGAAGCCTATCAGTAACTTTGCTCTCCATGGCTGCCCCCATGAAGGCTTCAGAAATTCCCTAGGGACTCCTGAGGGCAACCATCACACCCTCTGGCCACTTCTCTGAACTCATGTCAAATACTGCCTGGTACATACCAGTGAAAATGGAACTGATATTTTAGAAAAATAAGAATACATACTCAGCCAGGATCCAAGTCAAGTCAAACAAGCTAAGCACTGCAGATGGCAGAATCAAAGGCTGCTGGAGGGTGTGCAGGGAACCTCAGATGCTTCACCTCAGACCAATACAAAGAACCTGGGCTGGAAAAAATACATTTGTACTTTCTGATTTACTAAAAGTATAACAAATAACAAGTAAATCAGATGTTTTCAAATAGTACTAACTTTGACTTGGCCACTTTATTAGGGGAGAAAATACTAGAAACTAATGACAATCATCATCTGCAGATTAACAGACATAATCCAGGAACTATTTATTGCCATCCCTCTCTGTACAGAATCCGTAACTCTTTCAGAGACAGAATTAGTTCCTAAAAACACTTACATTATTAGTTTCAATCTCCTTTTTCATCTCTCCATATCAGCCTGTATTTATTTCAAAAAGTATGGGTGTAGTTTATAGGCAATGAACTGAAACACAAACAATTCACTAAGGACCAGTGAACTCGAGAAACTCTCCCTTCAGAAACACACAACCAAAGAAAGGAAGATTCTTGTCCAAATCTACTCAATTTTTGTCTATAAATAAATAAATAAATACATACATAAATTAATAGAATCTATTGCCAAGTTCACAGATCTTGCTGATAGAAGTAATTCTGAGGGAGGTGACTGAAAGCTTTCTCTTAACATAGTTTAGCTCTCTCTTAACATCATGAGAGTCATTCAAGACAGTCTTAACAGCAAAGACAAGAAAGCTACTCCAAGAAGTGACACAGAACATGTTTTGTCAGCAAATCTATTTGTTTCCTTGGAAAGATGAGTGTAGTGGGCCATTACTATGAGACAAAAAAATAGTAATTACAGCAAAATATAAAGATCATTTACACTATCCCAATCTCAAAAAAAAAAATTATCTGGAATATATGCTTTAAGAATGAAATCCACTTAAAACCCATAAAAATTATCAAAGGGCTAGAACACCTCTCATATGAAGAAAGGCTGAGAGAGTTGGGGGAGTTCAGAATAAAGAAGAGAAGGCTCCAGGATGACCTTATTGAGGCCTTTCCATAAATGAAGGAAGCCTGTAAGATGGAGAGAGATGGTCTATCACAGCCCATGGTAACAGGGCAAGGGACAACAGTTTTAAACTGAAAAAGGATAGATTTAGATTGGATGTGAGAAAGAAATTCTTTACAATGAGGTTTGCCTGAAGAAGCTGTGAATGCCCCATCCATGGAAACATTCAAGGGCATGGTGGATAGAGCTTTGAACAACATAGTGAGTACAGAGGGGTTAGACTTGCTCTCTTTAAAGGTCCTTTCCAACTCAAACCATTCTGTGACTCTAAAATAACCTAATTCTTGTACTGTTCGTGAATAGTTTGTACCTTCACAGAAGACCACAGAAGTACTGCAAAGGCTTGGAATCTGACCAGCCAACAAATCAGACAAAATCTGCTATTAGCACTGACAGGATCTTGGCAGCAGGGAAAACTGCAGACCATAACAACTTCCACATTAGCCACATCCTGACCACAGCTCAACTCTCTCATTTTTTGGTAAGACACTACTCTCTGCAAGGTTTGAGAAAGTTCTAGGCTTCCCTAAACTTTGGTACAGGGTCACACAGGTTATAGACTCTGGACTAATCTTTGCACAGATTTTGCCACAGCCAAAGACAACAGGCTGTTTTTCTTACTACTGATTCAGGGTCTCAGGGAGCCACAGAAAGTGAATGATGCAGCTCCCACAGCTCCAATACTTTTATGAGCCATGAGTTATAAGAAAAGCAACTCAAGAACATCACGCTCACTTCTTGTTCAGAAAACAGTTGAAAGATTGAGATCAAAGTCCATCTGCATTTTACCAGTTGATTTTAATACCTCAAATACATTACCTGAATGTTACTGCCCATCCCCATCAGCTATAAAATGTTACTTAATAATTTAATGTGAATGCTGCAAGAAAGTGCATCCCTGCTCATGATTCTGTTATAGTCAACAATAAGTAAAAATTACCAACCAGCAACATCACAAAAATGTTTATAAATTTTCTGTCCAAGTGTTACAAGATCCATACAAGAGTCCAGGCTTAGCCAAATGCATATTGTAGAAGAAATCTGGGATAGTTTTAAGGTTTTCAATAGCAGGTGTCATGGCAATGGAGCGAACACACTGTCTCTTCACATGCAAGAGAGCCACCCCTGAGGCTGGGAACTGCACAGCAACCACAAGCACACACAGTCTCAATATATCTGATATGAAAGTAAACTGAAAACAACTTATGCAGAATCACAGCTCCCAGGACCAACCCTTAAGCATAATTACAAATTCTGTACAGAAGCTCAGGCAGTGGACAAACCACCACAGTCACATGCTAAGATCAGCCTATTTATTTTGGCAAAGAAGCAAGTGGAGTCAAGGAAAGCTTTTAGTCAAGTTGTAAATTCAGCCACAAAATGCAGCTCAGGTGTTTTTAAATTCAAAACTTCCTGAGCAATTACAGCTGGAACAAATTTCTGGGAGAATGAGCACTGTCATGCTGCCACTGCTATTTCCCAATTGGGGTCAACACCTGAAAGATAAGAGCATTTATTTGTGGAATTAAGCCTTCATTTCAAACCACGCAAAATATTTTATACAAAAACCACATCTCCAGAGGTTAGGAAACTCATCTAAGAAATAACACCAGGTCACCAAGTCCTGCTCATGCACTCTTCATTTAAATCAGCTGCAATGGTTTAAATCTAGACATCCAAGAACTGTCCACCCGGTGATAATCTGACAGTTAGACACTTTTAAAGGGGTAGTGGATCTAAGATCAGATGACAGAGGGAAGCTCTGCTAAATAAAAAGATACTACAATTATCATGGGCACTTTTTCCTTTTTCAATTACATGAACATTTCGTTTCAATTTAATTTTCCTCTCTTTAACAAATATTCAAGAATTTAACATTTTGGTGGGACTAGGATCCTATAACAATAATTTTCATCTCAGGAACAAAATGGTAAAAGGAAACACCTATACTATTTTCAACTCTAAGTAACACACTTCTTTCATTTTGTTGCTTTTTTAGTCCTTCCTACAATACTTTGAATTAAACTGAACACATGGTAGGGCAAACAAAGTATTATGCTTTCAAGACCAAAGATATCTTATAGAAGATGTGAATGGTCAATTTAAGGTATTTCTGGTTTGAATTTTTTTTCTTTCTTTTACTAATTGTAAAGATTTTAACAATACCCATTATGTCAATAAAAGGAGAATTTCAGAAATAAGAGGGCATATTTATTTACACTTTTTTTTCAAGTCATTATTTTTCCTGACATAAATCTGAAAGATAAGTTTTAAACTCAAGGGATGCACCTCTGTTAGGAAGTAACAGGGTACAATAGGAGAAACTGTGTAACAGTGAAACAGCAGCGCTGAGGGACCAGTGCTCATACTACACACATCTTGATGGTTTTACTAATTCTAGTTTACACCACGTATCTCGAGTCTGGTCCCCTTGACTGAATATGAATTCGCAGCTGCAGACCACCAGGTGTTTTTCTAAGGAGCATCTCCCAGGTTGGTTTCATCCAGATAGGATCCACTTTGGTGCCTGGGCCTGCAGTGCCATAAATGCAGACAACCAGGAGGTTCAGGACAATAGTAAACTCCTAAGATGAACTGAAACACTAAAGGAGACGCATCTCTACTCATTCTTTATCCAGCTGCTGATGTTTACTGGCATGAGAAAAGACTCTTGCTCTAATATAGTGAACAGCCATCTTACAGTATTTTTCCCCTTTTTTATCTGCACTTCAACTTTATTGCCATTTTTATCTAGGCTTTATGCTTTAATACTGAGCATGAGCATCATGTAATATATAGCTACTCACTTAACCAGGAAAAACAGCCTTAAAACAATCCAAAGACAGTTGTTTTAAATAATATAAACTAAGTTTTTCTTCCTTCTTTCCTCCACAAGGACAGACTATTGCTACTACATCACAAAAATTTTGACTTAGACCTCCAAAATTCAATACTTTAAATGTACGCTTCTTTCAAAAAAAACGGAGTTCTAACACCAGCTAAACACAAGTTTCACCCTTCAGAGCTTATAAAATTGCAGTGATCTTGCCCTCTAAACACAACTTGTGATTAAAATTGTCTTTAGTTCCACCTCAATTGTCCCGAGATGCTTTAGCAATCCCCATCCTGTGAGCCTCCAGCAGGCAGCTAGCTCTCTGCAGCCCACCCAGGCACACTGCACTCCAAGTGCATGTCAAGCAGCCCTCACCCTGGAGGCTGTGGAAGGACACACAGAAATACTGTTGCCTAATCCAACAGGTCTCAAAGTACAACATCACTTAAATGCTCAGCTGGTAACTCACCAGCGGCTCCCCATCAGATGATGCTGTGGACTGGAAATGTGGAAGCAACAGCAACAGGAATGTGAGTAAGTCCTGTTCCTGCACGTTTCAACATAACCCTGTTCAGCAGTCCCGAACAAAGGCTTGTGCTTATTCAACCTACAAATAACTTTAATCATCATGTTTTGTCTAAAACTGGGGTATGGATTCCTCTCTCCAGAGATTAATCTTCCTGCTGCTTGTCAGACAGGAGAGATTTGAATTAGGGCTTTAAGTCAAAAGCAAAGCTAGCATTTGCAATCGTGCAGACGTAACCATGTGGCAGAATTTCTGTTTCTGTTCCAACATCACATTATAAAAACCACCCTTTTATTTCATTTATGGACAAGATATAAAACAGAAGTCCAAACTGTTTTAAAAACACACTGGAAGATACTACTAAAAATACCCTCAAGGGGAATGTAAAAGGCTCACATATAGAAGCTTAAAGTTCCCAAATACAAGACTGGTGCAACGTTACCTCTTGCCCACAAAACCACAGATACCACCCCCATAAAAAACCAAGTAAAGCTCTCTCACCCCTCTACCAGGACAAGAGGTCCCCAGGACAAAAGTCACATTTCCCATTTTTTGGTACCCATCTACCCGACTCAGGCAGTATCAGTCCCAGAAACAACAGAAAAATATCTCTGCCAATGTGTATGAACTGTACCTCTCAGAAATTCTTTACTGAGAGTGTGGGGAGGTGCTGAAACAGGTTATCCAGAGAACCTTTGGATGCCCCATCCTGGAACTGTGGCTTTGAACAACCTGGTCTAGTGGAAGGTGTCACTGCCCATGGCAGCTGGAGCTAGATGAGCTTTAAGGTTCCTTCCAACCCAAACTATTCCATGATTCTGTGTTACAAATAAACAAAGTAAGTCTGCATGAACTTTGAATTACAAGTGGATTCAAGGAGCATACAACCCTTTCATGTATGTAAAACTTTCCCTTTACTAAGAGGGAAATATTTGATACAGAAATACAAAGAATATCCAAAACATTAAGCATATTTTCTCAATGATTCACATTTAAAACTCAGACCTTCCCAAACCCAATGTTTTTTCCATAGCTTGGAAAATTTTGTTCAGTATTTCTGAAACATAAGCAAGTTTTCCCATCTTCGCCAACTGATATTACCTGCAACATTTCCCAAAAAACCAAACAAACAAACAAACAAACCCACCTCAAAATATATACAAGCCCAGCCTGAATTACTTGGACACAACCTGATGTCAGATGTTCAAGACCAATATAGAAAATCATGACTTTGATCCTCATGAAATGACCACAATTTTTTTAACATTCCAAAAAGAAGGATGCACATATTGTATTTACCAAACAACTGTATTTTTTGTTCTTGTGTTGTGCGACATAAAGGGAAGAAAAGGAAAATGTAACAGAACCTCCATCAGCAAACCTTCTGGAACTTATTACCAGAGCTTCCTTGAGCTACCTCATGTCAAGGATGGTTGACATTGTGTTTCTCGACTGTAAAAGTAGGGCGCTTTATGGATCACAGAGATTTGGCCCATATAAAGTTTAGTACTTAAATAACACTCCTCTAGAACAGTTAAAAATAACTGCTGGTTTGGCAGCCCCAGAAAAGGAGATTAAGAAAAAGGAGTATTTCAAAGACCCGACGCATATGAAATTTCTGGCAGAAATTCAGCAGAATGGTGCTCAATTTCAGGGAGTCCAGAAATTAAAAAGACTAAATGATTTCTTAATAAGCAAAACTGACATCACAGGTTCAAACCATGTATCAGCTACATGTCTACACATACCATGGGCAGTCAATACGCTCAATATCAAAACCATCAAGGACAGCAATCAAATGGATTTGCCTAAATGAGTGAGAAGGACCAGAAAGCACAAAACAGTGATTTCCACTTAGTACTTTTATCTAATTGACATTCTTGAGGAAATTTCTGATTTCCTCAACACTATTTCCAAGAAACAGGCACAACCCAATTTAATGCAATCTGCTATACATCATTAGGATTCACCCAGGTGACACAAGAGGAAAACCCAAACTTAATTAGATCATTTCAGATCAGTTGCCATAAAATCCATGGGTTTTTTTATTTGGCACATTTAAACCTATTATCCAGTTAATCAATTAGAGAAGAGGATAATGTGAAATAGTTCTTAAGCGTGCTTCAAAGATACTTAAATCTTCTTATATTTTTTCTTTTAATTCCAACACCTTCTATGATCAAAAGCAACATGATTAAAGCCTTCCTCCAATTTTAGAACAATCTAACTCAATAGTTTCAAAATCCTTCCCACTAAAAATACGTTATTACTAATTTCTAACCTTGAAGACACATCCCTTCGTTCTTCCAGGGTTAAGACAAAACATCTTCTTCTTGCACGTCTTTACAACTTTCCTCTAAATGCTCAGTACCAGCCACACAGAAATTCCATAAAGTTTTAAACAAACTCTTTGCCAAATAAAAAAATGGTAAGGATCATGTAATGACAGGTTAAATATATGTAATATTTACATGGAAAACAAACAACAGAATACTTCAACCTAGCAGAAAAAAGCTGTAATACACAGCCAGTGGAAACAATGACCACATAGACTAGAAACAGGAACTATCTTGAATACAATTTTGAAAATATTTTGAAGAATTACATTTTGAAAATATTTTGAATAATTACTTTTAACCACTAACACAGATTATAAATGAAGACTAGATTTTTTTTTTCTTCCTAGTTCAGTATTTCCCTATCTGATTTCCACGATGTCACACCCAGTCACAAAGCACCTGTTTTGGTTTTTTTTTCAGTATACACACAGACACAGCCAAAGGTAAGTGCAAGTGCCATCTGACAGAAACACCTGAGAGTCAATTCCTGGCTGGTTTCAGCATTTGCAGATATTCCATGGACTCATAAATGTTAATGATGTCAATCAAAAAGCCTAGGAGGAGACAGTTCAAAAAGTCACACACAAAGTCCTCATGTTAAAATAAGTTGACACATTCCTGATTACAAGCAAGACCGTCACCCTGCTGATTAGGAAACAGCAAACCACAACAGAGTCCCTGATTTTTTTCATGGCAAACAAATACATTACTGGTTTTTAAAAGACAAGGAATACAACGCAGAAGAGACTGTACTGCTATTGAAGGAAAGACTGTGAGGTCATGTGAAACTTACTGTCAGTGGGCCCACAACAAGACAACCTGATGACTCCCTTTCTCAGGGCCTTACAAAGCGTCCTCTCCAGCTTCCTGTCTACTGTGCTGCAAGCTAAGTTCACTCAAGCACTCTATTTAGAATTCCAGTCTGGAAGTCTTCAGCACTTCCTACAGTCCAGCAAATACATTCTTTATTTCAGATATATGGAATCCATATATCTTCTTTCACCCAAAATTTGAGCTCCACAGGAGCTTAAGCTACAGTGATCAGAAATTGAACACAAAAGTTGGATATGACTAATTCAAATTCCTCCTTGTGAACAGAAATGTTGCAAATATGCTTTCATGATGGATATTTCTCCACACTGTTGAATGACCTGAGTGTCATCTTGGAGAGGCAGGGAGAAGCCAATAGTAAACTCCTCATAGATTTCCTGTACTTCCTTTCTAGAGTAAAAAGTCTTCCTTGGGGATGAGTTTTTGGGTTTGAATTATTCATGGGAACCAGAAAACGAAAAGATTTTAAGTACAGTTGTCTCACATCATCATATGATTAGAGACCTTCTAAGGTCATCTTAGAAAAAATTCGAAACACAGTGTAAAAGAAACAATTGTGTAGAATGTGACTATGATGAAGACCCTGGAGGATTATTAAAAGTCAGGCGCTTCCTCAGGAGCCCAGAAAACTCCAGTTCCTTTAGTGCTGAGACAGCAACAATCACATGGGGTTCAGCCACCTCCCAGTGACCTATATGAAGTCTTGCAGCAAGAACTCAAGAATAACTGAGTTCAAAAAGAGTAAGATGTAGTACAGAGCAGCCCAACTGACACAACTTTCAACCCACTGAACCAAAAAAAAGGCCAAAACAAAACACAACCAACCAACAGACCTATTTTGCAAAATGCATCAACATATGAATCAGTAGCCTCCTCACACCAGGTTAATGGAGACTCCACCTCTCTTTACAAAGAGTCCTGTTCCACCCTCCACAATAGCATACCTGTTTTCAATTACAGGGAAGTATGTGCTTCCTTTTATTGACTGAAGGACACAAGGTCTGAAGAATTATCTTATTATTTCTATTAATAAATTTTTTTTAAATTGCCTTTTCGTATTAATGCTCTGTTCAGAGGAAATTCACAACTTCCAGAGTTTCTGCTTTATTTGGGTGATTAGTGAAAAGAACTTGCTAGCTATAATGGTTTATTACAGCTTCAAAAAAAAATGTATGCCTCTTGAATAACTCCAATAACTTGGGAACAGTAAAGGAAACAAGATTAATCAAATGCCTTCTCAAATGCTTGCACATCCAATTTCTATGCTGCCTTCTGACACAAGGATCAGCCATGCTGGCTAACTTCCCAGTGTTATGACCTGTGAAGAATATAAATCTAAATTTTCTAAAATAAAAATACCACTGCATGTCTGTTAAGAAATAATAAACTTCCTTTAGAAAATATAAGTTAGCAAAAGTTGCTGATATGCAAGTTAAAGCATACAAGAGAGAAACATAATTGTATGTGGCGGGCCGGCCCCCGGGCTGCCTCCGCCGCCCGCCGCGGCCGCTG
>VZRL01001650.1:95360-107570 GCA_013397895.1 Origma solitaria | reverse complement strand
CAGCGAAAGAAGTTCTGTAAGGGCTGTTCCTCTCCTCCCTCTCCCCCTCCCGAACACCTCCACCCTAAACCCCTTACTCTTAATAAAGGGGAGATAGGAGGGGACCCCCCTCCCGCTAGCCCTTTGCCTCGTCTGCCTCTTAACTTTTATGCCTACTACAATTATACTTCAAAGTTTATCAAAAAAGCATTTGCTTTTTCAGCTTCCACTCTATAAAACTCATCCAAGTTTTACTGGATGCTATAACTTACCTAATTTCTTTACACATCCAGCAGCCTGTGCTGCATGATGATTGTTCTTTGATACAGAAGCTTTTGAAATCATTCTGGAAACATATTCCATAATAACAGCATAGGAAGCCCTAATATACCAGGTGTGGCTTCGGAGATGAAGGCTGGGCCACCCAGGAAGTGCTCTAATAACTACAGCAGCCCTCCTGTAAGCTTTTGCCGCTAAGGGTCTCTTAAACTAGATTTACACTGAAAAGCATCAGGGAGGTATAGGACAGAGGACTGATTTTTTGCCTGACCTGCTTTTCTGTTGTAGCAGTGGAATAAAAGATAGGCCTTGATTGTAGTGAATGATTTTCATCTTCTTTGATACTTGGCTCCTCCCCTTTCTCTCGGTATCCCTTACTTTATCCTTTCTGCTAGCCTCAAAATGCCTTAAAAAAAAGTTTCCTTCTAGAAAGAAACTCTCATTTATTATAAAAACTGTCACCTAAAAAACTCCTTGCAGTGCTCTGGACTGCTTTTTGTTTTGGAGAACACCAGAGGCCCAGAGCTGCTCACTCTGCCAGTGGAGCTGTGCTAATCCTGCCCTGTGCTGAGCCTCTGGCTGAGTCCAGCAGGTCAGCGAGGCTCTGCCTGGAAGGTGAACCACATCTGCTCAGTCTGCCCCGTCCAGCATGCACACAGCTCAGCAGCCACTGCTCCACATCGTGCTTTCCCCACCACATCTGGCTGCTTCTGCCTGCACCGCCCTGCTCCAAACCAGCATTAATAATTTTGGACCTCTGGTAGTTACTCCCCTTGTCAAACCCTTCTACTCTAAACTGCCTCCCCCTTACACTTTAAGCTGCATCTAAACTTAGCCTGAAAAGCAGATCTTCATCTCAAAGCAACAGTACTCCCCCCACTTCAATTTTTTCATAACAAGGAAACTGCTTGCTCCTTTGGTCCAGGAATGTGGATCCACATGTGTTTTGGGCGGTAAAAGGCATAAGGCTTTCTTTGCGAGGGTGCTCTTGGCACGGTGACAAGGGGCTTTGGTGACGCAGAATACGCTCAGCGCATTACCGTCTGGGGAAGGACCACTGTGAAAAGCCAAAGGAGTCCCCAGCAGAGCAGCAACTCACAATAGCCTGAAACAACACAAAGTATTCCTTCCTGCTGACTTGCCTGGGAAGCCAGCACGTTCTACTGCAGGGTTTCCCAGGCAGTGCTGGGCACACATGAGCAAAGCTTGCCATGAGAGGAATGTTCCCTGCAGCAAATGTGTCCTCCACATCACTCTCCAAACCTCAGCCTGATGAGCAGGGCTAACTGTAGGTTGACAGCTTTCAAGTAATTACAGCCATCCCCAATCCAGTGCTTACTGGTATGACACTGGTCATTCTCAACAAGGGAAGGCAGAAAACAAAGAAAAAAATAGGGATTTTGATTGAAACTCTCTTCCCAGTCTTCAAATTCTGCTTCTACCAGATGTTCTGCCCTGTATTTCTCCTCTACACTTTTGACTAGACACCAAGCCTGGCCGATAAGTAAAGCAAAAGCCAGCATCTCTTTCATCCTCAGAAAACCACACTGATGCAGCCAGTTTTACTTGCTCTATTGTACAAACTCCATTTGCAATCTGTCTTGGTATATGCAGTCCAAAAACAGTATGCGAAGGTGCATGCTCATCTGTAGGACTGACGCCATGCAAATCCTTCCCATTGCCATCAAGTTGTGAAACACAAAAGGCAGGATATCCTGGAAGTTGTAACATAAATAAATAAAAAAAAAAAAATAAAAAAAAAAAAGGCATGTGTCCTGGGAATAACTTACACAGGACTTCTTCAAGGGCAGAAGCTGATCCTGAAAAAAGAAGTCTGATCCAGAGGGAGACACACTGTAAGGCCATCTACAAATATCAGCATATGAAGCACCAAGGATCCAGATTGCACCTGAGGGATCCAGGCAGATGAATGATGGGCAAGACACGATGCAACCCAGGAAGCCAATCCAGGTGACAAGCTAACAACATACACTGGAGCATTCATTATGTTCTACACTCCGTTGGACTCCAAATTAATGCTATCACATGCATCTGGGTCAAAATTTGACTACCATTACATGCAACAGTGCAAAGAGGTGATATCAGCTATCACTGAACCAAGGTCTGCATCTGATTACTTGCTATAGCCTGCAGCGCCCAAGCTCCATACCATGCCATTCCTGTCCCAGCCAGGTGGAAGCCCTTAGAAGACAGTCCGGTACCTGAAAAAGGGGAAATGCTGCTCAGCTATGGGAAGACTTTCAAAAATCCTTCAATCTTCTCCCACATTTTCTTCTTATTAGTATTGAAAGAGATGTGAAGACCTTAACAGCAGTATAAAAATTGTGCCTTCTGCACAATTGGTTTTCTTTTCTTCCCTTGGTACTTGTATAAGCTTTTAGCCTGTATTAGAAATATAGCATAGATGCATGAGGGAAGTAGTAAGAAGCTTGAGGGAAGTGGTGATTTGTCAGAAAAAAGGAAGAAAACACCCTTCTTTTTCAACAGCAGTAACTTGAAGTCTGCTAAAACACAAGCTTCAAAAATAAACAGCACCCCATCAATCAGCAAACATTGTTTAAGTGCTTGTTAATATTACTAGCCTAATTTCTCACAACATAAAATTTGGTTTTTTGGAAAATGTGGCTATTATTTCACATTCAACTCAGTTCTCCTCTGTCTTTACATGTGTGACAGTTACACAGCTTTTCCTTACACAAAGGCCTGAAACAAAATAAAATTAAACACTTGGGAAAGAAGTCCTCTTCATCACACAGATGTTCCTCCTTCATTGTCAGACTGGAGATTACTGGTTAGAGTTTTGTGGGTTTGCCTGCCTGTAAGATGTTTCTCACAAAATTATGCCATGAATTTAAAATGAAGCAGCCGATCAAACTAAACAAAACAAAGCTACAGCAGCCCCACGCACAGCTGCATCTTGCCCATTCCGATTTCTCCCTTTAAGTATATACAGTGGAGGAAGTAACAGCTCCTTTCAAGAAGGCTCCTGGATCCCCTAAAAACTTCTTCAATATTTCCTACAAGATGACCAATGGAAATGAGGGTGCTAGAGAGAACATGCTGAGTCCTAGAAAAATATGAGCCAATTAGCTTTCATTAATTACCACTAACCACACCTTAGCACATCTTCAGATGTCACTCCAAAATCTTTACCTGTCTTGGGGTGAAATACTTAGCCCAAATTGCAAGGCCTCGTGGTCTTACACCCACAGCAGGCACACCCAGGGTCAGTGCCTGGACATGCACAGGAATCAGGCAGCCTCTTCCATTTGATGAGGAAAACATGGCTTTAAGTCCTGCCCAGGCATGGTAGCAAGGGCAGCCCCTGATGCTAACCTGTTTTGCATAAAAGCAGTCAAAATAGCATTTTTCTTCTACTACAATCTTCAAGTGTTTCCTCCTGCTGGGGTCGCTTTGGTCCTCTCAGTTCCTCAGACTTTCCCACATCGGCACCACCCTTCAGCCTTCATGGGTTTGTCAAGAAGGAGCTCACCTCAAAATACTCCTCCTCCTCCTGGTGGTTTCCCGCTCCCCTGCTGCTGCCTCCTCCCTGAGGCTAAAGCAGCAGAGTCACTCAGTAAACACGCCAATGACATGAAGTGCCTTTTGTCTGCCCTCTTCTCTCCCAAAGGGATTTGTAAAGAGACCAGGATTAATACAGAAAACAACTTATCTCAAACAGCTGTTTTGATTTTTTTTTTTTAAACCATATAAATTTCCACTTCCATCCTGTGTACTCAAGCAGTCAGTACTTATTATTCACTTGAAATCCCAAGCTGTTATTAAAAAAAAAAATGTAAAAAACCAGGAAATAATATAACTACATTTTTTTAAGGCATAAAAAAATATTTCTTCTTCTAAAGAGATCAGTAACTGATCCCAGACTGTAAAAGAAGCTGCAAAGGGCAATTTTAAAAAAGTCTATGAACCAACTTAATATATTATAACCCCTGCTAGGCTGACCTACTACATGAACAGACACGGAACTCTGTAGCAAAGAAACAAAGAAGCTAAACTCCAGCACTTGCCAAAATAAACTATTTTCAGTTCTGAGTTAAAAGAAATCTCATGTAATATTTGACAAAAATGCATATATATATGCAAAACTGAAAAAAGCTGCAAGGATTTAAATGGAAAGAGAATAATCTGTAAGAGTATATGGTCAACACATTATTTATGTTTATCATTGCTGCACTGGTGTTGAATATATATAATTTAGCACATAACCCAGAAATACCCATAGCATCAGATGTCATGTCATCAAAAGACTGTGTGTTCATTGACAATAGGAAAGATTCCTACAGCCACAAGAAAAGCAGCTACTTAGACCACTGAACTGTAAAATAACATGTTCTGTGGGTGTTGACCTTTTGAGCAAGACATGACTTGTACAGTATGATAAAAGGCTAAAAAACTTCATGGCTAAGATTCCTCTCCCTGGCTTAGTAAGAAATAATCTTTTTCCTTTGAAAGGATGTAGAACTGTACAGAAAAACATAAAACAAGATCTAAAATTTGTTTCAGATTACCATCAGAATATGAGACAAAAGGTATTTGAAAAAACATCATTCCCTTAAACAAAGCTTAAAATTTTTTCCTGCATAAATGACTAAAAAAATACTAAGGTGTAAGGCTTTTTCAAAAACCCATAGTGCATATCCAAACACCCAAAAAGAAAATATTTTAATAGAGGATATTCATGCAGTGAACCAAACACTATCTCAAGGTATAAATAATCCAAGATTGAGTGTCTGACCAAAACTAATTTCAGGTGCTTGAGAAGATGCAAGAGTCGGTAATGGGATGACAACCGAAGACAGAGATCATCCCACCATCTGCAAAACTGCACATGTGCAGAAGAAACAGGAGTGCTTTGTTCCCAACAGCTCCAATTCAACACAAATACGACAGTCAGTCTCTCTTCTGTTTCCCAAGAACTTTGAAATTTGGAGCAATGCTCTTAACCACAGCCAAAAGAAGATCAGTTACTAAAATCTGTAAAAACCATTAGAGGCTTTGTTTTGGAAAAAAAAAAAAAAAAATCGGAAGAGGAGGACTAACAGGCCCAGCAGCACGCTCATGGAAAAGCAAGCCAACAAGTATGAAAGAAGGACAAACAGCATCACTCCTGGCGCATCCACACAAGTAATACGCCTTGCTGTACAGCAGAGAGGTACAATCCACTCCAGAATGCCATTTCTGTATGCAAGCACCTGCCATAAAGGCTGCCTGCCAAGGCTTTAAAGCAATCGGCAAACACCGAAAAAATAACTCAATAGGAGCCTAGAGAATGAGACAAAGATTTATATCATTAGTTTTCCTATCTTTGTAAAGGATTCCAGGTAACAAAAAGAAAAAAAAAAGAAAAAAAAAAAACCAACAAAAAACACCCCATAACATAAACTCATTCTCACCCCCAAAACCACCACATGTACTAAACCCAAGTGTTTTTACCTTTACATGATAATAAAAGTCCATATTATCCTAGGACCCTCTGAAGTCCACGATCTTTTACAACCCTTTCCCATCCTACTTCTATGACTCTCCTTGTGTATGACTCCTCCTGCATGTCCCTGCTCACAGCAGGGGACTGGAACTAGATCATTTTTAGGGTCTTTTCCAACCCAGGCCATTCTGTGATTCTATGATTCTATTAAACTCCCCACATACACTCTTTATGTGTGTATGTCTGAGGCATTTTTCTAACTTTTGGTAGAGGCAATGAAGGTTACACAGGTCTCAGAGACTGCAAAAAATGTTGTGGCTTCCTGAGAGAGGGTGACCTGAATGGCAATGACTTATCACCCCTTGTCTGCCTTCCCTCATTGCTTCTGCTCTACCTCTGCAGCATGGATATGGAAAAGAGAAAGGCCATGAGATTTGTTTCTTTCTGCAGAACCAGCAGTTTGCACTGAGGTGTGAAGGAGCTCCATGACCATCCACACCGCTGGGAAGGGCACAGAAGATGCAGCCATTAAGATTTCCTCCTTTCAGTGTCCAGCAAGCAATTACACTTCAGCCCAGCTGCTCACAAAACTGCAACCCGACAGAGCTGTTTAAACTAAAGTCATCAGAAATGTTTGTCAGGTTCTTCATTCCTGAATGCTCTGCTCCCTGTCCTGGAAACTTTGCAGTGCGCAAGCAAGGACAACAGCACAAGAGGTTACTGCATACTGCTAAACCTTGAATTGGATGAGCAGCTACAGAGCATCCCTCCTACAAAACTCTCCAATGCCTCTCCTAAAACACGCAGAGTGCCACAACAGGCAGGTTTGGTGTGCCTGCACACCAAGACAAGACAAAAGAAGACAGCGAAATTGCCCATCTTTGGCACGGAGGACTTTGTGAAAGGGTTTTATTGCTATTAACTCCACCACTACAGAGAAGCTGTGATGGGCTGCACTTGAAAAAACGAGGAAAGAGTGAAGCACAGAAGTGAACTTGGAAGGGAGTGTCATCAGCCCACCACAGGCATGACCTCCTTGGCAGGTCATACCTGAGGACTGGAGAAGGACATGCTGTCCTCCCACAGCTTCTTCCTAAACATGTCTACTACAGTATCACCTTATAGTTGGGCTCCTTCCGATCTGGAGCACTGAGAATGCCCCTGACATGATCAAAACCTTGCTGAGTGCATGACAACAAAGATAATACAGCACTTGAGAGGGATGGAGCTCTGGACACTACAAATCACAAGCTGAACTTGTTCAAAATGCAAAAAGCAACAATATTTACATGGCTTCAGCTCAGGCTTGAAGGATCTGCAGAAACATTTAGATGTAATTCAGAAGGTTGCTGCTGTTTTTGTAAAATACAGCCAGAGATCTTGCTAATATTGAAGAGATTTTTGTGAACAACTGGCTTTGTTAAATTCCCTACTTCTCTTTCTTTTCTCCAGAAATTTCAAATCAGTCTGCTAAGTCTTGTTAATTACAAGGAAAACAAATTCGCTCATGAAACAATTATCCGCTATATAAATAATACTCTTAATTTAATTGTCTGTTTAACTACCTTTGCAAAATAAATTCAGCAAGCTCTCTTAAGGCATGTTGCTTTCAAAAAAAAAAAAAGTTTTCTTTTATGATAAATAAGGCCTTTTGTCGAGCATTTACAAACCCAGGGCTGATTTTCAGCTCAACACTGAGAACTTCTCTTCTAATTTTTCTGAGAGTAGATCAGTCCCCAAGAGCTGCACCACCCCAGTGGATGTGGCCACCCCAGTTCTGGCAGTGCTCATGACACCTCGATTTGGCACTGCCAAGACCGGATCCCAGTTTGGAGACTCGCCACATTCTGCACTGCGAGCTGTGCATATGAAAAGTGAAGTTTAATTCCAGATGCCTCATCCACCTCTCATTCCCTGGAGCAAGCAGAAACTGCCCTTCATCCCCGCACTTGCAGAGGGCGAAGAAGCATTCACCGGATGAGGAAGGACCCTTGGCTCGCCAGAAGCACTGCAAGAGTGAAAACACCCGGATATGATTGCAGCACAGCCACAGCAGCCAGACACCAACCCGCACTTAATCAAGCGTTCATGCATGCCCTGCTACTGACAGTAGCTGCAATTTAGCTCACATATCTCACACATGCCTACAGGAGCTGCAGCCGGCACTGTGTCTTGCAGCTTAAATGTCATCTGGCTGCAGCTCTGTTTTCAGCAGGAAAAAGTCAGCGTGCAGCAGGGAGTCCCAAACCACCTCTGCAAGGCCAGGCTGTCCCCAGATGGCAACAGGCTTTGCCTTGGAGCTGCAGCACCACAGCAAAGCAGCAGCACCGAACCGACCCAGCCCTCCTCAGCCTCTTCGGCCTCTGCTCCGTTTCCGCACACAGCTCAACAACAATAACAACCAAAAATCCAAAAACCAAAAAAAAAACCCCACAAGAACACGCTTTGGCTAAATCAATTTTTTTGAATAGTTATTCTAAGATGGTCACTTATCAAAAGACAGCTATAGCATGCACTCCCCAATAAAATACATATATTGACTCTATATGGTCATCACTTACAGAAATCATCCTAGCAGAGACTAAAGAGCCCATAGATTTATCTGTCCTTTTCTTGACATCAGAGCCTTAGTAAAAACCATGAAGGCTGCTGATACTTTACAGTGTGCTTTGCAAAACTGCTGGTTTTGTTGGGGTTTTTTTGGGGGAGGGGAAGATTCATCCACAGCCACCAGGTCAAAACTAGATTTTTCCTGTATGTTCTTCATATTAATACAGTATCTATCAATACTTCAGTAACACAAGTCACTGTCACTAGTATTTACTACAAACATAAGACAGTCATTCCAAGAAATAACAAAGTAGAAACTCAAATAGATGGCAAGCTATGTTAGAATGTTGCCATTTTGAAATGCCTATGCACACTTTAAAAAGGGAAACAAATTGAGAAACATATGATATGATACTTGGCAATCTTTTTTAAAAAAAAAAAAAAAAGATTAAAAATTTTAAAAGTCCTTTTTAAAAGTGTTTCAGACCTAAAGATGCTGTAACACAAGGACACAAGTTATGAAGCCACACAGAGTATACTCTACAGCAGATGATGAATACCTCAGGTTTTAGGCCTCTGATTTTCCTTGTTTAAATCACAGTATGGTCCTACACCTACATTTCCTACAGTATTACAGGCTATACTCCTAAACCACAACGTTCTGCTGTCAAATGCAGTAGTTTGCCTCAACACCAATTATTTTAAAACCAAATGCCTGAAGATGTAACATGAGGTGACCAGCAACTGAAAGCCTCTAGGACTTTATCACAGAAACTCTGGATTTTTTGAGGACTGAAACTACTTTTTTCCACATAAACTCAATCCAGAATATAGACAGCACCTGAAGAAATCATCAAGCTCAAGCCCCTGCTTGAGAACAAGCAAAACAGTTTTGAGGAATGTTTTTAATATATCCTTAACACAAGTCCTATTTGACTTTCAAAAACCTTCACAGAAATGAGATTGCACAACCTCAGCTTCCTTCAGTTTTCCCTAAGGCATAACAGATTTTAAGAACTTCATCAAGTCTTTGGTGCAAACTAGTTTCATCTTTTTCGATACAGTCACTGACAGAAGAACACAGACCACTTCTCACTAATTTCAAGACAGTAGTATCTTCCTGTCTCCTCATCTCATCTCTTTCTGCTGGGAATGAGCTTGTCTAACCTTTGCGGAACACACTTTCCAAAGAGACATAGTCTCTGCAGATACATTTTCCAAAACCTTCCTAAGCCTTGGTGACCATTTCTGGAAGATAGATAAATGCAAATGTCCCTTTCTTAGCAGGCTGTGGCCAAAACTGGACATATTATTCTGTTAACTTAAGCTGCACTAGTACAAGAAGCTAAATTCTGAACTTCAACACTAGTGCATCCCCGTGCTTATTGCAATCCCACATAACCCTCAGATCTGCTTCCACAGCACTACTGCCAAGTCTACTTTACTCACCTTCATTATGGGATCTCCTTCCTGAAAATAGTATCTAGTACTCAAATACTGCCTTCGAACTTACCAAAAACCTCTTGTCCTCCAAAGCAGAGCATTAAAAACAGTCTGAAAGCCCTCCTCAGTTTCCTTCAGATTTTGTGCTAATGCTGTTATCAATGACATCAATGACAACAAGAACAAAGGTGCCAGAACTGCTCCCGGCACCACTTAAACTGACTTCCAGTTTGATGGTGACTCATAATCATTTCCTGAGAATTGTCACCTAGAGTTGCTATCTCTAGACCTGGTCCCTTTGGTTCAGCTGTTCTCAAACACTTCCTTCAAATGAACAATTTTCAGCAGCCCTACTGGGTCAGACAGCAGGTCTGCTGTCTGCACTATGTCAATGCCTGGAATTAATATAAACATTTGATAAATAATTGACAGTACTTTCCCAGTTTATTGTCCCAGGCTCTGCGCTCAGCTTGGTGACTCCCTGAGCTTCTTGAGGTACTCTGCACAAGTCAGCCTTAGTGGATTTTTCTTCCATTAATTTGTCCAGCTGCTTTTCAAGCCTCTGTAAACTTTAAATATCCACATGCTTCAGAAAGGATTTCCAAAGCTTAACTAACCACACATTGGGTCAAAACCAAAAACACACCCCTTTTGTTCATTTTGAACCTGCCAGCTTAATCTCACGCTTTCACCTTTTGTACTGATAAAAAGTTAGTCCCTACTCAATTTTGCCACATCACTCATAAGACTGTCAAAATTTCTAAACCCTGAAATCTTTCCTCTAGACCAGTGTTATCAAATACCACAAAAATATGAAGGCTAGATTGGGTCACAAAGCCTTCTCCACCCTGGCAGACCAGGCACAAGAAAGCACTATTTCACCTTCCTTATGAGAACATTATTGTTAATGGGTCAAAATACTGACCCATTATCAAAACAAAGGCACATGGCAATGCCGGAGGCTGAAGGACACAGTACTTAGTGCAGATTACAGAGGAATGCCCACTCTGACTAGAAATAATGGGGGTGGGGAAATTAGTTCCACTTACTTAGAATTTCTGCAAGCTAATACTGACATGGTTTTAATTCAGAAAGCTATTCAGCCTTGCAGGAAAGTTTATTGCCTTTATGTTCACACTGCTGGCTCTTTCGTTTCACAGTCAAAGGCATAACTGTACCTTCACTAAATAGTTTATTAATGTAGACACATTAAAAACACATCCAGTAAAAATACAGTCCAGCTAAATCTTAATTTCTACATTATTAAAAGCAACATCACAGATTTGGAACTTGTGCTCTGAGAATTTTGGTACTACTCTCCCTCCTCAACAACACTGAGACCTTTCTTTTGCAGTTAATTTTATAAACCACACATTTAAGATTTAACTTGTCTGTTAGCAGTTTTATTATATTTAAACAAATACTGCAAGACATTCGCTTATACGTTTAAATTTTCAAAATGAAGATTTTAAAAATTAGAAGACTGCTATTTTTGTTAGGCTTTTTTCACTAAAAGTTAAAAAGCGCAGATGACATTTAACTCACGAGTTCATCTCCACCCTGTTAATTTGTCACACTTGCAACAGAAGGAAGACTCGGTCCCACGGCCAACCTTTGTACTCGGATGGCTGTGAACCCGGTCCATAGGCCGCCCCGCAGCCCAGCGATGCCAACTGAACTGTAAGAAATTAGGTCGCCTCAAAGGTCTGCTCCCTCCGGGAGCACGATAGGGCACAAGTCACGACATACTACTTGTCTGCACCTTGGTAAAAACAGGGCTGGCAGTCACCTGTATTTCCCTGAAACAACAGATAACAACCATCGCTTTACAGAACCAATCTTCTATTAGTTCATCTATCTCCATCCTCCAAGGCCTCTAGTGGCATTTACTAGTTCAGAACCGGAGGGCCAAGTATCAGACAAGCACCAACAATGTATCTGCTGCACTGCAAGTCGTATTCAAGACCATTAAGGGGACGAACCTTTCTGAGTTTTCCTATTCAGTAATGAATGCAAAGTTACAGGAATGGGGTATTGGTTTTTAGTGGTACATCACAGTGACACACGCTGCTCTCCAAAACGGCAGCCTGCCAAAGTACTTCAAGCAGAAATACTCCAGAAGATGGTTTTTCCACTGAACTACTAGTCATACGGTGTTTGGCCAGTAAAGGCTGTAAAAATCTTATTTTCTGTGACAAGGACAATCCCACCAGCACAGAAATGTTGCTGAAGCAAGGAGGGGAGCTCAGCTATAACTCCGCAGGGATAGGATTTCACAGAGGATGATACTAAAAAAAAACCCAAACAAGCCCACAAAGGAAGGAATTTCCCATATCAGTTCATTTAAGGAAGGAAAGCACAGTCCCGAGGGATTCTGACCGCACTTCCCCGGGCAGCTCCGGGTCCGGCAGGTCCGTCCCGCGGCGCGCTGGCGGCAGCGCTCACCCTGCGAGGGCCCGGCCCTCGCCTCGCCCGCCCCGACCGCACCTGCC
>VZRL01001650.1:56183-95073 GCA_013397895.1 Origma solitaria | reverse complement strand
GCGGCCCTGGGGCGCAGCGAGCCCGCGGCCCGCGCCCCCCGCGGCGCAGGTGGTGCTGCGGGGCTGCCTCGTGGTTATGTTGCGCGAGTTGCGTCTCTTCCTTTATTTTTTACAAGCGCGGTTACATAAAGGGTCATTTTGGGGGCTGTTTTTGTCTTTACTGAACATCGCCCCATACAGAAAGGTGCTGAGCAGGTGGCGGCTCTCCTGCTGCAAAAACCTTGGAAGTCAGAGGCTGTTTCAGCCCGGTTCCTCCCCAGGCTCCTCCTGGCCCTGTGCTGTCCCTGCCGTGTCCCCAGGGTCCTACGCGGGTGGAAGCAGCGATGTTCGTAGCCGCTGCCGACTGGCAGAGCAGCATCGCCTGCCACAGCCCTGCTGCCCCTGTAGCTCCTGCCGGGCAGCCCGGGCCAGCCTCGGCTCTGCGGGATTTCCCTGGCGTGTGCCCACACCCAGCTGCTCATCCCTGTGGCTGGTGCGCTGCTGTGACTGGGGGACAGTGGCCCAGCTGGACGGCATTGCATCATGCTCAGCCGGGCTGTCACACCGCTGATGCCACTCGCACCCACCCCTCCCGCGCGGCAGCTTTGCGTCGCCTCCCTGTCCCTTGGCTTTACCACGATTCATTCCTGGCGTCGCCAGCTGGTTTGTCAGCTTTCCCGTAGCACTATGCTTCACAGTATACTTCATGAGTAGCACAGTGACCCTGACTGTCTGTGCAAAGCCTCCTTGTTCTCCACCTGATGGTTCGTTCTTACTTATTTTGCTGACAAGGGGAAACAAACCAGTTCATGCTTCAAAATCTTGTGTTTTCCTTGATTTTGCAGCCCTAGTTACCTTTCTTTAAGCAGGATGTGCTTCACTGCATCCTTTTTGAATGTTTGGACAGCACCAGGGACATTGTGGGTACAGCCACTAGCCAATAAATTACACAGATTTCTTCCAGACGTAGCTGCCCATGTAGCTAAAATAGTCATAACAATGCCTTGGCCTCTTTGACAGGACAAAGAGAAATGCCAGGGGCTTCTCTAGGAGAACCTAGAGAGCCTCATGATCAGAGTGGATGTACACATGGAAGGAAAATGGCAGTACATTAAGTGCATGAGTAATCCTGCATCCTGGGCAGAGCAAGGGTGGAGTTAAATCCTGTGTCCAGATTAACATTCCTACAACTGCTGAAATGTGCTGTGAGCTTGTTTTTGTTTTTAAAACATTCCACATGCCTGCAAAGTGGCAAGGTGAATTTAATCACTTGACATCTTCACTTGGCATAATTTAGAATGTTTAACAATTTGGACAAATCAAAATATTGTATAACTTCTAAAGAATAGGAACTTGTCTTTGGCATTACTTTTGAGGGAAGTACTTTGTACGGTCAGCCTCACTTTTATTTGTAAAAGAGAGATAAGCATAATTGTTATCTGGGAAAAAAAAGTGAACGGACAAGTAAGTGAAAATATAAATTTGGTGACTGGCTAAAACCACCTCTGTTAGCAAAACGGGGTATAATGTCAGGAAATGATCAACAAAATGCTTTCAATGTAAACAGTCCAAGCAGTGCTGAGCACTCTCTCACCATCTGATGAGCCTCTCCCTCATCAGGAGAAGCATGTCTCTATTCTCTCCCCTCTTTCCTCCCTGGGAAATTTAAAAATAACCCAAGACACAGCAACATCTGTTCTGTGAATCTTCAGGGAAAATACAGGAAAACTCACAAGTGAAATCTGAGTGCAAGAACTTCAACCTAAGCAAAGAGGGGGGAAAGTGGAAAGAGAAAACAAGGCAAAACATGTTTTACTGTGTCCCTTGCCTGTATGTAAGGAGCATTTTCGGTTTCATTCCTAGGAAAACTGGATGAACCTCTGTAATTTCAGTGTAACTGAGACTTCTCAGAACACCAAAAACAGTGCAGATGGGTTGGAGCTGCCAACCAGTCTTTGTTTAATAGGAGCAGATGCAGTTCGAGGCTGGCAGGGAAAGCAGAGTGCCTTTAGCATCACCCTGTTCCTCCCACACCTCAGTGCACCAGGCAGGGGCAAACAGCTGTGGAAAAGCCTCCATTCACAAGAGGCAACACACGAGGTGGCATGTCAGCGCTGCTGGAACTTGGGGCAGGCTCACACTGGACACACCACAACAAGAGGGTCTCTCATGGAGAGCAAGAGCTATCTTAGCACCGTCTTAAATGTGCAAACACTGTGTTCTGGATGGCCTACCAGGAATTCCATGAGCATTCCAAAGGCAGAAAGATCAACAATACAAGGCAGCACAACATTTTGACAGGACGGTTGACATGCACATGCACTTCTTGTAGCCCATCTGCAAAGAATTGAAAATACTCTAGATGTCCAAGTTGTCTTCATTCACCCAGATATTAAAATTGAACATTTTAATATGAGTCCAGGCTTTTATGGATAGTAAACAGCTCTTGTCATTACAATTTCCACGTATTTTCTAAAAAGATATGTTAATTGTAGGAGCCGCCATATTTTGTCAGAGCTGTTGAATGGCAGTTTGGAAGAATGAGCAGGTAAAGGACCCCAGATGATTTCTCAGAAAACCCTGAGAGGATATTATGTTTGTGTTCACAGAATCATGGAATGATTTGGGTTGGAAAGGACCTTAAGGATCATCTAGTTCCAGCCCCACTGCCATGGGCAGGGACACCTGCTTGACCAGACTGCTCAGAGTTGCATCCAGCCTAGCCTTGATTAATGGTAATTTAAAAGGATGAGCAGGTAAAGGAGTCTAAGGTGACTTCCCAGAAAACTCTGAAAGGATTTTACATATGTTTTCATTTCAATAAGTATCATACAGTGTGCTACTTAAATTTCAATGAAAGTGAATTCTTATGTCTGACTCAAACTGCATCAAACTTCAGGCTGTTCAATATAAATAGGAACAGCTAAAGGCTCTCACATTTGCATGATTAGAAACTTCATTCTGGAGATGGTTATTCTTAAGTGTTTATTATCATGAGTATTAAGTTTCTCTCCCTGCACTTTGTAATGAAAAATTAAATGCAAAAATCAGGTTTGACATTGATTACAAGTCTTTACTGTATGCACCCTTCCAAGCAGAAGACTCGTGTTTGAATCATGTTGGTATTAGCTGGATTTCCCTGTGTATTACACATAGCTACAACTGTTTAACACATCGATGGCATGTAATGGGTAAAGTTCTGCCTGTAAAAATGTCCATGGGCACTGACTTAAGTCACAGCCAATGACTTCATAGGAGGCCAGAAGTTCATTTACTTTACAGTGTTTTGTTGGCATACTGTAAGTGTATACGAATGCGATGTAATTACACTGTATCTGTGTAATGTGGTCACAGTAAAATACCTCACAGCTTGCCAGAATCAACTCTTGGTGTTTCCTAATGGCTGAGTATTCTGGTTTAGCACTTAGATACATTGCAAAAATTATTTTATCGTTTTACAATCAGTTTCTGATAAAAACTAAAACTAAAGTCACTGGTTATAAAACAGTTTTGGAATTACCCTTGCAAAGTTTGCAAGTGTGGCTATTGTAGCTGCCAGCACAATTTATCTGTTATTTATCTGGATAAAGAATAGCTTGCTCATATGTTTGCAAAAGAACATTTCTAACTGGCTCAAGGTTTAGCAGCTTATGTTCAGAGACAGAGAAAGAACAAGAAAATTTGCTGGGATTTTAGCAGTAGTAGATGACGTTCCTTCCAGGATCAGTCTCTGGTTTCTTTCCAAGCAGGCTTACTGTAGATAAGCACCATTCATTTCCTTATCATGTAAATTATTTACTGGAATTAAATATGTAAGTCTTATTTTATCTGCTCCCTTTCACTTAATGTTATGTGCACATACATATATCTCCAATTTTGACAGTGGTGAAATCCTTTTTTTTCTCTCTTTCCTGCAGACTTTACACAAACATCTAGTTTGACTACACCTATTTTTTTTTAATATTCCAACTTTTCCACAGGCTTTCTGTATTTCAACAGCTTCATACAAGTTACAAAAAAATTTTAGATATTATGTTTAAAGGTAAGAGTTCCTATTTAAATTCCTCCTGTTTAATTTCAGTTGGTGAGTCGTTCCTTCTTTGACAACATGTAAGTTAAGGAAGGTTGACGGTTTTGCATTTTTCACCCCTGGCAATGTGTGACTGGTTTCTGAAGCTTTTTTTTTACTAGGAGTAAGTTTCTTGGAGTGGCCCCATTTGTCAATTTCCTCTCCTTAAAGGATAATTCAATTAAGCAAATAGATTATTTTTAATTGTGGGTAGCTCCAGAGAATGAGGGTTGCATGAATAATAGCATGAAAGGAGGTAAGGGGAATCCCTAGCTTGTGAACTTGCAATCCTTCTGAAGTCCACTGCTTTTTGTTTTACTTTTGTGTTTATAGAATGAAGCCACTCATAAATGGTGAGGACAGGAAAACGAGATTGTAGTACCCCAGGGTAGCTGGAAGATATTCCTGGAGTCATCCCAGTGTTTGAAGACAGATGGATTCCATTCCTGGTACAACACGCCCCATGTCTCTGGGGAAAGAATTTTCTTTTGTTTCTGCTGAAGCTTTGCTCTGGCAAAGATATCATGGGCCTAGTCTCATGCATATTTAAAAGTAGAATGGGCCCCACCGGTTTAGATACATCATCTGGAGGACAGGGAGGAGCTCTAGTGTAGGAAAGAGAACCCAGTGAAAGCCACACAGATAACACAAAATAGAAATTACCATAGGGTTGGCATTTTAAAAATTTTAGCTTCCTGCCCCCAGTCACCCTCAATGCACTTTGTGATCACCTATATGGAATTCCTTTTTGGTGATGAACAGCAGTTGTCAATAAAATAACCGCAGGCTCATCTGAAAAACCAAAGTAGCCTGCAGCAAATAGGTAACCTGCAGATGTCAGGAACAGGGGCTCCTTCCTTCATGGATCGGGGGCTACTTACCTGCAGTTAAATGAACTTTAGTATGGATTCAGTACTGAGAACATGGTACTGAGAGCTTCTCACACTTCTTAGCAAAGGGAATTCTGTGATGTTATTAACTAATTCGTAAACCTTTCCATAAAAGCCACTCTTCATCTAGTGTGTTCCTGAACAATTGTGTCCTGTTAAACATACCTTGAGGACTTTTTTTCCATCCCATTTCAGACTGCTCATTTTAGGCATTTTTAGCTTTAGTTTTTGAGCTAATCTTGGGAAAGAAAACTTTAAGAGGAATAAGTAATCCCCTTGAAATTCTAACACATCTTTGGGTAGGGACCAGAGGAGGTCTGGCAATAACCTAATTCTCAAAATGTGGGCATTCAGCTGTAGCTCTCCTATGCTTCATGTTGATGTAAGAAGCAAGAAAATAAATATACATAAGAAAAACTGGTGTGCTGAAAAAGAAGATTCCTAATGCTGCTAAAGAAGGAATGCAAAGCTCTTGCAGGCACCTCCCTCCTGTCTAGCCTTCACTTATCACTGTGAGGTTATTATACAGAACAGAGAGTTTAAATTGCTTGCTGAATAAATCTGCACTCAAAGATGTGAAGTCTGTGGTTGCTATACATCTGGGCAAACCAGTCAGCAAACATGCTGGGGGACCACTGATTACTGTATGAAGGAATAATACTCTTTTGCCAGAAAAATAGGCTGCCAAAGCAGCACATTGTTTCAGCTCTCTCTGTTCCTTTGCAGTGCAATTACACATGCACTTGAATGCTACCAAAAGCACAGACAGACTCAAGTTGCTTCCCCATACCCTTCCCATATGTGGGATAACTAGATTATCTTAAACCTCACCCTGAGTGCTTTCCTGCTGGTGAGCAGCCCTTGAGCTGGGTTTTACACCCACACTTAAATGGCAGCACCAGCTCTTGTGGTAGGACTTTAAGTGCAAGATAAGGCAAACTTCTCTGTAAGTTAAACACTCACTGTAGCATGACGTTCTCTCCTGGCATGCTTATTTGGCCCAGAGAGTGACAAACTGTCCAGTTCTGACTCAGTTACTAAATGTGCTAATAATCCGAATCACCTATCTTTTCACAAACAGTTCTAGGAATTGCACTACAACTCAGATTATTCCAGAAAAATAGCAGGTATCAAAAACTGCTGTGTTTTGCTTTCAGTTGCGTATAATACCTTCACTAACCTTTGGCTGCCCAGTTTAAAGTTTTCCAAATTAGATATTTGCTGCAAGTAGAATGCTAGCTAAAATGGTTATACTCACACTGTAAAAGAACAGTAACATGGATTATACTTTCTAATAAAGTTGCCTGGAGGCTTGTAGCATATTTTAAATTTGGCAAGCAAGTTGTGTTTTATGCCAGCGATGTGTCTTTTGCTGACAGTCTTGAAATGCAACCAAATTTAGTGAAGCTGTGAACTTCTGATGAGCATCAGCTGTGGGCTGGCCTTGACCCCTGTAGCTTCGTTCTCAGAACAACACACCTGGAACTGCAGCATGGTCTAGGATTTCTCTGCAGCACCGGCCAGGTTTGTCACACTGAGTGCGGGAACTCAGAGCAAGTTCACAGAATCACGGAGCAACTGAGGTCAGAAGGGATCTCTAGAGGTCATCTGGTACTACCCCCTGCTCAAGCAGGGACCCTCAGAGCCAGCTCCCCAGGACCATGTCCAAACAGCTTTTGAATAGCTTAAAGGATGGAGATTCCACAGCCTCTTGGGGCAATCCATGCCAGTGCTTGGACACTCTCATGGTAAAAAAGTGTTTCCTGATGTTCAGAGAAAACCTCTTGTGTTCTGGTTTGTATCCATTGCCTCTGGTCAGTTTGTTACCAGCATCCAACTAGATACTGTACTATGGCTCACCACCCTGCAGTTCAGATATTCAGCCCCTTACTCAGTACATCTCACTGCTCATCCAGCCCGTACTTCCTCAGCTTCTCTGCTGATGAAGTTGGCAATGCAGGATCACATAGGGATAAAGAGAGCAGTGGCGATTTTTCTGGAGTGTAGATTGAAGAGCAGTGCTTAGAGGAATGATAAAAGATTAACAGATGTAGAGCCAAGAGAGACTGGGAGAAGAGCCAGTACACAAAGGATCTCATCAGGGGTTTGGGAGGAGGGAAAATGGCAAGGGACAAGTGGTGCTTGGGTGAAATCTGTAACAACCACCAGAACAAGCTGTCCTCTCGCATGTTTAAGCAAGAAAATGCCAACACACTATGACAGCTTACGGAGTAACAAAAACAGGAACTGTGGAATTCTGAGTGACCATCATATACTGACAATGAAGTCAGAAAAATCAAAATGCGCACAGTATAAAACACGTATTAAGCGAGACAAACATAAGCACTAAGAAGGTAGGAAGCATCCAAAAATTGTTAAATTGTACAAGGAGTCTTAATTTAGTCCACTTGCATGTGCCAACTTCAATGTGATCACACGTAATGCTTTCTTCAGATACCACCTCTTTTAATAGATGCTAAGTCAGTGTTTAGGGAACTTAAAAATTCACAGTAAAGACAAGTAAGAGCTGTATGGTTCCTACAGTTCAATGAGAATGTAATGAAAAAAAGTATAATTTTAAAATAATCTAAATACTGTTTTTCAAACATGAACACACAATTTTTTTCCTATTGCTACAGGAAAATTATCAAGTTACTCACAAATATTTTCCAGCTGTAATTAGCTATGTTCTTATTTTCAGGTGCCCAATTTGAGATATTTAGGGTCAGATTTGCCAGAGTTTGCAAACCCAGAGCAATCAAACAACAGCTCCATACAATTACAGTTTAAAGTACTACAGAGCAAAAATTGGAAGACAGAATTAAACACTTACTTCAACACTGGCTTCAGATAAATCTCAGGTCAATAGAATTTCAGTCTAGTCAAACAGTTCTCCTAACCACAAAACTGGTTTCTCTCAAGTAGCTAAGTAAACAGCAAGCATCTTTATAAGCTTATTTTTCAATGCCCACAAGTGAGAGTAGCTGAAGCGTGAATTTCAGCAGTTTAGAGTAGTTTAGCTTAGTTAAACTAAAATGCTTTTAACATCTTTTCCTGAACTCAACTTGCAAAATGGAGATAATGACATGGAGCAACTCTGACTGGACAAAATAAGAGCAAAGCCAAGTTCACCCTATCTACCATTTAACTGGCCTGAAAAAAAAGTTCAAAAACCTACTTGAATTCAACAATGTCCCCATAAAAAAAGGAACCTCCACTGACTCCGAAAGCTTACTTGCTTTACGCAGACAACAAAGACACAGGGATGCAAGTGAGAAAGCAAGTTAGCAATCAAGCTAACTATACTGCATTCAAATTCATTAACCATGTAAGAAAGATAGAGAATAACTGAGAGCAGAATGAAAAATTCACAAAAATACCGTACAGTAAGGTATAGAGCAAAATATGAGCTAATAAATTCATCCCGGGAACACTGTCCTTGCAAAACAAAGACTTGGCTTCCACAGACAGAAACAAATAAAAAAAGCTATATGACATTTTAATAAAATACTGTGTCATAAGCTGTCCATACAATCACATTCAGCACATTGTTACAGACATTTACTTAAAAATGTTGTCTTGATTCTGGAACCTATTCATTTGCAATGCAAATTCTGTTTGAAGCCTAGAAATTTCAGTGGTTTCATAGGATGGGAGGAAGCTGTGCAACTTCTCACGGCCTTTTAATCCCTTTTGTAACATGGAGGTATTATTACAATATTGTTTACAAAGCAGTTTAAGTTTCAGGACTGAGGAACACTTAAGTAAGAAACATACTCCATTTGCTTGCATTCCGGTACAATTTATGTCCAATTTAGTGTCATTTTCTGTGAGAAACGTGCCATCTTGTAATAGTGCTCTTTTGGGGTTAGTATGTCTGATTTTTTTGTATTACAGAATTGACGCACTATCTGGCATATTACTGATGTATAGTATGAAATAAATTTCCTGGCCTGAAAATACAAAGTTCTCTAGAACTAAGATAGTTACAGTTTTCAGTCTGCTACATAAACAGTGCATTCATCAAGGCCAGGTTGGATGTGTCTCTGAGCTGCTCTAGTGGGAGGTGTCCTTGCCCACAGCAGGGGGGTTGGAACTAGATGATCTTTAAGGTGCCTTCCAACCCAAACCATTCTATGATCCTAAATCTTTAGATCCTAGAAACTTTAAATTCCAAACAAAGTGTTTCCTGATAGTTCCTATAATTAATATCATAGGTTTGGTCCAATGTATAATAATGTCCCTCTCCAGGCTACCATTGCATTTTTTACATATACGTAAAGACATGGGAAACACACTAGTAATTCAAAATTTAAGTTAGGAAGGAGAAGCCTGATGTAAACAGGCACTGTCACAGAGCTTGTTTTTAAAAGTTACATCTGGAGGACAATGGGGGTAGAGGGTTGCATAACAGCTTGCAAACTACTGCTGTGAGATGGCATTGGTGTCTTTAGTTATATTTAGTGTATGTATATTTAATTGACATCAGTATGTATGTGCAAAAGTAAACTAAGTTCCTAAACTTAGAAACATGTTTATACAGATACGGTTTTGTGTAAATAGCTGATAAATTTCCCTAAGCTACACCACTGAGAAAATCTAACATGTTTTAATCTCTGCATGTTTAGGCCAGACTCTCCACAGACTCTGCACGCAGGAAGCTCAGGCTGGCCGGAGCACGGTGCTTTCCCTCGAAGTGGATCCTCACAGCTTATGGGGAACAAATATTCAGCTGAATCAAACTAGTCTGGTTCCCATTACCCTTATCCAGTCAGTTTACAGTAAAAGATAACCTGGTCCTGAAGATGGAACATTTAACTATCACCTATGACACTGTGCAAATGGATAGCTGTTCTATGTGGATTCCATTAAAATAAACTATCTATTTGTAAAAGCGCATTCAGCCCTATTGATGAGGTTGTTTTTCTCATATACAACAATCTTTTATTTAAAAAATCGTAATAGTTTTCTTTCCTCCCACTGCTGAGCTACTTAACTGATGATTGTTTGGGTAAAGCCATACCCCAAAGAACTCTAGAGAGTTAGATAATAACTAATAAGCATTAACAACTAATAAATAAGAAGGGAAGACAAAAAATAGAAAAGGCAGGTAAGCCAAATGTGTCTCATTTACTAGAAACTGGACACTTTTAAATCCAGACAACTTTCTGTTCACATATATTCATGTATAAGCATAGCTTATATATCTTTTTAAGCATCATGCATCACAAATAGCACTGCTTATTCTCCCCCAGGAACATCAACTATGAGCCACACAGGGAAAAAAAAAAACCCTAAGGAAAAAACAAAGGGAAAAAAAAAACCATAGGAAAGAAAGCCTAGCTGTTTGAATCTAGGTTGTGGCCAGCAGTTACTCTCACAACTGAATAAGGAATCCCTAAGGAATGGTGTACATTACCCAGTTTCCTTTTGCAACCACAGGGCTGACCAATTCCAAATGCAAAAAAACTACAACGGACCACAACTGAGAGAACAATCACCTTCCAGATTACACCCTCCCTTAACCAGACTGGAGCCTACTAAAAAGACATCATTCATTGCATCTTTGAGCAGGCATTATTGAGTTAAGCAAAAAGGATTTACTTGAAAAATACAGTGGTGAAAGGCAAGTAAAATGGCTGTTGCCCCACTCTTACTGTTTCAAAGTTGTGGTTTGTAACATCAGCTCCCCTTTGATTTCCAGAAGTAAATGGGGAAAGTCAAAAAACTTTGAGAGAAGTACCTTTCTGAACCCAACTCACTGCACAGAGGTTCTTTAGGGGTACTGAATATGCAGCACTAAAGGAAGACTGTGATAAAAAGTGTTGTACCAAAATAAAAATAAAATCTTTTATCCAGACTCCAGTACCACTCATCATTCCCAAGAATAAGGACTGCGAAGAACAAGTACCTTTATACCTTTTCTGTTCACATGCTAAAACACAAGCATCATGTTATCAATGTAAAGCTTTAACCAGTGACCAAAAATAGATTCTATTTTAAAATCTGAAGGGGAAAAAATGCATTAAATGAAGGAAATTGCTGCTGTTTGTAAGAGAAGTCTAGTAGTTCAGTTTCCAGTGGTACTACATTAATAGAAATTAAAAATCATACATGTTCTGCTTTACTCATTTCCTATGCAAGAGATTAAAAAAAAAAAATCAACAGCAGTTTCCTCATCTTGCTGTGAAGCTTGCTTGGTTTTTCACTCTTTCTTTACTGAATATTTTGGAAGTTAGATTCTTCCATGACAAAAATGTAGTGCAACCTCAAAAATCAACAACACGGTTCTACTTGAAGTCTCTGGTCTTTAAAGAGTGTGCTCAGTTTCCCAGCAGGAAAAATAGGAATGTCACAAGGGACTACTTAGATGTCTCTTCTGCTTTTGCAGCTATCCTGCAAATGTGCACAAGTACATGCATTTTTTATGCTAAGTAATCTAAAACCTTAATAAGAATTCCTAACTGTTATTCTACCCAACCTGAAAGACAATACAAACAGATACATTGAATTAGAGATGGCCATCTGATCCCTTCCACTGCAGAATGCAGTCAGGCTACTCCTAAAGCACCTAAATCAGCTAAAGAAATATACAATGTATACTTTCCATAGAGTGCATGTGTTGTCATGTAATTATTAAATAAACTTACCTAGTCTCCACCCCACTAACTTTAAATGAATAAATCTGATTCAGAAAAGGCACTGGTAAAACTTTTAAAGATTGCAAAACACTGCAGCATTGCCCACCATCATGTTAAGAATAAACACTTACCAAGCACATGCAGTAGAGAGCTTGTTAAACCAAGTCAGGAAGGTTTTAAATAACTCATTCTTAATTCTGTAGGTTTTTTTTCTATTAACGTCACATTTTATTAAAAAAATAAGTTTCCTGTATTTAACATGTATATGAGCTTGCTGTATGTGACTGAAGATCTTGAGACCTTTAACATTGAATGATAGTAAATCCAGCACTTTCTTCACAGCTTTGAAAAACAGGAAAAGGGAGGGAGGATAAAGGGAAGGACAGGAAAGAGAAAGGAAAAGGAGGAAGCACCAGGCCATTCCCAGTAAGAGAACCAAATAGTGCTACAGCATCAAAATATGCACCTGCATCACAAATATTAGAAAAAGGAAAACTACTATATTGATGAAATGCGGATATATTCCATAAAATTGGAACATACCATTGGGAAGGACTAGATTAGGAAGGAATACATTCTATTTGCAATTGTCTCTCCTCTATTAAAAAAAATTATTTTCCTTTCCTCTCTCGTATAGACTAACATTCCAGTATGTCAGTTGCACTAAAGCCAGATAACCAAGACCCTGCATTTCCACAATCTGCAACTATTTTATCCCTATTTTTCCCCAGCAATGGCAAGAATACTGGATGCGTTTGAAGGAGGAAACAACTCAGAGGTGTGCACATTTTGTATTTAATTTGTAGTCCAGAAAATTGCCCCCACATTCTTTCAACAAGAAAACTGCAGGAGTCATCTCTAACAGAACACATCTATGTGGTGGTTACATATTCTCCATGGGGCCCAGGGTTTATGCGCGAGAAACCAGGGAATGAACAACTCCCCTAAATCCCACAAGTTATCTGTACAAAAGATTTGCAGCCCATGGTTGTATTGCTCTATGTGCAACCACTCTGCCTTGGTGAGAGAACCCCCCTGTAAACAGAGGGTGTCACAGAGTCTTCTGTGAAGGAATGCCCTGGAAGTAATGTCATTAGCAGCCAAGTTTTCAGGGTTTAGCGAGAATGAAAACTCATGGAGACCATGAAGTACTGAGTTAGACTTGGTGTTGCGTACAAAAATAAATCTCAAGGGGCCCACAGTTTAGCTAATGAACTCTCTGCTGCTTCCCTTTGGGAGAAGGGAATGGTAAATGACATTCCCAGTAGAAAAATCAGGAGAGAAAGCAGTATCTGCAAGGAGAGATAGAAGATCCCTCTCTACCCCACAAATTCCTTCCTGGGAAGTGACACTTTCTGGTTCCCTTCAAAGATATCTGTATTAGTAGAGAAATGGAGATATATATCCTTGCACAATCTTTTCTTACTTTTTTTATGTGAACACCAAAGCCTTTCTAGAACAGGGATAAAAGGCTATGTTTGCAGTTTAAGCAACAATGGCATTTCAGATTGTTGTAAAATCCAAATACACTGGAAATATCCAAGCAAGTCCCCACATTAGTCTGATGCTACCTAAAGCCAAGAACAAACAAGCAAGCAATGAACACTGGTATTTTGGTTTTTTGCATGGATATTAGAAAAAATAGTAATCATACACTTTTTTCTTTTTAAATGTTCATTACTTAGATAAAGCACATATGAATGTAACATTCAGAATTGTAACATAGAAAATGTAATGTGGGCAATCTGCTATTCCAAGTACACTTACCAAAATACAATTTTATAATGAAGAAAGTCTCAAAATACACCTGTACAACAATTGGGATCCACAAAATATGATTTAATAGAGTCACTCAAGATCACTTCATTGAAACCACTTTTATAATACTGTCTGAAGAGTTACCTCTGGAAAAAGAGCACTCTCCCCCTTTCCCTATCCTGTCTCACTAAAGCAAAGGTGGAACTGTAATTGCAAAGTGAATCTTCTAAACCCCCAAATCTGAAGCGGTCCTATGAACTATGACACTGCCTACACTTAGATACTGGGAGGATGGGAATCACCTTCTCAGAGGCCATGGTACATTGAGACACCCATATTATTGTTTGTAGCGCAAGCAGAATAATCTTGTAAAGGGCAACTAAATAGGGTCAAAATATGAATTAATTATCTCACTACCAAATCATTCCCTATGTGTTACTTAAGCCTGCAACATTAAAACTTTACTGAAAAAGAAAAAGGTAACCATTTCATCCTATATTTTCTTTATTTGCTTTAAGTTTAGAAGTTGCTATTTAAGTTCTATTAACAGAAATACATAACAAAAGCTCCCTATCAAGTGGAAAATAAGTAATTACAAATGCTGAAAAAGTTGGCCTCATTAACATATGTACAGACTCACTTAATACACATCTTTGTGGGAATTAAACCATTTTATGACACACATTTATACAGGCATTAAACATTCCCAAGTAACTTTGAGCAGAGAACACGCCAAATTTTTAAGTCTGGGCAGACAAAAATGTAGGTTTCAGTTTTGATTGTGGAGCTAACATGCAACAGATACAACATTCAGTCTGAGCTGTTGTTGGAAAGTTGTTCTGTCTTTTCCTGCAAAAATGAACTTGGGTCTTTCTGTCCCTTCTTGTCCTTGTTCTGCTGTTCCTGGAGCGTCAGGATTATTTTTCGTATTTCTTCTCTTTTGGTTTTCATTCTTGGGCGTGGAAACCAGTCTGTTAAGTTCATTGGTAGCTCAAAACTCAAAATGGGATTCTGAAAAGAGAGGTCATTTGGATATTACAGTAAAGAGTTATAACCTAAATGACTGAAGAAAACTGTAGTGAGGAAAAGTACATTCTTCCTCACTTCATTCCATCAGCATGGAACAAAATTTCTACAATTTCTGTGTTTTGTACATGTATATTATGGTAAAATCAATCAAGCTTCAGTACATTAGAGAGTCAAATCTATCCAGATCACAGTTCTGATTGTAAGAATGCCTGAACAATCTACTGTGTTTGCTACATGTTTTAGACTAAGTATTTGTCTGCATAAATGTGTAAAACTCTTCTAATAAAAAAAGGTGAGCAAGAGAGAAAACTGCTGGAAGATTTGGACATTTTTTGAGAATCTCTAACATCAAAATCTAGAGCTGATCAGGAATCCAAAACACTCCTATTCTTATAAATAACTAGGCAGGTCAGTTTTAAATTTTACCCTAGAAAACAAAGCCCCTGCCTACCACCAGCGCTTTTTATACTTACATTCTGCTTTCTTGCTAGATATCATTCATCCAAATAATTAAGATGATGGTTATTATTATTATGAGAGATTATCAAGGCTTCTTCAGTGATACTGTACAACTCCACCCTAGCCAAATGATAATTTGGGGAACAGTGTTGTCTCTCAAAGAAATTCCTCCCTTTGTGTATTCCAGTTTACATCATTAGTGTTATTGAAGAGTGAATTTCATTCATCACTAAGGTAAGATCAGCAAGGCCGCTTGTGAAAAAAAACTAGTGACATTCTGCACAGGAACATGTCTGTGCTCAATGCTGTACCGGCAGCATTTTTTTCTCTCTGCTCAGTTTGGGGAAGACAAGCAGTGCCATGGTGAGATGCCGGCCCCTCGCCCTGCAGGGGCTGATCTCGGGGGGCTGGGGGAAATGGGGCTGCCCCCGAGCCCCCGGCGCCCGCCCCGGCCGCAGCGGCCCCTGGCGGCCCCAAGGGCACAGCGGCTGGCAGGGCGCACAAGTCCTGCCGCGACAGCCGCCAGGGCGCTCCGCACTGCCCTACCCACCCTGCCAAGCGAGCCTCGGTTTCAAAAGATACGCATCGTAATTTTAGTACTGCACATAAATCCACAAAGAAGAAAGATGTGCCTGAACAGTTCACAAACATCAGATTAAGCACCTGCCCCCGCATACTCCCCATCAAGTTTGTAGAGCTGGCGCAAAATGAGACTGTGGGCAATCTTCCAAACACAAAGTCGCTGAAATTGTTCACTGAGTAACTTCAAGACAGTCTAGTACTGTGCAGTCAGCACAGGTTTTCCTTCCCCACTGGAGTAATTTGAGAACACCCTGTGATTTACTCTCTGACACATGTATGTGCTTGTGCCTATTCCGTGGCACACCAAGCTCTTGCACGCTGTCACACCAGGCAGGACAAGGGATTCAGCCTGACGTAATTCAGCAATCAATTCACAAAAGGGAATGGGCTAAGATTAACAAAACCTGGTTGCACCTTGTACCCCCAGTGAACAAAACTGGAAGCCCTTGGTTACAGTGCTTACTAAGCTCTCCAGAACTCACTGGTAAAGCAAAAGCTTTTGCCTTCCATTTGCATGAATGCATTCCACTAAAGCCTTGATGCTCTCATGTAAAGTATGAATGGAGGAAGGGTTGAGAAATGGAGAAGCTGCCAGCTTTTCCAGGAACGGTTTAGCTACGGGAGAGTTTAGGAACAATGCTCCAAAGCACCACAGATTCTAAACAGAGTTACTGTCCCACGCAGGCAGCATCTCACTTAACCATCATTCCTCCTCCTAACCTAGACCAGAAGGTGCTAATGCCTCCACTCGTGAAAGGAGAACTTGAAGACCAAGTCAGCTGAAGTAAGCGTTCAAACAATTCCTTCAATGGAAACCAGATTTGGCATTTAGCTGTAATGATTTTACTTACATGTTTTCTTACAAGTTAAAAATGCCCCCAGAAGAAACATAAATCCCCTACCTGTGCAGTATTTCTGAATTTATTCAGTCACAGTTCTCAGAGGGAAAAGAAAAAGCTTTTTGTACTGCACTTCTAGTTTAGATTTTGAACTCAAGCTCTTACTGGATGATTTTAAAGGGTACAGAGCAGAACACAAAGGAAGACTCTAAATGTGTTTTCTTTAGATTGCCTCAGAAAATTTCATGGATTACAATTTCTTTTATGTACATACGGCTAAAAAGGATAATTAGTTTAAAATGTTACTGTGTGTGTTTATGAACAAATTAGTTTATAATGCATAGTCTCATAAATAGGTATTGAGCCTTTTATAATTGCAATCATTTTCACAGCTTATATTTGATTGCTGCAGGAATCAGAAATAGCTTCACAAACATACACACCTCAAAAAAGCTCTCCACATACTGCAGGATGTACACTCCACAATCACTGAAGTTGTTCTGCTGTGGCACTTTTGGATTGGAACCTTTCATGACATCTTTGGAAAAACTTCTTTTGCTGCCTTTCCTGACTTCCCATTCCACCTCTAAGTATCTACAATAAAACACCATTCAAATTAAAATATTTTTGTATTCCTTGAAGAATTTTGGAAAAAAAAAAAACCCCAACCAAACCAAAAAAGTCCCAAGCACCAGATATGAAACTTACTCCCTTAGTGTTTTCACAACATTTGACCGGGAAGGGCCTCTCAGTGAATCCATAAGCAAAATGCAAGGCCTAAAAGAGAACGCAAGTATTTTATAGCAGCTTGAAAAACACAATGTTACACAGAAACAGTTTGTGGGATGGCCTTAACAAAACTAGATCAATACTCTGAAGTTCTGCTAACACTGCTGTAGCCTCCTAATTGGGATAGCTAAATGGCAAGTTATCTTTATATTTAACCATATACTAAGTACCATTAAGAATGCACTTAGAAAATACAGTACTGTCAGACTGATAATTTGTCACAGACAAAAACTAGTTGCTTAAAACACCTTTAGGTGTACTAATACTCTTTTAGGCACACAAAGTATCTGGAACAGTGGCAAAAGAAAGTAAGGCACAGAGCCCACACACATCCTGCTGGAGTAGCAGCTCGAGGACAGATGGGACACTCCACAGCACACTAGAAGACATTAGGAAAGCATGTTCAAGAAGTGATCCCAGCCTGAATCTGAAATCTAGCTGGTAGTTACACACAAGACACCCACTAACTCTATTTGAAAGACTTTAAAAAATAACGTATCCATAATCAAGTATCTTCTAGAGAACCAAGTCTGCTCTAGTCCTCTCCTGCACACTATAGATGCTGATATCTTATCACTCAACCTACAGCACACTACTTTTTCAGTAGCTACAAGCACAGCAATCTTATCAGCTGCCTTACATGCAAGCTGAATTTATACATCAAAGCTAACTCATACCAGAATTCAAAATTTCAGCATTATATATAGTATGTATTTTGAGGCATAAATAAATGCAATTACTTTTCACAAATCTCTGCTTTTTCTAACAATAAACATATACATTCAGACAAAGTATCATTTGAAGAGACTTCAAACTAGCAAATTCATACAAAATATCTGCATGCATTTATGCATGGGTGTGTTTGCATTTATAAACTAATTTACATGTATGCAATATTTTAGGCATAAGCATATAATCACTTGAATAATGTTTGCTCGTACTTGTTTTAATTTCTGATAAAAGTTAGTTTTTATATAGGTTCTGCTCTTAAAAAAAGTATTAAATGCTCTTTAAAATGCTCTTTAAAAAAATGTAGTACTTTGGAGGAGGAAGAACTGACAGCCTTTGCAAGGTAATTTCCTATTTCATATAGAAGCAATTTTAACATCTGCTAATACTAAAGTATTTAAGTGCCCTTAATGACTTTTGACACTTAAGTGTCAAAGATGTTATGAAATTTTCACATTGGATTGAAATACTGTCTGCTGGAAAGTACAGATAATCTTCATCAAAATCAGACAAATTTAGCCCAACTACAATCAGAAGCTCATAAATATTCTTAAAACACACAACACAGATGGACTTTTCCTTGAAAATGTAAAAGTCATATATTCCATAATATCTATAAATCTGCAATTCTATTCTGCCTCCTAAGAATGTACTGTGAAAGTCCACCTTTCTAGTAAACCTTGTATTCACAAAGAAGGAAATACAAATATAGACAAATTATAAAAAAAATACAAAGGAAACTGTCAAGAAGCAATGCTAGTAACAGTATTTCTGGATTTTGAATCATGCATCTGTGTCACACCATAATGCAAACAACTGCAGTCAATATTTACTAAGAAATTATTTCTGGGTTTCAAATATTAAAAAAAAAGTTTTCAAATCCAGAACAGACCAAAAATTTTTTTAAAATGTGGAACACTCTTATTAGAGAAAAAGGAACAGAGAGAGCCAATAGAGGAACAGCTACAACACATTTAGGTAAGAAAAAGGGGCAGTTAAAAATTACTCTCATTTTCCTTTAATAATTTGAGTAGTAATAAAGGTTTTCTTTACTATTAATTATTTAATTTAAAAGCATTTATCTGCTTTTTAATATAGGATACATTTGAACATGCTTCTGCACCTTACTTTTGTAGGAATCCAAGTACAAAATACCAAAAGAAAGAAGAAGAAACAATCTTCACTTGCCCAATGCAGCACACAGATTTAACAGAAACTCAAAAAGCTATTACTTCACTAGTAGTTTCATTCAATAAATTTTCTGCTCACTGGAGATGATAATATAAAGTATAAAATTCTCTCTCAAGCCCTAACAGCATGCTGATTAAAGTATTCGAAGATTCATGTATGACTATTTCCCATAATTACTGTCTTATATTTCATGAACTTCTATGAAATTTCCATTTTAACTGTTTTAATACTTACTGTTTGCAGATAGTTGGCTTCAGGTACCATTGTCCCATTTCTGAATTACAGTTATCATCTACAAGGCCACCATCATCACTACTGTCTTCCTACAGAAGCAATGTGATTACAGGTGTTTAAAAGCTAGTATTGGTTTTTCAAACAGATACAAAGGAAATTATTGTTACACTTACCATTTTCATTCAAGACCAATAATTAAGTTTAACAAAGAAATTGTAGTTTTAATCTGAAATTACTCACTTTCTAAGTTTGTTAAGTTTACCAACTTTTAGTCACATGGCTTCTGAAATCCATGCTGGAATGACATGGGTTGAATGCTGCTATTTAAGGACTGCTGAAACTAGAACAATGCAACTGACATTTTCAAAACACTGCTGGCTTACAAGAGGTAAATCTCCATTATTTGGTTATAATCCAAATTTTATCAATACTTTTCCTTGCCAGTGAATACTAGAAACTTGCTTGGCAGTTTCATGTATGTTATCTTCTAGGTGAAATGAGACAAGATCTGCAACAGGCTCAGAAATAAAACTCTTATTTTTGCTCCAAAATGCACCAACTTGATACTCAGGAAAAGGAAAATTAAACCACTGTGATACACAGGATCATGGATTGCAAAACCAGTCATACTACAGGCCTGAAAATATCTGCTAGCCTTTTGATTTCAATATTGATTGCTATGAAGGATATGAAGTTTTATAAACAAAAGCACTAAGTTGTTGTTATCTAAAAGAATCCCAGTGATCCATAGTTTCTTACCCTTCCATTGAGTTCAATATTACTACCACAGACCACTGCGTTACGGGGAAAGAGGTGCTTTCCAAAAATCGGAACGCTTGCACGAGCAGGATTTGTGACTGTTTTTGTGAGTATTGCATGCACTTCATTAACACACTGGATCCTGGCACTGAAACCCTCAAGCTATGCCATGAACGTGTTATCATATTAGAAATTACTGCCTAGCTCCTGTTACACTTGTTTTTGTTGCAACCTCAACTCCATTTTTGGCAGACGCAAACGTTGGTCCACTCAGCTTGTCATGGTCATTTCTACACTTGCTTTGTGCATTCTAGAAAATATCAGTGACAGCTTCAGCCTGAGTTAAGTTCTAAGCTACACAGCAACTAAGGAGCTTGGAATTTGTTCCTTCTCTCAAGGAACGCAGCCGGCCACATGCTTGCTTCCCTGCCTTCATGCCATGTATTTCAGTCTGGAAATACTCTACTACTTACTCTCCATCTTCTGGAAACTCTAACTGATAAAAAACAGACAGACAGGCAGTTCCATCAGGCAAAACTCAATGTTTACACAGGTGGCATGACAGTAGAGGTGGGCTAAGTCCAGCTAAAAAACACTGTAAGGTTTCAACATCAACTGGAGCTTTTATATGTGTGTATACATATACATAGATATTTGGAAGTCATTACAGAAAGCTGCAGACTGAAAAATAATAGTTTGTTCTGGATTCAGAGGTCCAGAAAAGGTCATACACCTGGAACACAAACAGGAAGGCCAATTAGAAAAAGCAAATGTATAACTTCTGGCCTGCTTGCATTGAACTTACATTGTAGAAGCAATAGAGCTATGGAATAATGCCCTCATACCCAGCACTGAGCCAGTAAGGGACATTTTAATACTCAGTCTTTCCACAGCTTTAAAATCTAAATGTTTTCCAGTATGAACAAGAATGTTACTTGATTATAAATCCATGCTGTGCAAATTTCATTAGGAGAAGCTCCAATAAAACAAAACAATAGACTAGCACATACTTATATATAGGTCTTATGTCCAGGCAATGCAGCTGAAAGAAGTGTAATTTGTTCTTGGGTTTAGTAGATCAACATGGAGCAGGGGAGGCAAAAGATAGAAATGTAGACATTCACTGTTCCCACTAAAATCACTACGTAATATTGTCATTATGCAGAAGACTCACAAAATTAAATGCAGGATCAGTACAACAGTTTCCTATTAAACAGTTAAATGAACAAATGCATAATCCTCTCTGTCAGCTAACCTGCAGATTTTTGTAGGTAACCAGTGCTTTGGATTTGATGCTTGTGAAGATAAGTAGCCTTAGACAATGCACATTCACAATGTGTACACCACTTTTAAGCTGTCCATTCAAAATACAACACAACAATTCACATTTCCTAAATAAAATTGCTAAATTCTTTACCTGGTTATCTTGGTCTTCAGAAAAATCTATAAGCTCATCTTCATTTAGTTTACTGCCATCAGCTGAGTCTTCACTATAGTTTAGTCTGATTTTGTGCAATCCATCTGTATCAATCACAGACAGTAGGATATTTAAACATCAAATACTATGTCATCAGTGAAGACCAAGCTCATTTTAAATACCTCAGATTTCCTCAGGATTGCTCACAGTAACTGTGATACAGCTAACACATAATAATTTCCTCATGCATATGAACCAAAGTGAAAAGCTTCTTCTAAGTAGCAGAACAGAAAACATTTCTTACTGTGTAAAATGCCTAAAAGAATTTTGAAAGACCTAGACTAAAACCCACTTTGAAATTGCTCCATACCCATTTAGAACAGTCTAAATTGGTACTGCTACCAAAAGGGACATTCTGATATGTTCTCTAAAATAACTACCTATTCCCATCCCTAGCTGGTTCCTTTCATAAAACCAAATACATCTACACACAGTGGACCAGACTGAAAAAGGTAGTCACTAGTTTGTCATTTTTTAACTGGAATAATTTCCTCCATCAGTTCACTGTGCAGTTACATGAAGATCTGTGCTGGTGGAAAAGGCAGCTTGGGAACACACTGGTAGGGAGGGCAGAACAAAGGATCAGCTGCTGAGAGCAGCAGTTTATAAGTATTTCACAGTTTGTTACATAAAAAGATTATCTGTAAATTCACTCCCAACTACCTCTACATATTTAGTTAAATATTTAGTAGGAAACAGCATCAGAAGAAAAAAAAATTGTGACTGTTCTAGCTATACCTGTACAACAAGAGGCAGATACAGAGAGCTACAGGCTCACTAGTCTTACTACTACTATACAAGATTTCAGAACAGATTTTGAGGGAAAAAATAGTA
The DNA here is from genome assembly GCA_013397895.1 of Origma solitaria. Lineage (NCBI taxonomy): Eukaryota > Metazoa > Chordata > Aves > Passeriformes > Acanthizidae > Origma > Origma solitaria. Next base: position 72,814 of record VZRL01001650.1, on the reverse strand, counting down.
AACTGTGGAAATAAAGGAAAAACTAATAACTCCTGCCAGCAAAATCTGAAATCTTCCTAGAAAAGGGCTATGTAATATATCAATGACAAAAATAAAAGCATTGGTTATGGTGTCACTGGAGGACATATTACCTATTAAAGGAAACTAGGATTTCTATAAGAACAGTAAATAGGGCAGTGAACTAGCTAGTGAAAAAAAAAAGCAGAACATCTGCATTTGAGAATATTTCAAAAGAGAAGTTGGGGTAACACTTTGGAAAGATGTCACTAGTGGAGTTCCACAGGGGAAAACTTGGGAATTAGTATCTTTGAAAAGACTTTACGTAAGAAGTAGGTAATATGCTAATGTGACTTTGCTGACAGATTTCTAAAAAACAAAAACTGATACTGAGACAAATCACATAGTGTTCAAAAACTGAGCAATAAAAAGATTATTAGATAAGTTATATATATATATATATGTATATAGGATGATTTCTTCAAAGTTATTTAGGTATGAACTTTTACTGATTTACAAGTTCAACACCAGGATTTAGTTTGAGATCAAGACATCTCAGTTTAGGCTCCCATGTATAGTTAGCACCTATGGTCTCAATGTTAGGAAATCAAAATCAGAGCACAGAGCTTTTCAACTCAACAGCTATATTATATCTGCTTTAGGATGAGAAGTCTCTTGGCTTATTTGACTACGCTATCAGAGGCACCTGCTGTCTTTTGAGATATCCCCAGATATCCAGGACTTACGTATGGATTTGGCACAGTCAAGATCCACACCCTTCTGGAGCAACAGCTGAACACTGGTCAGATAACCCAGGGCAGAGTGCCCATCTTCCATCTGGTTGAAATGGAAGTTTAAATACACAGTGCATCTAAATTTAGCTGCCTAAACATACCCTTAGGGTCAATCTCGCCCTTAAACCAGGACTGTGCCCCCTGAGGACACCTGCTTTAATGAAAGGGTGAATCATCTGCAATAGTTGAGCAAGAAGTCTGAGCATTTAAGTTATAGAATGACCATAAGCCACCAATACAATGCAGCCATAAAAAACACAAAATAAATGTAATCCTAGCAAAAATCTGTCATAAAGCACATTCCAATTAATTACAGACAAGCAACAGGAGCAGCATCCAAGACAAGAGACCACATCATATAGCAGCAATATCATAAATGGTAACAATCACACATAAAATTAAAAATTGACTCAAAGAAGAACACATCTACGTGCACACCCACAGCACCCCTCCAAGACCTTCTAGGAATAGCAAAAATGTTATCACAAATGAGTAAGTTTAGAATAGAAATTAGTAGTGTTTATACACATAAAGATATTGAAGTCATAATGGCCTGCAGTATACAGATTAAACTATACCATTGGTAATATTTTCAGAACTTGTACTATAAGGTACACAATTCTTTACTGTATAAAGTAAGTCAGTAGGAATACTACTGGTGACTAAAGTAAAAGCTTTTGCATAATCAGATGTTTCCTAGTCTATGCCTTAAGGAGATCCAAATGTTGCAGCACACAGAGAAAAGAACCTTTTTCTAATTCCTTCACCTGCCTTTAAAAGTATACCAACTCCTTTGTTCACTTGGGTACAAACACTGTTGCAGATCGGTGAACTCAGACTCCACAGCCAGTGATGGACTGAGAAAGCCTCTCTAGATGTAACACAGTAGTCACCGAGTAAAATTTTTTTTCTTTAGAATTATTTTCTTCTTACTCTTTTTACATACCTTCTTATCAGGACATTAAAGAAATGAGCAATGTTGAAGCAAAACCTCAAATCACAGAATGAACTGGGCTGCAAAAGAGCGTTGAAATCATCAAGTCCAACCTACGACCTACCAGCTCCTCATCAACTAAACCATGGTACTGAGTGCCACATCCAGTCTTTTTTTAAACATGTCCATGGATGGTGACTCCACCACCACCCTGGGCAGATGATTCCAGTGCCCAATCACTCTTTCAGTGAAGAATTTTTTCCAGATGTCTAACCTGAACTTCCCCGGGCGCAGCTTAAGACTGTGTCCTCTCGTTCTGCCAGTGATTGCCTGGGAGAAGAGACCAAGCCCCACCTGACTACAACCACCTTTCAGGTGACTGCAAAGAGTGACAAGGTCTCCCCTGAGCCTCCTTTTTTCCAGGCTAAACAACCCCAGCTCCCTCAGCCGTTCTTCATTGGGCTCGTGTTCCAGGCCCTTCACCAGCCTTGTTGCCCTCCTCTGGGACGCGTTTGAATGTCTCAACAGCCTTCTTAAAATGATAAAAGACACCGATATTAAGGTTGCTCACATAATCTGAGGTCAGTTTTTCCCTGCACATACATTATAAGGATCCATAGTCAACTACTATCCTTCCCTTAACAACTGCAATCTTAAGAATGCAAAGTGGTATCTACAAAATGATTTTGTTTGAAAAAGGTCACAAAACTGAAAAATTAATCTGATTTAGGAAAACAGGGTTTTATCTCCAGCCTTTTGCCGTGAAAGTTACGCCAATAAGCACAAAAACTTTTCGAATACAATAGCTATGAATTACTTATATTGCAAACATATAAGCTTGCAATGTAAGTTAAAGGTCAGTCATATACTAAGCTTTCAAAGTATGAACTTTACACCATTGCAGAAGTAGGAACAGATCTGAAATCTCCAAATATTTCATTAAAATGTGCATAGTTTTATAATTACATACCCATAGATTGGCTAGCAGCTGTGAATTCACCCTGTATACCATTTTCATCCAGAGTTCTATGGTCTAGTTTATGGCATGCTGATTCCACAGTGTTAGGTTCTTCCACATCACTGTCTACTTGATTCAGTTTTTTGAAAGCACTTTTTCCCCTACACGGACTTCTTCTACAACATGAAGATTCATTGTCCTCTGTTTCAGTGTTTGGGTCAATTAAAGCTGTACTGTACTTTTTGGTAAACGTCTTCTTTGCTGTGGACTTGGAAGGCGAGTTTTGTGCATCTAATTCATTTGGCAAAGGAGATGGTGTGCTGCTCTCTCCATCTGAAGAGGAAGATTTCAACGGCATTGTAGCATTTTCATGATAATGGGGATTTGGTTCATATTTGGGTTTTTCTAAACCAGGAAAACATATAACAGCCAAAAACCAGTGGGCGCTGCAAAGTAAAAAAATACATTAAAAACCTGTAATTATATTAACACTCACAGTTAAACCTGAAATTGATAAAAACCAAACAAAACAATGCATGCCCATGCGCACATACACAAAACAATACTGCACTCATAATTATTCAAAGATAAATGATACTAGCAGTTCACTTTTCTGACCAGGTTTTACTCAAGCCTTCACAGCCTTCTGTAAAAGTACAACTTCTCCATGCAAATAATCACCAAAAAATTAATTAATATTATGCAGTTAGTTGAAAACAGGTGCGGTCTAAATACTTATTTCAATTTGCTCACACTTTATACATTTTCTTCATTCTCTGTATTGAAACTTATTTTTAAAAATTTTCTTCATTAATTCATGAATTAGAGAGTACGGAGTTCATGTTTTATGGCTGTTTGATGCTTTCTAGTAGTTCAGCACTACAACACAAGTGAGATCTAATGGTATGGCTGAATTGCCCATACTCTTACACCTATGAGATCTTCCAATTGTATTTAACACTTTAGATTTTAAAAGAAATCTTGTCAACAATGAGTTAAAGAAGGAGAAAAAAAGAGTGCTCGTAATGCCATCACAACAGCTCTGTTGTCTTCCTCACCCTTCACAGGACTGACATTTTAACTTTTCCAAATAAAAAACAGTTATATCCCTCAACACAAAGCAAGTTTTGCAACAGTTTTCTCCTATTTCCTTGTCCCTTCTGGCTTCACTGACTTGCCACTCAATCAGAACTAGAGCAGCAGCAAATTCAGGGACTAAGCATTGCAACTGGATTTTAATTGTCTAATTTAGAAATTTTCTGAAGGATCTCTGCCTACAGCAAATAACAGAACAGAAGCTAGCTACATATTATACAGGTGAAATGATGTCTCGATGTGTTTTAGGAAACAAAAGAAAAAGCAGCAGCTAAAAATGCATGTCTAATGACATACTAAAAAACTGATTAGATGGTTATGAAGCCTAAATTCCATCAAAACTTAATGACAGTTAAAGTAAGTGGCCATTGAAAGCAGCATGTGAGGTATGGTTTGTCTTGAATGATTCACTGCACCTAATAAATGAATGTATTAAGTACTGTTCAACCCTGGAATTTGAGTGTACTCTATTAATAGAGACTTTATGTACCGGTTATGTCAACAGACTAGCAAACTAACCTGGATATAAAAAGAAAACGGCTGGCAACTTTTAAGAAAATAACCTGTTTTCATTGGACACTTGAACAAGAAGGACTGTACAGCCAAAGAACACTGATGTAGTCATGGTTAAATCAGACATACTGTTCTGAAGTTGATTCTGCCCTAGAGTCAACCTGCCCATATTCCCTAAACTAGTAGTTATGAGATATTCTGGAAAAACTTGCTGGAAATAGACACCAAAACCCAGCAACTCCCCATCAAACCACCAATTTCTCATTTCCCTGGCTACTTGGTTATTCTTCTGCTCTGCAATATTCTTACTGTACCTACCAGGAAACCACTGTTGCAAATGAATGCCCTACTACCATCGCTTAACAAGCTTCAGCTTACAGTGAAGGGCCAGTTCCAAAAAGTGCGAACAGGATCACATCCAGATGACAGACGCACACCAGGAGTACACTTTTCATGCTCTAATTACAGCTGGATGAGTCCATGAGACCAAGCTACTCTAACCCAAAATATCGAATTCACACACAGTGTAAACATTATGCTTTCAGCACAAACTGTTGTGCTCTATTTGCTGAGACAGATACTGCTTTAGCGCCTTCTCGGTAAATGAACAAGACAGTGAAAACTACTGTGTGCTAAGTTACTAGCAACAAAAGTAATTCTTATAAAACCACAGAACTATGCATTTTCATTTTCAGGTGACTTCTAAGTCACACTCAGATCTCCTCTACATAACCTCATTTCTCCTATTCATAACCCACATGGATATGTGAATGACACATTAGAGGATGGTGGGAAGCGAACTATATAACAAGTGCAAAGGCAACTTAAAATTTAAATGACAGACACTTCAAAGTTTTGGTACTTGAAGTTTCATGGGAGAGAGATGGCAAGGATGAAGTCTGCAGTGAACAGGAGGAATGCCTTACACCCGAGTCATTTAAATCCCCTAGATCTGGATATCATGCCAGAGGTCATGGTATGTCAAAAACTAAGGTTAGTGCTTTTGAACACCTTTCTCAGGAAAATACTTTATAAAAAAGACAGATCTATGAATATGGCCAGTTATCTTGTAACTGCCTCTCTACAGCTAGCCTCAGAATTCAGCTGGAGAGGAGGCAGGAAGAAAAGATTTAGAAATTTTCCCCCCACTGCACAATGGCACAGTACCTAGATAAATCACTTTTTATTAAAAACATATATCTTTTTATTCTTGAAATATCAGCTAGGTATGCCTATGAGAAGTCAGTTAGAAACTTCCTGTCTCTTACTTATTTATGTTTTTATTGCATACATTTAAAATGCAGTATTTCGACTTTCGTAAATATTTTGGCTAAAGAACTGCACAGATTATTTCTGTGAAATATAAAAATGTGTTTGTGACAACTTGCTCTGATCTTAAGGAAAGCAAGGATCATAGAAGTCCTCAGCAACCATTAGAATGCTAATGGGTCTGCTTCCTGACCCTTAACAAATATCAGGACAAAATGTTATAAAGAAAAAGAATAAAGTTCTCAAGGCAGTAGCAATTTTCAATTAAGTTTTCTTTCAATATCTGTTTATTGTAACTAAAGGTGATCCCATCTATACCAGAGAGATCTCATTAGAAAGGACTGAAAAAGGTAAATCCAAAAGTTATCAACGTCAAAGCTTAGAAAAAAGAATGCTAGAGATTGAGGTAAAACCAAGAAAAAGTGCTCAGAAAAGTTAATTTTTGCTCAGTCTTGATACTGTCTGATAGTTCTTATATTACAACATTTAAAGGTCTTACATAACTATTTCATTTTTATCACCTGGAAGAAGATGTTTATTCTTCTAATTTTTAACTTCAATTCACATTGTAATGTAACTTTTGATTTTAGAATTATGAAGCTTAAGCCTTTACCAAACGTGATAAAAAGGTATGTTCACTTACGCTTCATTAAGGGGAACAAAAATGAAATCTTTCTCAAAAATGTCAACATGCCGTGTCCACGTTTTTACTCGCCCATGTCGCTTTTGTTGTATTCTGCAAGAAGAAACCAACATACAATATGTAGGGTGTCTTATTTTATTTGAGGGAGCATTTTCCAGATATTTTCACCTTGACAGCTTGTTAAGATTTTCAAGGAATATTCTCTGTTTGCTACAGGTCTGGATGTTTCCTAGAGTTCTGTTGATATTTCTCTCTGTTAAGCATCTGTTCTTAGAGTCTTCACTGCATTTAGATCTACGTTAAACTGACTTATCAATAGACTTACGAAAGATTGGAAGTTTCATGAATATTTCTTCTTTCTCTTTGATTAAGGCGTTTATAGAAAAATGAACTGAACACGTGTATTCTATCAGCATCTTCTTTTTTCAGCTTTTCAAGTACCAAATACCTAATTAGTTAAAACAAAGAGAAAGGAAAGAAAAATTAATGAAGGTTTTAACTCAAAGTACTTAGCACCAGAGAAAAAAGGACTGCTAATAGTTGCTCCCTACCAAATTGTAGCAGCTTCTCACAGAATAGCTCTTTGAAGCTGACTATCCACAGGAACTAATTAATGCAAAATTTGTATAAATATTTCAAGGTGTAAGTATTTCAAGGTCTTATTGCCCTGTTCAACCAACAAGCTGTTCTGCTGCTGTTGTATTCATTTTTATTTCATGGCAGGAAAACAAATTTTCAAAGAGTTTGTTACATGAAGACCTATCCAGGAGACCTGTATTTTTTCATTTGAGCCACCAGATCTTCAAACAGTCCCAAGAGTGACACACTCATTTTCTTTTTACTTCTAAAATAAGTTAATAGACTGAAAAATATACCTACGCACCTTATGTGTAGCATAAAACCAGCAGCGTGTAACGATTTAATACACTTCTAACACCTGTAGCATCAGTGACACCACAAAATTAAATGATGTATTACATTAACCAAAACAAATTAAATTCCAGGAAACACAAATACTCTGGGAAGAACAACTGAACTTTAAAAAAGCCTTTTTCTTTTTTTTCAGTTAAATTTGCTCTTGAGATGTTAAAAAATTGCAAAGAACCTTTATCCAAGTCAGAATAATGTCACTGTCTAGCAGGACAGGCGAAGAACCAAAATTTCTTGCAAGATTACAAAACAATGTTTAATATTACAGCTATACATAGTTGGAGACCAAGTGTTATCAACTGACCTATGAATTTTTAATAGCAGAATTTTTCAAGTTTCAAAGTAGAAGACAACTAAAAACTGATGTGAAATAAAACTTACTTTAAATAAAAATCAATAATAACATCATTTAAAAATTCTCCTTCATTTAGACAATGGAGGTCTTCGTTGGTCACAGAAATACCACCTTTAGCTGGAGAAGGTGGATAAACTATCAACCTGAGAAGAAAAATACATTCAATAAGAAGTATGAAATGCCAGAAAACCCTCAGAGAATTATTACAGGGCAAAGATAAATATCTTACTTTTCTATAGGACCAATAAATACTGTATGTGGTTCGCCAATTTCTTCATCATCATCAAAAAATGGTAACTGTTTATTTCGCTGCTGCATTTTGGACTCAGAAGCAACCTTAAAAGAATAGAGTCAATATTAATTTGCATACTGTGCTTAATTTTACTAAAATGGTATTAAAACTTTGTGAAGTACAGCAGTGTATTATCCCTTTTTTGGGAGGACTTCAAGTCTGTGGGATTTCTCCTTTCCTATCTCATTCATTACACTTAGGTATTTGCTCATTTCTTCCAGGCACAAAACTTTCTAATTCCCTAAAAAGTAGTTTGCATAACAAAAGCATTAATTAAATGTAACTACAACAGTGCAACTTAATTTCTTGTTTGAAATATTATACTTTTACCAGTACATGAATTTGGAAAAAATTATGTTGTCTGATTATAGTAAAGATTTCTCATCCCTTAATAATTTTTAAATAACAACATTACTTGTAGACCATTGTATAACCTTACGATGAAATAAACACTCTAAAAAGTACTGTGAATGCACAGACTATGTCCCATAGTTTCATAATCCACTATGGACCAGTCTGGGAATTCTCATATAAAAGCCAGCAAAAGCTGATGGAATTTTTTTCAGCTGACTAACACACTGTCCTTAGTGTATTTGTAACCTACATAATCTAATGACTTTGCTCGAAAACAAAAACATAATTACATTTTTTATTTTGCTTTCTCTGTGAGATGGGCTTCCTTTGGAATTGTCTTCCAAGCACTTAGTAAATGCAACAAGCCTGGCATTGGCTTCTTCAAAAGAAATTTTCACAAAGAAGTCAGAAATATTATTTCTAATACCAATGTCTGTAATTATTTTTTCAAATATTGAATTTGCATGAGGATCAAGACCAGTTTCAAAAATCAAGATTATGTACTGTTCCTCCTGACCTGCAAAAAAACCAGAGAGAAAAGTATTCATTTAGGAATAAAAATAAAACACATTGCAACTATAAACAGATTTCATAGAATTGTTGGCCAATATGAGTACATACTGCTGATAATGTATGTAAGCAGTAATACGGATGTGAGCAGACAGACAGAAGGACTAACTGCCAAATATTTCTTATCTGCGTTTGCAAAAACGGTGCATTCAACTTCTATTTTAATCTATAAATGTTAAATATTACACTTGATAAATTTTTAAATGACACTAATGCAAAGTCAAAACATACTTTGAAATAACATCTCTGCTATTGAGAAGTAAGACGGTAACCAAAACCTTCTCTTTTTCTTACTGGAGATTCTATCCTATTGTTTCACTACAATTCCAAAAATTGTGTCGTCAGCATAATTTCCTCTCTGATCCTAGAAGGCTACACTATAAAACCACTGTTTTTGAAGAAGTTGGAGAGAATGAGTCAGATCAATCAGCTATTATACAAATATCATCCACCTACATGATCTGAAAAATCAAAAAGCAGAAAATTACACTGAGAGTAATTATTTTACATGGTCAGAAAAAGGAATAGGATTTAAGCTACAAATCCCAGTCTCATGTAGCTGCCCAACACCAAGCTGCCAGGACCTGTGTGTTGGTTTTGCTTGGACCGGTTTTTGGCAGCAGGGGGGCCACAAAGATGGCTCCTGTGAAAAGCTTCTGGAAAGTTCCACCAAATCCAGCAGAGCCAATCTCTGATGGCTCTGAAGATGATGGACATGCTGCTGGCCAAGACTGGGCACCAACTGGAAAGGTTGGTTACACCTCTGTGATGACATACTTAAGAAGAAATCAAAATAAAGGGTGGACTCAGTTTTTTGTAACCAGAGAAAGAGGAAGAGGTGAGAACATGTGAGGGAACATGAAGACACCAAGGTCAGTAGAAAAGGAAGGGGAGGAGGTGCTCCAAGGGTCAGAGCCAAATTTCCTCTGCCAGCCGTGGTGATGACCATGGTGGAGCAGCTGTGCCCTGGCAGCCCATGGATGTCCAGGGGGGTTGCAGAGACCCAGTTACAGCCCGTGGTGAGGTGCCTACCCGGAGTGGGTGGATGCCTGGAGAAGCCTGTGTCCCTTGGAGAGAGAAGCCTTGCTCCCAAAGATGGAACAGCCTGACCTTGGAGGACTACACCCCGTGGACATGCTGCTCATGAGATTTGGACCCACGCTGGAGGAGTTCACGGAGAACCGTCTCCTGTGGGAGGGACCCCACGGCAACACAGGGGAAGGACTTCTCTGCCTGAGCAGTGGAAGAAGATTCTGGTGATGAACTGGACCTAAATCCTCACAGCCTGTACCCCCTGCACTGTTGGTGAGAAGGAGGGAGGCGGTGGAAGAATGGTGTCTTTAAGAGTTTATTTTACTTCTCATTATCCTCCTCTGACTTTGCTAGTAATAAACTCACTTTGCAACTTTAAGCTGAGCCTGTTTTGTCCTTGAAGTGTTTTCTCCCAGTCCTTATCTCGACTCATGGACCGCTTTAATAATTTTTTTTTCCTCTCCTCTGCCCAGCTGTGGTAGGGGAGAGCAAGTGAGCAGCTGTCGTGCATGCCTGGCATTTTGGTGAGCATCCTAACTATGACAACCTGTTTTTCTTGTAAGAGGAGTTTCAGACACAAGTATAAATGTGTCTGAATATATATATATACAATATATATATTTGGTCATTCTTAAACCATCATGCTAACTCTTGTGAAAAATAATTCTTCAGCAGCATAATTCCCAATTCATTGCACACAGAATTTAGATGTCTAACTGGGTTTTGGGTGTTCCTATTTTGGGAGCTAAGCATCTACACACAATTGCTTACACAGCCAGGGATACAGGCTTAAATTAATTTCATTACTTAAAAAGCAAAAAGCAACTGTGTTATCACAAAGTACTCTTAAGTATCAAACACAATAAAGCAGTTGGATGTAAAACTCATTCAGTGCCACAGCCTCAGGGAGAAGAGCTGGGACAGGGACACTGCCAAGAGCCATGCCAAGGGAGGGACTTCTCACACAGACACCTTGGGAAGCTTCTTTCTTTTTTGTGAATGCCCGTGTCCAGCTGGGGTCTCATTCCTACTCCCACAATTGTGTTCAGGTTCCTTGCATGCTCTCCAATTACTTTTGTAATTTTAAGACTCCTTACAGCTCATACTTCTTACAAGAGGTAGATGAGACTACTTATACAGTATTATGGAAGCACTCAATTCTGAGATTGTTGAAAGCGTTCTTCCTCCATTTGAATGCATTCATGTATGTACAAAACTGTGTGTAAGTATAAACAGTCACAACATTTAACTTGAAGAAAAGCCTATTTAAGAGGAAGAGGACTATGTTAAATGTAACAGGTGTGCATATTAAGATGCTACAACCTTCAAAACTATGTAGAAATTAATTTAATTTTAATATACATGAAGATAATCCATGTCTTCTCCAAGCAGGTATTTGTCTATCTCACAATATCATTACAAGTATGCTGGGGGAAAAAAAAACAAGGCAACCTATAAAACAGTTTCTACAAAAACTAAAGCCTGACAGCAGAATAGCACAGAAAGTAGAACTATTGCAAAAGCTGCCATATAAATGTAAAGGATCATATACAAAAGCTAAACAAAAGAACTTACTTTCATTCAGTACAAATTATAGTGAAAAATGTGATACTAAATTGACTAAGTGCTGCAACTAACATGTGCCTGGACAAAGAGAATGCCCAGCTGGTCTGAGCTGTACTCTTTGTCAGCCTGGGAAGGTGATAGTGTCTGAAAAAACACTACACCTACCCCAGCCAATGATGACCCTTTTAGTCTTAATGCACTCATTCAAAGACCCAAAACACGAAAATACAATTTAAAAGTGAATAGTAGACAAATTGTTTTACTTACTGTCTCCTTTACATTCATACCAGACATTATCTTTACTCATTTTCAGTTGATCTCTCAGACTACTACAGGTTGAAGGTACTGTTTGTAGGAAAACTACCGGCAATTTTCGGACACTACACCATTCACATTTAGTAAGCTCTGAAGTTTTGAGGTTAATCTCTCTGACATCACTTTCTGATTCTATGAGAAAATAATGACATTATATTAAAATATATTAAAAATCTGTCAGTTTCCCTTACAATTTCCCCCTTGATTTTAACAAGAAATCAGTATGTGCTCACTAAATTTATTAAAAGCTTTTAAAACTTTGAAATTAACACATATGCAAAAAGTGACAGATTTTTGTATCTTGAAAGACAGTTAATCTTAACAAAAGGTAACAAAGCTTTTCAGGCTCAGAACAAAATCCTATAAAAGAAAAGAAAGGAAATAGAGCAGGAGTTGTGACTTGCCATTTCCAAATTATGTCACTGTTTTTCTTTCAGTGACGTGAAATATACAACTTTCAGACTAGAGAAAAAATTATCAAGAGAGAATTAGACAGGAAAGGTCTAAGACATCAGTGTGGTATTTACTGTCTTACTTAACACAACTGAAATAAAAGAACTAATAAAGTGTTAAAAAGCTAACATTTTACAGAAGGGTTACTCTTGGTTTTTATTTTTGTTAATCACTTTCAAGAAAACCTTTTCCAATCATCACCACATTATCTACAGATCTTCAAATGAATTATCAGATCTAGCAGAATTGGATCAGATGAAGCAGAAGAACTAATAACCCAGTTGTACACACATCACAAATTGTGAATTTTGTGTCAGTAGAAGGCAGATAATGCAAAAACATTTTGGCTTTTATTCATCAGGCAGTTCAGGTCAAATTTATACTCTCCATATTTTTTTTTTTCTCTTATCTGACTACAGGCATCCAGTATCATTTATTACATAAATGAGAAAATAAAAATGAACATTTAATTATGGTTCACGTGTTCATACCTTTGACGGAGTTACTTCATTCAAAATAAATACTAACATAAAACAAAAAATGTACTCACCTTCTTGACTCTCTAGCCGTATTTTGATATAATCCAGGCAAAACTGAAAGACAACACAATCAGAAGATTTCACATCTTCTGCAAACCAAAAATGCCCGAAAGCCTTTAAACTGTTAGCAAACACATTTCAATTGACTAAATATTTAAGCAACAAACATTTTAAGATTAATATTTTAAAAACCCCCAATGTACATTTTAGCACAACTCAAGGAGGTAAGCACATTCTTTACTACTCAGTCTCTTTCAGTCATACTGACTGCTCAAACTTTAGATCTCTCTGAAGTACTCAGTTTTCAAAAATATTTACAATACTCTGAAAAATACACAAATTCTATTTCTTCAAATGAAAATGAATCTATCAGCATTTAGGTGAATTAAACAATAGTGTTTTGTAGAGAGGTGCAAAGAAAAGTAACACCTCTGCTGTTTCTGTGGTTACCCCAGCAAGAAGTATGCATTTTATGTGGCTGACTGCCTACAACTAACATTCAGTGTCTCCCTGAAAACCTCCATGTAACTTACAAGGCTAACAATATACTTTTTTTCTGTAGAAGTAAAATTATTCACCTCTAGGACAATGCTTCTGCCTTCCACCTATCAATATCAACATTTTTGTAGCTGCTGTTCAGCATTTTCTCAACAAATGCATGCTAACCCATAACCTCCCCCAACCGTGTAAACAAGTTTCTCAAGACCGCAGCAGCGCAATATTTCTATTAAGAACCAGAGCTAGACTGCATGTGCTAGACTGTAGTAGTAATTTGAGGTTCTTTGGAAATCATGGGCTCTGAAATTAGAGACAAACTTACTGTTCCCCAGACAAAGGCAAAACATTATGTTGTTCAAGTACAGAAGTAACTATGTCCATCAAAACCTGAGAGGAGAGCTTTGAAATAACAAGTTTACTTACAATCACAGGTTCCACAACCATTCTTCGCAGTGTTCCTATTCGTATACTTCGGCAGTTCAGAATGACACTTTCACAGGAATTTTGGTAATTTAGAGGTACAGCCTCCGTTACCATCTCTTGAGAAATAACTTTACGACGTTTTATTGGTGCATTAGACACAATGTTCCCAAACTGAAAAGTAATTGTCAAGGTTTCAGAATGTCTCACTAAGGTTTATTGCTAAACCAAGCTTGTTAAAACTATTGACTGAATTTTCAGCTACTTTTCTGTTGGTCAACAGGATTACTTACTAGAGCATCCACCTCACCCATATACAGCAGGTAGATAATTCCTAAAAAACTTTTTGTAACACGTGACAATGTTACTAATGCTACATTCCAGAAGAAAATAAAAGGTAAGCTGACACTTGTAGACACTTTATTGACATTTCCAAATCACAAACAGTGCTTCTAAATTGCCAATACCAATTAATTTTTATCTTTTGGAAACACTACGCAGTCAAGCAAAACAAAGTTATTTTTAATATATTTTATTTAGATAAAAAAGCACTAATGCTGTAAAACCAACACAATGCTGGTGGTTTAATTTTTTCTTTCAGTTTTTGTTAACCCAAGCTTTTGATGACTAATTTTTGAAGTACATTGCATCACCACATTAGCAGATTATCTTCAAGAAACGTAAATAAATAAGCCAAATCAAACTTCCTTAAGGCATCTCTGCAGAACTACTAAGATGTTTTTAGGAGAGATTGCAGGGTCAGAAGACTAAACACTGACAGAAGGCCATGTGGCACTAGGCCCCAGTTCAAGCAAAGTCTCCAGATACTGACTGAAGCTGTAATCTCAATGAAGTATACTGTTGACCAACAGAACAATCTTACAAAGAAATCTATTAAAATGAAATAAAGCCTGCTGATACCCATCAGATAAACACATTTATTTGTTGTATTGCTTATATTACTCTAATTTGTTGAAGGATTTTCTGTACACTAGTCTTTTCTTTGGTATTTATATTATTTCATAAAGCTGCCCATGAATAAACGTTCTTTTTGGTTACAAAATGCAATTAAACTCCCACAGAAAAACATTGTAAGGGATTCAGTATTTCTATTAAGACTAAATCTCGACAATTACTTCAAAGTCCCTAATCACTAGCCTATCTTGGCAATAATTCAAAATATATTTTTGGATGCTTCCTTCATTTAATACACTGGAGAAGGTAGGGATTCTAAATCCCTGTAATTAAAATATTTTCCTAGGCCTCGTTGAAAAGAGAGTTTCATTTTTGTTTGCTGGACTGGCTAAATACTATTAAAAGCGCCAAACAGATCACAGACAAACAATAAAACAGCAAACACTTAAGTGGTGTTACATTTAAATAGCTTCTTCAGTAAAGCATTAATATTTTGAGAGAAAAACAGCTGAATAAAGCTTTTTCTATGATATCTACCAAAACTGCTGAGAGGTTTCCAAATCTTGGTAGGTTCATTGAATCAATGCAAAATTTGTGTGCATTTCACCAAAAAAAATTTACTTTTGAAAGTGGGGGAAATAAAACTCAGAATCTAAAATAATCTAATATACAGTATTACAACTGCTTTGTAAAGTCTGGTGAACAGGAACATATGGATATTAAAAAAAAAATAAAAAAATTTGGGAAAGTTTCATAAGTCAGACACCAGTGCCTTCACAATGCAATGTTTTCAATTAATTCAGCACGTACCGCCAGAATAACTTAATTCAAAAGTATTTATAATCCAAGCTTTGAGCCTCACAGCTTTTTTGTAGACTGGAGGTTCACAGCTTCATATTGATAATGGTGGCAAATTATACAACATATTGTAAACATCCTTAATTTCATCAACTACAGCATTAGAATCTTGGCTTCTGAATCTCGACATAGCAAGAAGGTTTTGGCATCAGCACTTTAGTGTTCTAACTCAGAAAACATAAAGAACTGGAAATCTTATCGGATTCTCTTGTTGAACCAAACTCACAATAGTGCAACTGGACAAGTGACTCAAGAAAGGTTTTAATCGGCACTATTAATCCAATACCAATTGCCACATGGAATTTATTCCTTTTAATGGCGCACTATTGAGATCGCTTTTAACACAGTATGAAAACTGTCCCCTCTGGCCACACTTAAGGTGTGCTCATGGAGTATTTTATTGTCTTTGCTTATCCAATTCTTACTGTAGTACTCAACTAAAAAACACAAGCCCCACCAAGAAAGCCCTAAAATAAGTGCTATTAATTGGGACAGTTGTCAAAGCATTTTAATTTTAAAGGGCCATTATTGATCCCAGCGTCTCTTTTCATGTTTAACTTCATAAAGTCTCAACAGGCAACAGCTGGTACTGACATTCTGCAAACTAAGACCTTGAGCTTCATAGAGAATCCCTGCCCAGTCTCAAAAAATAAACATTCAACACAGAAGCATTTATGTTAACAGCATAATTCAAATCATTATGAATGCTTGCAAAAATGTAACAAACACATTTTCTTAAGTTTCCAGTATTAAGTATGCAGAGATACTACTTGATGAGCTGCTGAATAAGAAAAGCAATCAAATATAGTCAACTTCCGACAACGCAAAACAAGCCTTTACATATTCCATTTATTGATTCTGTTTTCTTTAAACAAAGCATTAAATAGTACCTGATCTTTCATTCTTGCTTTTCTTGGTAGTGTGACTGCAATTTCTGTATCTGTTGTTATACTACCTATTCTCTGTTCTACTCCACAACTGTTTTCCTTTAATGCTGCTTCCACCTTTCCTGTAGAAGGAGCTGGGGAGGAGCGGGCTGAATCTGCAGGACGAGGTGAAATGCTTTCCATGCTCCTAGTGCTGCCACTATTCTCGTCCTCATCATCATCACTAGACAAAACAACTAAACAGAAAATATTAAATTCTCAACCACTACATTTTTCTGTAAGAGAAATTTCTTTTTTCATTCCTGGCTTTTCTTGACAGTGTGATGGCAATTTGTGTATCTGTTGTTATACTACCTATCCTCTGCTCTACTTTACAACTGTTTTCCTTTAATGCTGCTTCCATCTTTCCTGTAGAAGGAGCTGGGGAGGAGCGGGCTGAATCTG
>VZRL01001650.1:5123-47729 GCA_013397895.1 Origma solitaria | reverse complement strand
TAGAAGAATTGCAATGGACTGACTTAAGATAAAAACCCCACACCCTGCCCCTGCCTGGGAGTTGTTGGGAAGTTGGAAAGGAGGGAGGGGGTGAGCTGAGAAGTAGTGCCTTAAGAGGGAAAAGGGGGGTGAGTGAAGAAATGGTGTCTTAAGAGCTTATTTTTATCTCCAATTTATCCTCTGACTCTGTTAGATTAATAAATCACTTTTCTTTGCAACTTTAAGTCTCCCACCTGCTTTTGCCCTGAATTTTGTGTGTCCCTTATCAGTGATCTTACCTCAACTCATGAGTCCAGTGTTTTGTGTTAGTTTTTCCTCTCCTCTGCATAGCTGCAGCAGGAGAGAGCATAGAAAGCAAACGTCGTAGGTGCCTGGCATTTAGCCAGGGTCAAACCCATGACACTAAGTTAACTTAGAGTAGTTCTGCTGAAGACCTACTTATCATTAACCTAAAATGGCACAGCAGAACAACTTGCCAGTGCAGGTGTCTATGCAGCTGGATAGCAGGTTTATAGACTGTATCTATACTAACAAAGCTTAACAAAACACAGAGTATTTTCTCTTCCCATTTCACAATTTCCACACCTCAAACCAAACTGTATTTTCTCTGCTGCACCTCCATCAACATTCCCTAGCAACTATGTAAGAGCATGTTTCAGCTCTTCATCAGTACAGAGCTGATGCTGGTTATTCTATTAATACACTTCATACCAAATGTTGGTTACTACACCTGTATTAACACTGCTACAGAAGTTCCTCATCAGTAATTCACAAACAAGCTGGGGGCTTGGGCTCAGACTAGTTGACTTCAGAGATCTCTTCCACCTCCAATTTTATGATTCTAAATTTTCCTTATTTCTGTTGTTTTTAAAATAATTGAAGCCCAATTTAAAATTATTACATGACTGAACTAATTGCAGAAATCCGTCAAGAAGGGCAAAATCCTCCCTTCATGCACAAACTTGTACAAAACTAGAATAACATGATTTAAGGCTGTTAAGTATATATACTAAAGGTTATATAAGATTTGGCAACACACCCACCTAAATCAGATATTAAAAAAATTATTCTGCTTAGAATAAATGAGATCGCTAAAGATAACTTACCCACTCCTTGAGACCGTGGTAATCTAATGTGGTCTGCCTCTACTTTCTGAAGCTGCGGTGGGTATTCTTTCCTGGAAAATGAGTTAGATGTATGGTTGCTCTTTTGACTGACACCATTACAATTTAGTCACAATTATACATGAACAAAACAAATCTGAAATGTATCTGAAAGCTACGAGTAAGTAACTTCTCCTATTACATGCTATTTGTACACATAACAAGTATTACCAGAACAACAGAAACAGCTACAGCAAATGTCTTCGAACTCTTTCTAATCTAAATCTCCTCTGTAATAATCAATAGTTCTGGAGTCTGTCACTTTCAGATCCAAGTCTCCAAACACTGAAGCCTGCATCTTCTCCCCCTCATTCATGAAATACAAGACAGATACTTTTAAAAGCCAAGAATAGAAACAACTATTATTTTAATATTAAAGCAGATTCCACAAGTTCCACAAGTTAAAAAACAGGAAGAGAAGATGCAAAACAGAGGAAAGAGATCTGATGTCAAAAAACTGTTGTGGCTGAAAACCACAAAGAACAACGCAGCAGACATGGTTCCTATATATTTGTTTTTCAAATACTGTAATATAGATAAATTACTGGAGAATAAGTCTTTCGTTGGTATAACTTGCACAATATAGATATCACATATTTTGTGCAAATCAATGCAATATATTGCGTTAGAGCAACATTTGAGTCTCCTGAAAGATGTTTTCAGTTTACACACATGTGTGTCAAATCATGCTAATACCAAATTAAGATTCCTGAAGCTCAGTGTGTGTGGGTTACTGTTTGTAGCACTTTTCTTTCTCAGTGCATACTCAGCCCTGCAGCTATAGAACACTACTCTTGTCATTACAGAGGATGGCACACATCTGAAACACAAGAGGCCTTGCCAACAAATTCAGCAGAAACTGGTTTTGTTGGAAAGTTAAGCACTGGGCTGCAAATGGGTCACACATGTCCCATACTGTTACCTCTGATTCCAAGGACATTAATCAACAGCAAGGGGACAAAGCTAACAGCTGTGGGCAGTAATATCTCCATTGACAGCTAAATTTTGAGAACCCATCTGACCAAAAACTGGCTATGGCTGAAGTAGACTTTAGCACTAGGTATAAGATTTTATTTCTTTCAGCACAGCATTTCCTAACACATTAAATTATAAAACCTTTGAATTTTCTGCATTTCTAGGTACTATTATTAACTAACACCTTTGGAACAAGATTAATCCACAATGCCCTTTGGGATACTTCTTACCTAATACCAAACACATTTGACTGTGTTGATGGGCCGCAGCTTTAAAGAAAATTCTGGCAAGAAGGAAGGATTGAGAAACAAGCATGGCTACACAGAATGCAGAGATGTCATGGCACTTTATCACAACTGCTGGCAAACATAGCACAGGAAACAGATTAGGTAGTTTATTTGTTACTGATTCTGTCAAATGTGTTTCTGACGCAATACTGCTCTGCCAAAAGTTTTTTTTAATAATTGCACAAAAAACTGAAGCAAAATTGGAAACTCAGTGTGAATATTTATTCATAAATTAAAAACATTATATTTTTAGATCATTTTCCTTAAAAATTCAAATTATGAGGGATTACTTCAAGGCAGAATTAATGAAAGCAAAAGGCAGAGCTCAAACTCATCATTATGTAACGAGAAGCTATACTACCAATGTTAATGACATTCTAAAGGGTAGGAAAAAAACCTGTAATGTCGTTTTAGATTTGAAAAATATAAACACTGCAGTAAGGATGCACAAGCTGTTGTCTCACGCATCATAATTATCTTTCACTAGTATTTCATAACAATGTCTTGTTTTGAACATAATTACTTCCAGAAAAATCATTTTCTATAAGATGTCTAAAATATGTAACACGTAAATGATATTTAAGAGAAACAATATTGAAACTATTTGTCATTTAACAGAAAGCAAATGATACGGCAGATTTAGAGTACTAAAATTTCTTTTAAAATGTAGTTGACAATTTAAGGTCTCTGGACATTTCTAAGTTGCAATTTTTCTTCTAAGAATCATACATTTGTATTGTATTTTTAATATGCAACATACATTTATCTTTTTAAGATGATAAATTCATTATTTATCATATAAGGCTAAATAATTCTTTTACAATAAATCAGAATCCAGTAGCATTACCTACCCCCATCTAATTTTATGTTAGCAGCATATTGATATATTGATACCTATTAAATGGCAAAACACTTGCAAGAATAGAGAAGAGGTAGCAAAAAAAATGTGTATCTTTCTTCTCCCACAATACAGAATTGCTATGCATACACTCACAATGAACCAGTAATACCCAAATCCAAGTCTCAAAAACCAGCTCCAAGACAACTGAGGCTTCCCAACACACTTTAGCGTGATTAGCAATTCAAGGTCAGGCTTGAAGTTGCTTTGAATTGGAGAAAGAAAAGTGAAGACAACTTTAAACACTATTTAACCTTAGACTCACAAAAACAAACAAAAAAAAAGCAGTTTTCTTGAAGAAAGTGAGGGCCCTTCCACAAGAGGGCACCAACTTTAAGTGCCTTCTACTACCTTCCTTTTCCGAAAAACCCACAGAGAGAAAGGAAGAGCATAGCACCATGAAGTTTTTACAGACTAGAAAACAAAGTTGCCCCTCTGAGCACAGTGTCTGTTGCTGTCTGAACAGCTGCAGATCCATTAATACCTTCTCCAGTAAAATACTTAGTACACTGAGCGATTTAATTGAGTGTGAGTGCAGAAACAGAATGGAAACTGATTGTTACTTAAATCAAACATTACACCTACCTTTAAAAGGACTATTTGGAAAAGAAATCTTAGAAGAGATTAAAACACATACAGCACTTCAATACAAATGCCTTCTTGCTGTTAAACCCTACCCAAAACTAAGTCTTCCATTTCAACAGGAATAACTGAGGGATCAAACAGCTGAGCTGATCAAGATGCAAGATCACCTATATTCTGTGTCTAACAGTTAAAAAAACCAATGCTCAGAGGTGAAACAATTTTAGGCATCTCGTTTATCTCATATATGATAAGCACTTTTAATACTTTAAGGGAAGTAGACAAGTATTTGATAAAAAGCAATGTCAAGAAGTAGTAAAGCATCAGACACCAAAGCATTAATTACAGTACCAAGAAAGATCAAGCTTTTTCTGCAACAGACAGGACTAAAACACTGAGGCAGTCTGGACAGTGCAGCATCATGAACTTTTGACGTATCTTAACAGCTAAATGCGACAGTATTCTTGACTAAGTATGTTTTGCCCAGACAGAATTGTGTCACTGGTTTCGTATTTTCAGCAAATGTTCAGTGTTACTGCTATATTCCCTTGCTGATGGGATTGGACCTTAGTATCTTCAAATTGGCCTGGTAGACAGACCTTTACGAACCTCTCCAGCCAAAGTGACATTTCCACTTAAAATTTCTTCTCTAGGAAAACAAAAAATAGAAAAGTGGGGAGGGATGGCGGGAAGTAGCAGGACCACAGTTTCTGGCTATGCCAGAAAACAAAGAAACATGAAGAATCATCTAGATCTGGGAATTTGGCAGACAGTGCTACCTACAATCTGGTACAAGCCAAATCAAAAAGGCTGCACCAATTCCTAATTTTGTTGAGGTGAAGGTTTACACAAGAGCTGCATTTAATGCATGGCCTGGCTCTTTGAGAGGCTACCTTATTCAGCCTTTCCTCTGCTTCTGTGTGCTACTATTTGGAGATGTACCACTGCAGACAGGCTGTTGGTTTCTACATCATTATACAAAAAGAGAGTAAAGCACAATAAGACTGAAGCACAAAGCTGCTGAGGTGAGATTTACCTTCAGCATGTGTCAGACAAAGAGAAGAGTAAAAAAGCCAAAGGCTGAAAAGAGAAGCTGCAGCACAGGGAATAGGGTTTTCAGAACACAGGTCAGCAACCCCATTTGGCCCAGAAAGTCAGGAGCTGCTGCTGCACATATCATGAGAGTAATGATTAAAGCTAAATTTGGCAGCTCCTGCCTACACCATCTTCCCCTGCTAGGACAACAACAAAAAGCAGGGGAAGAAAAAGGAATATATCCACTAGTACTGGATGAAGAAGCAGCAGGTGTCCCTAGGAGAAAATTAAGATCACACCAGTATGGAACTCAGCCCTTTTCTTCTATGCCATGCAATGTCACTAACCGGCTGGCAAGTATCTATTTGATAGCTCTTTTAAGAAGTAACAAATGGCAGTAAAACAGAAAGGCTTGATTTTACTTCTAAATTTAAAATAAATCTAGAAAATCCTGAATTCACAAAGAACTGTGCTATTTACATCATTATTGGTTAAATATTATATACACTTTTTAAACAGTTCAACTTGGTAGCAAGCTCATACTGCCAAAAGCCACCTACACAGACAGGATATTTACAATAACTCAATGAATTCATTACTATCAAGAAAACATTTCCACTAACGTAAATTTAAGCTACATATGAAGAAAAATAAATGTATGGTATTTCACACTGCTAACAAAATATTAACAGCAGTAAACCAGATGCAAAACAACTGAAAAATGAGCCTGAAATGAGCAATGAAAAACCAGCGTGTCAGGTTTCGCTACACATTTTCTGTTAATTCCTTTAAAATATACACTTCATGAACAAAACATACGCAGTAATGTAATAAAAACCTTTAATGCCATTCAAACCAAGCCAAGATAGTGAAAGCTGTTAAATAGCCTAAGACCTTCAGAATAATTTTACTAAGGTGCTTCAGAACCATTCTATTACATAAAGTTTGCTGCTCTACAAAAAGAATAAACAGCGAATTCTTAAAATTCAGAGAATGCTTATGCAATTTTGCATTGGATATACAAATAAATTTCCAGTGGAAATGTACCCAAAATTCACAGTAACACAGCATTACTTAGACGTGGATGTAAAGGTCCTTTTTCAATAAAAGGGAGTAAGTGAACCATAAAAACAGAACTTAAAAACAATCAACCCCCATCACATATGAGGAGATATGACTGACTGGATTGAACATTCTTTAACTAGCATTAATACAGCACTCAATCAGTTAATCTTCTTAATGCTCATTGCCATGCTCATTTGATCAACAGTAAGCTTACCTTTCCTTTCGATCCAGATTGCTTAAAATATGAAAAAAGAAAAAAACACATAAGATGTAAAGCCCCACATGTGTTGCACATCACTAAATGCAAGTTATAAAATATAAATGGTAACTGTTTCATTGTCTCTTGCACTCACCAGTCTAATTTTCAAACAAACATTGTAATTTTTTCACCACATTTTTGTCAAAGTAATTAGAAAAGCACAAATGTTACTTCACAGACAGCAACAGTCAGTGGTCTAACTACTACATTGACTTGACTCTTTTTCGATGTGTAAAATTTTATTAATTCTGCACTTAACCTGGTTACCTCAATTCACTTGCAATGTAGAAGCCAGTATCATAGAATTCTAATACACAAATTAATATCCAGCTTAATTTCCAATCGCAGAATCATTAATGTTGGAAAAGACTGCTAAGGCAGAGGCCAACCACTAAAACAATCATGATCGCCATGCAAAAGAGAAAAAAGAACCTGTTGAAAGAACTTGTTTCCAGCTATTAAAAAAATATGTGTTTAAATTGACAGAAAAATTTCAGCAGCAGCCCTTAAATTTTTAAGAAACAACATGGAAAGGCTAGAGAAGGATAAACGGAAGCCTTCTTCTGAGGTTTATGCCAAAAAAGATCTCCCAAAAGAACCTAGGAACTAGGGCCACTAGTTTTACAAGCATCTCCTTTAACATGAGTTAACATAGAAATGAACGTAGCTAATGCTCACAGCTGATGGTCCTCCATATACCAAGCCATATATAAAAATAAATCTAACTAAGCTTAGCACACAGACAACTTGAAAATAGCACCTACATGACTTCTGTCTTTTCAAAATTTGCAATACAGAATGCTGTAAGCTTTTAATCTATTTGACTGCTCCTCCTAAACATCAAAAGCCTAACAAACTTCTGACATACATGCATTACATTAACTGCATTCTAAAACAGAACAAATTCAAATTGTTTCCTGTTTTACTTCAGTCAACTAAACAGACTAATGATATTACACAGTAATAAAACTTCATCCTCCTTTCCTTTTCACAAACGGAACACTCACAAGAAGAGAGTAAACTAACTCGCTTGTTACTCAGAAAACAGCAGGACTGGAAGCAAAGAAGGTAAGAACATAGCCCTGATAATCCTACAGAGTGCAGTATGAAAGTACATTCCACCTCCACAGTGCTGTGGGAAGACAGTAAAAGGACTTCGAAACTGAATGTGACTGTGGCAACTTAAAACTGGGGTGGCAGGTAATGAGCCAGTGCTGTGTGAAGGTGGGGGAAAACTGCTCCTAGCTGGAGCTAGCCTTTACAAACAATAAACACTGCTTTTGTGCAGGTCACATCCCAGTTTATCAATCCAGTCAGATCCAAACCATGTCTGTAGGGAGCCATATCCATTATCTTTGCATCCTTGGCCCAGTTAATATGAAACATGGATTAACTGTTTACAGGTACTTCAAAGAGTCACCCTGTTAAGGAACACACACCTAATGCTAAGGAAACTTAAGGGCAGGAAAAAAATTTCCAGAATGCCTGATATTATACACTGTCATTACATCAGATGCCTTACTTGTTTGTTTTAAAATCCCTCACAAATATAATGCATTTAAATCCATAATAATCATAATAATCATTTTCATACCTCAGAAAGATTAAGAGATGAGAATTCTAGATGGATCACTGTCCCTACCAAATGCTTCATGCAGCTCATGCATAAGATTTGTTAAACATGCGGTACATACATGCTATTTCAATGCCAAGTCTTGAAGAACAGTCAGTCAATAGTATAAGACAGAACTATGCATCCGTTAAATGAAGCAAAATAGTTTGAGCCAACTACAACATTAGGCCAAGCTATATCTGAAAATCTGTTGTATCAGACATGAAAAAAATTTAATTTAATCCCCAGATTCCACTGAAAAAACCCATGAATAATATTTATCATAATATTATTTTGAAATACTGGGTTTTGTTGTACTAGAAACTGGTATTTTACATGAGTGCAACAGATATTCAGCCAGACTTTAAATTAACATGCATGAGCAAAAAAGTTGCAGGAGATAAGCAATACAGTACAAATCACATACTCGATAGAGATTATAACTGAGTTCATAATCAGTTTGCCCCATGTGACACCATCCCCATCCAAAGAATCCAGTACAAGTAACATAATCTGTAATGTCAGTGCCAGAGACCAAAATTGCTCAACTTATTTAATAATGTTTTTATTTTTAGTTATCCTATCAAGAATCTACCATAGATTTAAGTACAATATATCAGGTTAGATAAAGTTATTTTCCCCCATGTTGTTACTGATAACTACACCATAAAACAATCTACAAAAGCAAAAAATTAATGGAACACAACTCTGTGTCACCTGTAAATTAGTATAGGAAAACAAAACCCAACATCTTAGAGATCAGTTTCCATGCTATCAACTCTTCTTTCGTGATATGTACCTAAAATTTTATTCTTGGTTTGCCACTCATATTTTCCGCAAATAGTAATTTCTGAGGAAACATCATCAGCATGTACTTTTAAACTAAACTACTGCCTAAGGTCAGTAAAGATGAGTCAATAAAGGATACACAAGTAAAAATATATGACCAAAATATATTACCCACTTTATATAGTCTGGAATTTCATATTATGGTCAGTTCTAAATAGTCCTATTTTAGTTGGCTTTTTTCTGAGTATTGCCTTCTCACTCAGAAACCTATGTTTTCAACACCAAACAGCCCTGAAAACCCTCTTCTTTTGTTTATTAAAAAAAAACCTGTCAGGAAGCCATGTTTTATTAATTTTCAACCCTCTAACTCAGAAACAGATTTAGAAGCTTTTAAAAAACAGTCAGTTGACTCATAAACTACTGGAATTAAACACCATTTGCAAAGTTCCTATGTAAAACTCACCCTCAGTCAATTAGATCATGCTGGTTCTGACATCCTCCAGTAACAAAGCACTGCTTGGGACTGTTATGACTATTTCCTGCCTTTAAAACTCCAAAAATATTCTCAGCATAAGAGTTAATTGTCTGTTGCTAATGTAAATGAACCATAATAACAATCCTAAAAGAAAACATATTTAGAACACTCAAGATGACTACTATCCAATTACTTCACACAATATTCAGCTTGCCTATGTTTTGTATTAGTTTCCTTTCTGGACATCACACATGCCAAGTCACTACTACCTTTTTTTTCTTCACACTACATTGTACGCTTATAAAGAAGCAAGCCCCACAGGCAAGAAAGGCAAGCAGGCAAATCTAACATGCCCTGAAGACTAAGATTCTCTGGAGCAGGCTGAAAAAACCTATGGCACTCAGCTTGGTAAGATGAATCCATTTTAACTGGCTGTTCCAGAGAACCACCTTACAACAAAGCTCAATCAAGTACACAAGTATTACCAATGTCAACATTCAGAGTAGTCTTGCTTACTTCAAATCATCTTCATTAACACTGCAGATCAAAATTTTATGCCTCAGAATTATAAAAAACCCCACAAACAACTCCTCCCCCAAAAAAACCAGAAATAAACAAAAGCAAGCAGAAACACAAAAAAACAAAACCGGCCAGAAAGGTAAGGGCATGAATGTTCAGAAAATTTAGGAAAGGCCGCACATTTTCTGCAATGGGACACTGAACAAAAATATTCCAAAAAAGGACTTCATGCAAGAAAAAGCACAGCTGATTCAGCCTAAACCACAGTGATAACATAAACCCCATCCTTCAGCTTAACTCATGGTAAATATTGCCAATCCTTTAGAGTCATCCCAGCCTTGCAGTGATGGGAAAAAAAAGTAAAGAAATGTAATGAACTGAAAAGAGAGATACCTACTATTGCATCTGCTATTACTAAGAGAAAGGAAATGTCCATCCTATATACCATTTACAGATTATAGTACTGTTTGAAATGGAAAGTGGCAACAACCTAAGTCCTCAAGGACAGGATAAGACAGCAACTCTCCTATGAGGACAGGTTACAAGAGTTGGGGTTGTTCAGGATGGGAAGAAGTGAAGGCTCTGGGGAGACTTTATTGCAGCCTTTCAGTACTTTAAGGGGGCCTGTAAGAAAGGTGGGAACAAACGGTTTAGCAGGCCCTGTTGTAATAGGAAAAGGGGTAATGATTTAAAACTAAAAGAGGGTAGATTCAGACTAGATAGAAGAAAGAAGTGTTTTACAACGAGGTGGTGAAACACTGAAACAGGCTGACCAGAGGGGTGGTAGCTGCCCCACCCCTGCAAACATTCAAGGTCAGGTGGGACAAGGCTCTCAGCAACCTCATCTGGTTGAAGATGTCTTGGCTCATGGCAGGAGGGTTGGACTAGATGACCTTTAAAAGTCCCTTCCAACCCAAACTATTCTATGAGTCTATTATTTTGTGACTGTAAAATCCCTTTTTCAGTCTGTTTATTCAATGCCAGATTACCCTAATACATTATTTATTCACATTAGTATATGAGCTTTTCTGAAGTTAGCAAATCCAAGTGAGGGAAGTAGGATGAAAAAAAAAAAAAGGATGATGCCTACAAATGATCCCACCAGCCTAAAAAATCTGCACTAAAAAACAGAGAAGAGAAAAGGTGGCAGAAGAAGGATGCTACAAAATGCTGAGAGAATAAAGCACTCATGTGCGATGGTGTAAATCCATGGAATTCATAAACAAAAAGAGCTCTGAATGGACAAACTTTGAAAGAAAATTCCTTAAAACAGTGGGTATCTCATATCTTTGTGTAACACACTGGGTGAAAAACCTGTTAAAAACACCTAGAAACAACCCTGCAATTTAAAAAAGTCTGAAGTTTTCAAACCAAAGAAGTTCAATTCCACATAGTTCAGTAAGATTCCCCAGTTTCCAGTCATCCTTTCCAAAAATTATTTACATTAACTGAAAACCTTACTTCTGTTAGACGTTCCAATTTATATGTGCTATGCTGTATTTACAGACCGTATACAATCGTCAGATCTATAATTTCATGTTTAGATGGATCTTACACAAGCTGGAGTTGCTGTGACTTAGTATGTGCAGATCACGTTGACAGTTACGTGAATTTCTACTGCATACTATGTTCGTGTATTTCAAAGTACTTTCCAAAAATATTTGTATTAGCAGGTGATCTCCTACTATGTGCTCTTTAAAATTACTAAATTCTAGTATTATATGATAGTAATTCCTAAATGGTAAGTTTTATGAAACTTCAGTAATTAAGGTCAAAGCTCATAATCAAGAATGCACCCACATGATTACTTACATTTTTTAAAAAACATTACATACAAAACCAGAGAGAACTTTTTACAACTGAAACATCTGGATAAAAATGTAATTAGTCTTACCTTTGGGCTGCTGTTTTTACTACAGTTGTCTGTGCGTGTGCATGGTGAAAACGTCTGCCATGTACCACAGTTACAGGACCAGATATATTCTGAGCATTTTCACTGTGAACATACAGCAAAATATTTAAGAAAAGGCTCTAGTGTATTTGTACAGTCTTAGGTGAAAAATCCGGTATCCTAATTTTACAAGAACGGCAACACAACACCAAAAATCAAAGTATTTCTGAACCAATAATTCAAATTGTTAGGATCCTTTTACAGGTATATAAAAGCATTCTGTCTTATAAAAAAATGGACAAATAAGAATATACACAAGTTTTTTTTTCCCTGGAAGAAAAACTAAAGATTTTTTTACTCAACCATGTACTGCAAAAAGACACTGCCTTTTTTAATGGCTTGTAACCATTTATAATTAATTTTATACTTCCATCTCTCCTTTTATTAAGGCACAATATTAACTTCTTTAATATGACTTAAAGGGCAAAATGTGAATAGACTGAATTCAGCAATGTCCTTCATAAGAAAAAGTAAACACAGCAAATTTATGGATGCAAGATGACTTGTACTTGTAACTGAAAAAAACCAACACATCTCAAAAAGAAGAAAACAAATGATTCTCAGGTACTCGTATCTCAACAGGACTCTTATTCACCAAAGTATTTTAGCATTTCTTTGGTTACTTCATTTGCTGCCTTTTGACTTTTATCTCATTATTATGTAAATCCAGTAATTGTGGAGAGAAGATTTCTTACCATTACCCTCTCTAGCAAAAGCTGACATTAAGATACAGTAGATCAATAATACAGCACTCCTTCAAAGATCATTAAACCCTAACAATTATCCTGCATGCTGCTGTGACAGGACACACAATACCATACTTGAAATGTTCAAAAAACACAGAACTTTTAACAGACAGCATGTTGATGATGCAAGCTGTTTCAAATTATGGAAATACAGTGCTTAAATCGTGCTTTTACAATTGCTTGGAGATTTTAATTGCACTAAATAAAATCATGTGAAAAAACACTCCTACAAATAATATTTCTCAGAAATATTATCTTGCCCTTTGTCCTGTTATGAACAATGAAAAGAAACCCAAAATACCAAAATTCAAAAAAAGCTGACAACTGTATCCTAACCCCTCCTTTATATTCCCCCAAAAGAAGAAAACAAGTAAACTGTTAGTTTGCTTTTGAATTTTCAGTTTAGCATTACAAACCCTTTTGGAAGCCTTACATAATTCAAGACTAGAAGCTTTCAGAGCATTTCTGACTGACCCTAACATAACCATGAACGTAACAGAACAAGATTTATCAAACCCAAACACTCAAATTCTTTTTCCTGGAATATGAAATTTAAAAACATCATAAACCATCTGAGTTAGTAGTTCAACTTCCTGAAAATTAATAGCATCCATTCAAACACCAACCTCCTGAAAGTAAACACACTCATCTCATGCGCTTCTAAAGTCAAGACTTTGCAACTCCAGCTGGTCAGTCATCATCCAGATCAATCAACAGTCAACCTTCTGTCTAATTTGCCACCTCAGAAATAAAAAGCTGACAGCTACTTGCCCTAAATACTTTGGAATGTTTCAAATCCTCTTTGGCTTCCCGTTTAATGTCTTTGAAAAAGATACTAGAAAAGAAAACAGAAGCAGAGTGCAGGAATGCCTTCTCAAATGCTTAAGACCTAAGGACTTTAAACAAGCAAGCAAGTCTACGTATCTCTTGTTTTACCACTGTATTTGTTGTGTCTGAACTTTGCCAAACTATCATGATTGGGAAACTCTGTCGTGTGCCCCCACAGCAGAAAAAAAACTGTTAAGCAGCACTTTTGCTTTCTGCCTCACACTCACATAGTGAAAACTCCAGTAGGTGCTGGAATAGAGTATCGCAGACTGCTCAGGGATCAGATTTGAGTCAAAGCAGACTGTTCTAGATGGCACACTTAAATGGTTCATATGGTGCCAGACATGTTTCCAACTAGGACAGCTGTAAAACACAATCTGCTCTATAATCTTGTTCTCTGAATAGAACACACCCAACACAGACAGAAACACCAGAAAATAGAGTCATGAAGTCCTAGTGAGTTGCAAAATAGGCACATCAGAATTGAAATCTGAGTTTACAAGTTTCAGCACAATTTCTTGAAAATTAGAATAACACAATAAAAGCAGGGTCAGAAAGTTCCTTGAAAGAATAAATGTTCTAAAAAGACCTTACAGTACTATTAACAATAAATGTTTCACGAATCTTAGCTCAGAAACCACAGAATGATTTGAAGCCTAGGCTTTGAGGAAAACAAGGTTTTACTATCACGTGCTATCAGCTGATCCTAGGAAATTCTTAACAACACATATTCAACAGGGAAAACAAAAAGAATTTGCACTGGGCAGATGGATGGACCTAGAAGTAATAGAAAAACATTTCAAAAATGCGACACAGCTACAGACTACATTAATTCTGCTGTTCATCAAATAACTTTTTTAACACAATATTATCAAAGAAAATCTGAAAGGGCCTTAATACAAGTTGGTTAAAGCCAGCAAAGATAAAGCTATTTAAAGTAAGAACTCATGATTTAAAAAAACACTACCAAAACTAACTGGATTAAGAGTTTGATATGGGATTTGCTTAACCAGGTAACAGATCAGAACTTCTTAGTTGGTTTAAATTTCTCTGACAAGTACAGCGAAAATTTCTTCTCACTGTCCTTGCATATCCCTTCTTCCTATCTCTTATTCTCTGAATTTTAGGGACTATTGTACTACAATTATAATACTCATTTGTGTCAAGCCCCATTGATCTGAAATTTTTAATCCCTATTCTGCAGATAAGGTGGAAAAAAAACCTTCAACACTGTCATAAAAATCACCATGAACAGATGAAGAACATAAAGTATCTGATCTTCCTGTATTTAATCTAGCAGTTTAACTGCATGATCAAATTTCAGAATCTTCTCTAGCTGAAGAGTCTAAATATTGAAAGAGTAACTATTAAGCACCTTCAATTCTGCATATCAAAGGGAACATATCAGCAATCATCACTAAAGTGACTAGATCACAAACCTTTACTGATACACGTTATGAAAGACACAATAATTATCACAATGAAGTAATGAATCTAGATTATCACTTGTAGCATAACCATAAAATGCACTGACCAAAATCTGAGAAGCAGTCCCAGCGGTCTACACACATTCATTATTCACAACTAAATTCCTTCATTAATGACAGTTTATTAAGAAGATGGCAGATACTCATATTTTTCATTTAAATTCAATATGCAGCTCAGAACTAAGCAAAAGGTGGGTGCCCATTTACATGCAACAAATTTTACTTTTTTAGTTGAATTTTATTAATCCTACTACATTTTAGGTTTATATTGTGTTATTTGTCAATAGAAGGCAGTTCCAATCCATGTAACAGAATGTCTGAACTACATGCTTAGACCATCTGAAAAAACCTCAGTAACTATTTACCTTAAAACAAAACCTGCATACCCTTCTGGAACTTAATAAAAACATACACATACAGTCAAGTATGACTCCTTTAACAGAAGAGTAAAAAAAATGCCATAGTAAGGCTAGGTTTCTCTACAAATTCCACAGTCAGACAAAGGAAAATTCCAGTTACCACAGAAGTAGAGGAATCTTATTTTAAACGTGATCTCAAAACAAAGAACAAGTATAATGCAGATGCACAGGTTTCCTCAATAGTAAAAAAGAGAAAACGAGCCCTGACAGATTTGTAATAGTTACTTTTATCTTTACGTCTATGCTCAAGAACAGAATCCTAAAGAATGGAAATTACTAGGATGATTCAGTAGGAACTGGTAAATTTGAAGATGCGCAAGACAGAAATCTGGATATAATCTTATAAAGCTGTTGTGTATACAAAAAAAATTCTAAAGACAAAACATTATTTGCGTAGACAAATCAAGGACTATGTAGTACCATGCTAATTTGTGCAAATGTAAAAATAACCTGTAGCAAAAATCCGTCATTATTAAATAAACTTTATTTAAAAAAAATTTTTCACATAACTGTCCAGTAGTTTATCTCAAGACACCAGGTTCAAAGACCAAAACATCAGGAGAGAACACTTATCACACAGAACTTCAAGGATTTATTTTCTCAAGTGACAGGATGGTCTCACTAACCAACAGTGCTTACAGCATACAAGAACCATGTCCTGGTTGCAGAGAGAGAGGGACTGGAGCTTAGACCTGTGTGGGCATGGCTATGTTGCAATTCTACACCTCTCAAATAAACGCTGGGGGATGTGGTGTCAGGGGGAAGAGTAATGACCATATCCCCAGAACACCATTTTTGTCTCCCTCTCTTCACCAGGGTTGAGTTGCCGGGATCAGCCCTGCAGACCCCATCCTCTGCTGCTGCCACTCACCACCATTCCATTCCTCCAAGATGTGACTCTGGGCTGTGGCTGTGAAAAGTGGTGAACACTGCTCTGTGATGTGGCTCCTAAGAAACAGTGAAGCCATGTGGAACTGAGCCCAGCAGAGTGGTCCAAAGCAGCAGCAGAACTGAGCCCAAGCTGAGCCTGAACCCAAGCCCGGTGCAATGGAGTGGCAGTGCAGCAGGACATGAACGATCTCGCTTTCAGGGGTTTGTCTGTCACTGTTTTCCTTTACCTCTAACTGTCTTCCACTGGCTTGGGCTCAGGGATGGGGAGAGCCAGTTGCAGGGAGCACCCACCAAGACAAATCTTGTCTTTTTCCCAGCAGCCACACAGAACTAAGTCAAAGTGGTGAACACCTTTTGTGCCTAACGCACCTTCATTTTTTTGTATGCTTTTGTTATTAATATTGCTGCTGTCACTGTGTGTTTCTTACTCCACTGCTGTTTGCTTTCAGTAAATTGTCATCTCAACCCATAGTCTCTGCCTTTATCCTTACCAGAGAGGGCAGGGATTAGGGAAGTGGCTTATTTGGAGTTTAGTTTCCAGACAGTGATAAACCACATAAATGATAAGGACATCCCTCATGCAGCTACATATACACTGGATATTTGATGAGTGGCCCAACTATAGCTGGGTATCTTATGAACTTTTCCTTCCTGCAAAGGTTACCTAACTAAGTGCACTTTAGCAATATGAATCACTCCCTGAGAAACACAGGTGAATATATCACTTTTTATTATATACCAAATAAAGAAATCAGTCTCTTACAAGCCAGGGACAGTAGTAACAAGCAAGTACAAAACCAAATAACCAAAGACTGTTCCTATCAGCTCTAAACACAAGTGACAATCTCAAGCTATCCTATACAAGTATAGGTATTTGCTGAATCTTGTAAAAAAAAAAAAAAGTCTGTGAATCCTAAATCAAATTATATTTTGCAGTAAGAAAAACAGAAAACACATCCTGAGTTGACTTTGGCAATTCACAGTCACAGAAAGAAAAGAATCTGGATGGGGATGTAAAAAAATATTTTCCTACCTGCTAGCATTGTATAGAGGAAACAATAACACATGCAGGCAACATGGGCAACAAATATACCAGCAAATGCTCTAAATCCATTTTAACAGTCTTCTGGTGCTTTACTAATGTGGTGTTAAACATTTTGGAAGAGGAAAGACCTTAACCTAATTTTCTCTCTTTATGCAGAATCACAGTACAGTACAGCTTCTTAAGACGCACAACAGAATGTAAATGGACTAGAAGTTCTGTTTATTTAGTATTAATTTGTATCAACAATCAAGTAGGCAAGGAAACATGAACTGAATGTATTACCTCAGCTTCTTGCTATTTCCCATCATGTTGAGGCCGATTGCATTCCCTTTAAAAAGTTTGAAGCTTCCAGCTTTGCCTCGCCTTGCATATGCTTTTATGGCATCACTGCCAGTGCCAATAGTTCCAGGTCGACAACGAAATGACTGTTTCAACACAATTCACATATATTAAAATAATTGAATAACTGTGTAAAAGTTAGAAGGAGAAAATTAATTCAAAATATTAATATCAATATTATTTTGGCTTCATTTTCAAACTGCCTTTATATCAAATTTCATGAAAAATATAAACTGTCTATACACCCTTACTCACTAGGATTCCGTACTAAACAAAATAAAATATAGATTTCATATTTAGTACAGTATTTATGATAATTGTCTAAACTTAAAATTAGTTATTCATGCTCATATTTGCAGAATACTATATAAATCACAAGGGAAACAAAAACTTTAAGGGTAGACAGACAGATTGAGTATATGTTCCTAAAACACCACAGAAATTTTCATTTCTTTACACTGCACACATGGCTATGCAATACTGTTTACAAACCTTAAAAGCCTTAAAGATAGATTTTCACCATGAGATAAACAGATTATTTACCTTTTTTTCTTCATTGGGACTGAAAGGCTCATCACTGTCATCTAAACTGAGCAGATTTGCCTCGCTGGACAGGTGTGGGAGAGAAAAGCATATACAATTGTAATCCATCAGAGTACCCACAAAGTATTTTAAACACAAAAGGGTTTCTTTTCCCCTTCCCTCTTTAAATTTAAATGCATCATATACACATTGTATAAATATGCATAAAACAACAGGAACACAAAATGAGCAACTTAGTCAACAGATGCATCACGTGAACCTGAACTTAGAGTGTACATCAAATTATTTTGCAAAAAGCAAAATTAAAAGAATTAATTCAAAACAGAGAATGCCATTGAACCTTCAATATGGTTACAGCAATATTACTGACACTATAAAAGATTCTATACTCTGTGCATAAATTGTGTCCAAAACTTCATTAAACTATAAAACAAGATCTTAGTCTGTTTATGCCTATCAATATTCAAGTATGTAGTTTAAAACCACAAATTTCGTAATACTTTAGGAGAAGAACTTAATGTAACTACAATTTATCCCATAGCAATTACTACTAAAGTATGTCTTCCTAAAAATAATGTATTCAGTTTGGTTCATCTGCTTATTAAAATGTGTTTCTTCAGTACTTTTAATGTTTGTAATCCCATACCATTAGAATGGGGAAGGAGATGAGAAAAAAAAAGAAAGCCACACCATGATACTCTAAAAACATATTCTTTACAGTAACAGGCAATTACCCTCAGGTAATCTTAAGTATTTAAACTGAAACCCCAATCACACATTTCATACTGACAGCAGCTAGATTAGGCTACATATTACTGCTTCCAGGAGAAGCAACCTGCGGATAAACCCTTCTCATCAATCCTGATAAGGTTACAATAAGGTCTTGGTCACAATAAAACAATACAACTTTTAGCCAACTTGTAATTGCATGGTTTGAGAAGTTTTAATCAATATCATTCAGGGAGAAATTACTTAAAATAAAAGCAGTTATGCCAGGAGTTCCAAAGGAACAGTTACACAAGAGAAACAAACATTTCTCAGCTGTGTGAGTATGACATGCTGGCTGCAATACATACACTGACTTTAGCCCTTCATATATAAGGTAATCAATCACTCATTGCCCTCTCCCTCAGGTTCCTAACAACTTTTTCCATCAAAAAGATTTCCCTTCACATTACAATTTATTCTTCCATCTTATTCAATACAGATATGCCCAGAGCAAATAAAAATAAAATAAAGATGTTGGGTGAGATCTGGAGACTCTGAAACTTCAGGAGATAAGATTGTGCACACAGTTGATTTTAAAATGGGAAGAACTATGTAAATGTGGACACACAGCCACTCGCACTGTTGTATTTTCCTTTCGTTTACAGACCACTGCAATTCTAGGTGCTCAATGGTAGAACAAACAGTGTAGTAGATTCATCACTAAATTAAAATAAAAGCAAAAGAGTACAGTTTACTCCTGTACTGACAACACATGGATATTAAAAGTTTTAAATGCTACAACATTTTTAAAAATTTTCTTTCACAACGGATTATCCTTTCAAGGGAGGCTCACAGAGCCTTCTCAATCATTCATCAGTAGACACAGAGCTCAACAATTTCAGAAATTTTCCACATCCTAAAGAATAAACAAATCCCTGCAGCACAGATATGAACAGCAACCTACAGTATCTGCAGCTCTGGCATTTGCCTACTCTGCTGACCTAATGAGATCATTTCACCTCTAGAAACGTTTTCATTCTTCAGCTTCAGTTCATATAAAAATGATAATTATTTTCAGAACATGTTTGTACTGTAGCTGTACTTTTAGGATTTCAACACACCACAATACTGCAACCATTTTAACAAAGGGCATTTGAGGAGGGAGTTAAGAGAAGGTAACACACTGCAAATTAACAAAATACTGAGCCGAGGCTTAAATCAAAATGAACAAGAGTAACTCATGCAACATGACGAGAGAAATATTAGTGAGAACCAACACTTTTAGATCTTAAGGAAAGCAAAGTATACGCATTCAGAACCAGCAAGGTTGTTTTTCAGAGAGCAGGATACATAGCAACTGAGCAATGTCTATTTGCTCATGTATCACATGCTTCCAGTTGCCTGCTTCAAAGATGCAATTTATATAGCCAAGAAAAAAAAACCAACCCCAAACAAACACCACAGCACTCCCCCAACATACCAGTAAGTAACATTTTTAACTCCCTGAATTGAAACCTCAGTTGTCTTGCTGGGAGGATACCTCCACACTTTGTCACTTTTAATCAGGGAACCATGGGTTTCCTGGTTATCTTCACATTAATTTTACAATAATTTCTAACTTTTCAATACATTCATTAAAATTTTATAACAAATGAATGTTAAGTCTTTACTAAAATTAAGGGGAAAAAATGGACGTAATTTACCTAAACAGAGTTCTTTCCAAAGGGGAGTTCATTATTACACATTCAAATTTAGGCACTGAACAAGATAACAAAAATTTCTGCTTACTTACCTCAAATCACTTGCCATTTGTTTCATCTTTTAAAACATTAAGAACTATGTAATAGTTAGTTAGACAACTCAGATTACTAGGCTATGTTTTCTCTACTATCTACAAGCAACCCAAACTTTAAACCTCTGTTGACCATTGAGGTTACACTCTAATAAGCTGCAAGCACATTTCTATCAACTACCAACTGATCCAGTCATGTTTCAAACATAACAGGAATTTCTTTCTGAAAACTATTATATATAAAACCAGTGGGTTGACGTTATTTGCCCTCACAGCACACTGTGTAGATTCTTTGTTTTAAATTACATGGTAGTAGGCAGCACACTAAAAAAGCCCCAGTATCAGAGGCACAAGAGAAGTAATATTATTTAACTCACTGACAGTGCCATTCCATTAAAAATAACCCTAATTTTAAAAGTTTTCATCAATGTAAAGGCTACAGTGCTTTACTAACAGGCTCATAAAAGAAGTATGAAACACATCTATATAACTATGGGAGGGTTTTCTGACCAAGTAAAACAAATGTTACAAGTATTGGAGAAAAGCTAAACAGGAATATATAACATAGTACATTGCTTTTCCATTTGTCAACACAAGGAAAAAAGAGGTTTATTCCCCCAAATGGAAAAGGGAAAATATTACAGCTTTTTGAAAGAAAATGGGAGTTAAGTAAGGACATCATAGTGCAAAAAAATTAGACCCATTTATTTGTATTTAGTGTTTTTGATAAGGCTACTGTTGAACAAATCTCAGTGGAAGGTAGAAGTCTAAACTATTAAGAAAACAGTATGACAGCCAAGGAAAACTGGGCCTATCCATTTATAAAAACACTGTGGAGCATAGTGATGTATATTTCAGAAACATTTACTCAGATATTACAAAGGAAGTAAACATATCTTACCCAAGACATGTCAAAAGACTCACCTGTAACACTAGAAAGCATCTTATAACATGTTAATTTCATTAATCACTTGAATATATTACTTTGGCCATGTTTGCTTAAGTCTGTCAAAGTTCTGCTACACGAGATCCACATAATTTCCACCATTTATTCTGTGATGGACTACACGGGTTTCAGTGTGCTCAGTTGACCAACTGGTCTCTTTTTTTTCGATTATTCTACATAAAAGTTCCTCTCCCATGAGATCTCCACTTATAAAGCAAGAGAAGTCTTACATCACTTGCAACCATCCTGAGTAGATGAAATCTTCCAGTACATCAAAAATGTTACTTCTACTCTTTCAAGCAGACTCAATGTTATCTGTAGGCATTTACTTTGGGATAAGATATTTGTTACTTATTATTCTGAGTTTCCATAACTCTAGTTTCATGCTGAGTATCAACTCTAACATCATTTTAAATTTATATAGTGTTGGGTGATCATTAGTTTTTCCAAACCTTCTTCAGTTTACAAATATTCTTTAGTCTTTTTGTGTTCATTTCTTGATACTTCATTACATGATTACTTCATTCACGAAGTCAAAGAACCATTATGACTCACTTCATCTAATTCCCAAGTAAGTTAAATTACACCCTTCTTTAAAAATAATCTACCTATTTTATAAATTGCTGTGGTAGGAGGTCATTAGCCACATATTTTGTGCTCGTCTCACTGAAGAAAAGATAATCCAAGCAGACATCCAGTACTGACCAACATCATTAGCACAGGTCTCATGGGGTAGTACAAGAATACGGCCAATCCTTTAAGGGCTGGAATGTTATTCTTAGGCTTGCTCAAAACAAACTTATTGTGTGTCTGCCATTAAGAGGGCAAAAAGCTGTGATAAGGTCAGGCACTGTAACACCAGTGAGATGCATCCAGCTGCTGGCTTCAGACTTGCAGCTCTCTCCACAAGGAAATCATGTAAGAGTCAAACATTGTAGTCAGTATCAGCTCACCATAGCAAATACCTACTTACTGCACAATATACTCAAAATACCGGGGGGAACACAAAGATTTATGCTAGACAATTTTATGAATTAAAGCTGCTAATCTTTGAAACGTTCTACTAAAGGTAAAGGAAATTTAGAAAAGGAAAATTTACTGTGAGTTGATTTCTAAATATTCCCTTCAGTCAATGTTTTGTTGTATGAAATAAAAATGCATCAGAAAAGCAAAAAACACAAATTATTTCAAAATCCACAGAACTCCCTGTGTCTTTAAGACAAGCAAATTTAGGTGTGATGAAAAGTAAATATATGGGCAGCTTAAAACATATAGCTGTTTGGAGGGAGTAAGAAATTGCCTCAAATGGTATCAGGGAATGGGTAAATAAAAAAGACAGGATGTCCCGTTTAAATCAATTTTCAACTACTCTTTTATCTATACTTCCAGATAAGATTCTGCATAATTCACAGATATAAAAGCAAATAACAAACAATCTAAGTAGGCAATAAAAATTCAATTCTGGCTATGGGAAAACTGCTTCTCATAGAGAATGTTTGAAAGGAATGAAGAATCACCCAGACATACAATCTTAAAATCAGATACAATTACATAAAGCATATGTTTCATAATAATTTTTCTAACTTTTTTTTTTGCATCATTACTTTACACATTTTTCATTTCATGTTTTTAAGTTAACATCAGCTGGAGACAGATGGAAAACAGCAGTAAATCACCAGTAGAAAAAGCTGCTATGCTTTCAAATGTGACTAATTTCTGAAGTCAAGTAAAATGGAACTACTAACTGTATGGTATGTACTGCCCTTATACTTAAAACATATTTGTGTGCACTACAAACGGATGTAAAGTAGCTAAAGAAAACTGCGGCCTTAATTTTTTGAAGCTATAATGCCCTTAGCTTGTGAACCCTTTACAAGTGGTTTTAACTTCTGGTACAGTTCTGTTTTGACAAGAGCTCTCTTAATGTGTAGCTCACATTTCAATGAACTCCTGAAATAATGTTTTAATTACTAAAACTTCACATTTCTTAATGTTTTAGTAAGATTACAGCATAGCCTGCTGCTGCAACCTACGTGGTTATGTGTCTACTTTCCCACCTCCCTTCCAACGCATAGTATTTGGCAGAATATTGGAGGATACAAATTCATATATGAATTATTTTTGTACTTAATCACAAGATTCAGTGTCTTCTTACTAGACAACCACAGCATACTTTTTAAATTTACTACTCTCCAAATATCTAAGAACAACAGATAAACTGACATGAATTCTTTGTGCGTGGTACTTGTTCTTTTAACAATTCATTAGTCATTCTAGAAATAAATACGTTAATAACGAGAAAATGTATTAGTAACAATAAAATGTAACAAGGACAAAGTATGCATTCAAACTACACACACAGGATTAAAGTTTTAGCCAAAATCCAAATGTACCAAGTAAAGGAATAAATCATAAGGGGGAAAAAAACAGCTTTAACTCTATGCAGTGAAATAAATGCAAAGGAAAAAAAACCTACAATCTTTTAAGCTCAGTTTAACTTGATGAAGGCCTAAAGCTACTTAAGCATTTTAACCATAACTGTGAACTACTGAGCAGCATCATCGCTACAGGAGAAGCTGAAGCTGCTTGGATACCCTACCTATCAAGTTCTTTATTCTGCATGTTCACATACTTCTTGTCTGTGTTTCTTAGACTTACACAGAAGCTCCAAAGACAACTGTAGCTCTTGTGAAATGTACTGTGCCCTCTGTTTTAGCCCCATATTCACAATAAAACTTACATTATAATGAACTCCTACATGACAATGCTATTTAAAATAATAATTTATTTCAAGTATTTTTTTCTTAATCACTGGAAGTTTAAGTTATTATATACTGTTTCTTATTAATAAATCACAAAAAGGAAGAATTTAATTATAAATAGACATTTATACTTTCAATAGCCTGGGTAAAAGCATCCTTACTCTTTCTCTGCATCTCCTTCATTTTCTTCTGCATGATCAAAGCTCCAATTACTTTTAAAACCTCCATCTCTCTTGGACTGTGATCTATCCAAAGCTGAAATGAGAACAAGTTAAGATAAGTCTTGATTTCAAGCTGAGTTATTTATCAACACAAACTAGAGGAGTAAACCAGATGCATGTATTTCCCCCCAGTATTTATTTTATTGATGTCAACGTATAACTACCATTTGATCAGTAAGTTCATCAATGCAGTGACAATTATTATTTCCCTAAATAAATAAGTGTCTGTCAACACCTTACTAATGCAGTAAGTTAGCAAGCTATTAAAAATTATGACGTGAGGTGGTGTAATAACTGTTTCAACTGTTTTACTGATACCCATAAATTTAAGGGTAGTTTCTCTGATATGAGCTATATGCCAGACGCAGAAAGGATCCTAAAACATATTATTTATGTAACTAATGACCAAACATATACAGAATTTTTCCATATAAAAGCAACAGTTCTGAACTGTTCCAAGTACAATTTCAACTGGACTTTTAATTCAACATCTGACAGTAACCTGAAATAATACACAATGCAAATTGAAATTTCAGTGTTAGCATCAACTAAGTAAAAACCTAAATTTTCTGTCATACTACATAAAATTTTAGATCTCTCTGAAATATCCACCACTATGGAGATTTTCATATAATATGATGGCATGGGGTATTCTTAAGTGAAGGTGTTCCAGAGCATGAAGACAGCACTCACTAAAGCACGGCATTGTTCCGCCTGGGCCCTAACTACTGCAACTAAAATCCTGTATGACAAACAACACAGCTGCTTTGATTTCGGTATAATTTAAATGTGTTTTTTCTTACTACATTTTTTCTTTATATTGTTGGAAATGCATTTAGAAATAATGAATGAAACTCTGATTAAAAAAAAAAAAGAAAATCACAACTAACAGCATATGTCTAGGACAAAGTATAAACAATGCACACAGAAATATTTATTGCATATTCAACATCTGCTTCCAACCACTTCCATTTACTGCAGGCTTCCTGAACCACAGGTGAATATGTTAAACACATAGGTTTGTGTTTAACAGCTTTTCTTACCTTTTTTCTTCTCCCTGTTTGGTTTTTAATCAATCCTGTTCTATAAAATTAATAGCATCTTGCAGCAGAAAGTACCTCAGCTTAATTACATGAGTATCTCCTTTTGTTGATTCTGATTCAGTCTGGCACTTTTTGCTCTTAGCACTCTACTCCTCCAGTCCACTTACTCTGAAGACAGTAACAAGTAACCCTTCCCTATTCCCTCACAATTGCATAGATTCCTGTTGTGTTCTTTCCTGGTCTTCCTTTCCCAGGCAGAAAAAGAAAAAAAACTGAGTCAGCTTAATTTTTCCTCACATCATGAAAGCTCTTTCATGCCTTTAAATCCCTCTTGATGCTTCTCTTTGAACCTCTTCTACTCTACAGTACCCCTTTTGAGATAAGGATACAAACACTATGAAGAATACTCAAGATGCACACATCCCATGAAATTCTACAGAAGCAGAATGATGTTTCTGTTTTGTTCTTTGCTCCTTTCCTACTAAATCTTCACACTGGATTTGCTGTTTTCACTGCTAAGGAGAACACCACTAATCTTTAGGTACTAGGTAATGCCATTTTTCACTCATGATTCGTTAAGAACCACTTCAGAGCAGATCATTACCTACAAAAATGCTCTTATTTTTACTTCTCATCTGCTTAGATTACTTGACATTTACCTACACAGAATTTCATGTATGATTTCAACCCACATAACTCAAAACCCGAGTTTACAAATTTCTTTGAAGAGCTAGCCATTACACTAAGCCAAGTAAAGTTTAAACATCTACAAACTTTGTCACTTGGCTATTGCACCCTTTTCCTTATATCTGCGCACCAATGTTAACATAGATCTTCGTGCAATTCAACAGGTTACTCCTATTAACAAACCCTTTTTGCCTTCTCTTTCTATCTCTTGCCAATTGTTTCTTATAAAATCTTCCATTTTATTCAGAGGCAACTTAGTCTCTCCCAAAGCCTTTGGTAAATGACTTTACAGAAGGAACAATGAAACCAATTCTGGTCTCCATTATCATTTCTATGAATTCAGGTTGCATGGTTACAAAGCTCACTGATGTAAAGTTCCTCAAATACCTCACTGCCTTTTTAAAATACCGATATCATGTTAGCTACCCTCCTTACCTGTAGCAGAAAGATGATGCTAACCACAAGCAACACACTACAGTCATTAGCTCTTTTATCCCCCAGCTCCTCTTACAACACTTGGATGAATGCCATTTGATCATGCTGCCTTGTTCACAGTTTGCTTAATGTACTGCAATTTCTTCCACTGACGCTTCATTTTGAGTTGTATACTCTGTCACATTCCTTATTAAGGAACATTCTGGCATGAAAAGCTCTGTAAGTGTTGCCAAAGTGAGTGTAAGCAATTCCACTATTCAGCTATGACCTTATATACTCCAAAGCCACCCTTTACAACTGGGTTGTCCAGATACTCCTCAAACTTTCCTGCTGAGTTTGAAGAAATACTTAACAATAGTTTTAATGTCTGTTGGGAGTTACTAATCAATTTTTCCCCACCTTATTATAATTACAAGTTAAATCCACCAGCTTTTTTATTATTCTCTATTTTCATTACTCAGATAAAAGATCTGATTCAAGAACTATGAGGTTCTATTTCAGATATTATATCTTATCCTGCTGTTTAACTAGGTCATCATTTGGGGCAGCCTTTGGAAACCTTCTTAAATAAGTAACATGCATGTTGTAAGCCTCCTACTATATGGTATCTTTAAATAACTCCCA
Source organism: Origma solitaria (assembly GCA_013397895.1). NCBI lineage: Eukaryota > Metazoa > Chordata > Aves > Passeriformes > Acanthizidae > Origma > Origma solitaria. The sequence goes on along the minus strand of VZRL01001650.1, from coordinate 20,603 downwards.
AGCTGGCAGCAAGTATTTTACACTCCACCTGCATCTTTTCTTTCTTTTTCAAAAAATTTCTTAGTATTTTCTGTAGTCTTTTTTTTATTTAAGCATTTCTATACTGGACGGTTTGTCCACTGCTATTGATCACTGCAACCATCCATGGAAAAATTCTTAGTATCCCAGTTCTGCTCACTCAACTCTGGATCAATTTTCACTCTTTCTAGCACTCTTCATCCTAACAAAAAATGTAAATCTAGAAGTACACCATCACGTTAGAGTGTTCAACTAAGTTACTTGATCTGAATAGTCACTTTGATTCTATACAGGATTTTTTTTTTAAGGGGATAACAAGTAATTTGTTATACAGGCTAAGCTGCTGACTATTTTGTACTAAGATTCCATTTTGAAACCTCTAACTTGCAATTTTCACCATGTGCACCATTCAAGGCTGTTTTAATCAGCAAAGGACATACATACCCAGAGGTGAAAATATCCACAAAAGCAGAGCTAACCCTAATATATTGGGTCAAGAGAAAGCAATTGCTGTACCTCTGCCCAAGATAGGTAGCAGGCTGGAGCAGATTTCCCTCTCATTTTCCCTCCCCCTACTAACTCCCTTTGGTGCTTTTACACCAAGGGAGATAGCAGTTCTGAGCCCAGGAAAGTGCCTGAAATTTAATGCGACAAGTTACACAGGTGTAGCTGACACATTTCACTGCTTTTTTAAACAATTATTGCTTTTTAAACAAGTTATCTGTAATTTCCAACAAGCAAGTTAAAAAATTCCTCAAAAAATAGCATGTTTCATTAGGACATTTATGTCATTATTAACTATACCCTGAAGCCAGACTTTTAAAGAACCCAATACAGTCTTTTTGTGTAAAACCCAATTATCACATTTTGGATCAGAAAGCAAAATATGCCTGTAGGAGGAATGTCAGAAAGCAGACCAATACTTTTAAGTTACTGTGTGCGGACACTGTTTTGTAAACTCGTTCAATAGGAGTTACTGTCACTCAAAAGTGTTACTAAGCAATTCCTAAATGGATGGAAAAGAAGTTCATAGTGAATATTCCTGAAATAAGAGCAAAATTTTGCAGTTGCAAAAAAAAAGAATCCTTTAAAATTAGGCCCGTCTAAAACAGTAAGTAAGAAGTGACATACAGAGTATTTAGTGAAGTGTTAGTGTCCAACAAAAGACATCACCTTGGAAGGTTTTTTTTTTACATGTCTTTATCTCATGCTCCAAGGCAAATCATTCCATATGAATCTACACCACACCTCACTAGAAAAACATCCCCACTGGTTTACTGTTTTGTAAGTGATGCTGTATTGGGTTTGTGTGGCAAGATTATGGTAGCAGTAGGGAGCTGCAGGGGATCAGTGGGCCTCACCTCTGTGCCCACAAAGATCATGGAGCAGATCCTCCTAGAAGATAGGCTAAGGCACAAACAAGACAAGAAAGTGATCTAAGGCAGCCAGCATGGCTTAACTAAGGGCAAATCATGTCTGACCAATCTGGTGGCCTTCTACGATGGAGTGACAGCTACGGTCGACAAGAGAAGACTGAAAAATGCCATCTACCTACACTTCTGTAAGGCCTTTAATACGGTCCCACATTATGTCCTTACCTCTAAATTGGAGGGACGTATTTGATGGACAGACTATCTAGTGGGTACGGAATAGGCTGGATGGACGCAGCCAGTGAGCTACAGTCAGTGTGTCTATGTCCCGATGGTAGCTGGGGACGAGTGATTTCCCTCAGGTCTCTCCTGACTTGCGGGACTGGTGCTCTTCCATGTGCTCATCAATGACATGGTGAGATCAAGTGCACCCTCAACAAGTTGGTAGATGACACTCAGCTGAGTGGCGCAGCTGACACAGTAAAAGGACAGGATGCCATCCTGAGAGACCCGGACAAACTTGGGAAGTGGGCTTTCCCTTGAAATTCAACAAGTCCAAGAGCAAGGTCCTGCACCTGAGTTGGAGTAATCCCAGACTGGGAGAGTAAGTCACTGAGAGGAGCCCTCTGGACAATACTTGGTGTTCACACAGATGAAAAGCTGAGTATGAACCAACAGTGTGCACTGGTAGCCCAGAAGCCCAATTATACACTGGGCTGCATAAAAAGCTAAGGGGCCAGCAAGTTGAGGGAGGTGACTCTGCTCTTGTACTCTGCCCTCCCGAGACCGCACCTGGAGTGCTGTGTCCTGCTCTGCGGTCCTCAACACAAGAAAGACATGGATCTGTCGAAGTGGGTCCAGAGGAGGACCACAAAGATGATCAGAGGGTAGAAGCATCTCTCCTATGAAGACAGGCTGACAGAGCTGCAATTGTTCAGCATGGAGAAGAGAGAGCTTTAGAAAGACCTTACTGCAGTCTTCCAGTACCTTAAGTGTCTTATAAAAAGGAGGGAGAGGGATTTTTTTATATGGATAGACAGTGACCGGACAAGGGGCAATTGTTCTAAACTGAAAGAAGGCAGGTTTGGATTAGATATATTACAAAGAAATACTTTGTTGGGAGGGTGGTGAGACACTGGAACAGGTTGCCCAGAGAGGCTGTGGATGCCCCACCCCTGGAAGTGTTCACAAGGACAGGCTGGATGGGGCCCTGAGCAACCTGATCTAAATGAATGTCCATGGAAAGGGGGCTGGAACTAGACGCTCTTTAAGATCCCTTGCACACCTAACCGTTGTATGATTCTATAAGGTCGACTCACCAAAGAAGCCAGATGCATTTACTGTCCACACAAAGATCAACTTTTCCAGGAAAGTAGCTTTTTCATATGTATCACCTGTTTGCCAGAATAACTCCCTACCACCCCGGCAATAAAACAGCAGAAATTTTAAGGTTTCTATTGCACACATAGAAACTTTTAGAAGTCTTTAATCTGCTGAGAACTCCTCTATTTCTTTGTGTCCAAGAACCATCCTAAACACAAAACCTAAATCAAACAAAGGTTTGGTTCAAGACCCAGATGCTTTTCCAGGAAGACTCAAAGTTTACATTCTTTTTCCCCAGTTGCTGGTAAAAAAACACTGCAAGCCTCATCCTAAAAATGCTTACACCACCACAACTGCAACCAACTTATCACATACTGCAGTGTTCACACAGAAAATGTAAATTAATTTAAATGTACTCAGAATCATTGCCTTCATCCAGACTCATATGTAAATAAATGAAAAAGAATGCTTCTAAGTTTCTAATCTGTTCTCATTTAGAGTCATCAGATATATTGTTAAGAGGATACAAGTACTCATAAAACTCTGACACACAAATATTTTTCGGTTTACTTTCCCCATTGCTTCATTATTCTTCCAGACAAGCTTCTATGCAAAAGAGCTTTTTATCTTCCAGCTTTGATACCATCAGCTCTATTATATCAACTGCATAACCACAGTGAGGTTGCATTTTCACCTTCTGAAGCAGCATTACATGAACAGTTTTACAGGCCCCTCACACCTTAGAGCTGTGGATTCTTGTTCCTGTCCTGCACCCTGCATATGTCAGCACTGACAGAAAACCTGGGGAAGGAAACTAATTCAGGCAAAGACCCCTTGAAGAGCAGGGGAGGGGAAAGATTATTTTTCAACCATATTAGTTCCCTCTTCCTGTTCAGCCATACTAACACAGTGCAGCTGACAGCACAGCAGAGGTAAGGTCCATCCAGGATCTGAAACTATTATAAGTACTAGGAATACAAATGAAATTTCCATGGAATTGTAGCCTAATCTACATTTATAGGTATAGATTTGGAGACCTAGTGCTTAAAAGATGCTTTAGCTTTCCACTCCCTAAATTAACTACAAAGGCAAAAAAACCTGTCCAAAGCACTTTTAATAACCGGCAGTAATCATAACCTGATAGTAACTGAGATATTACGTGAAGCAGAGAGTTCAACAGTGAAGTTCTAAGATACCAGTGTAATGGGTACCAAGCATGGACAATTCTTTGGACAATTGAAGGGAATTCAATTTCTCAGCTGGCTAGCAAAAACTCCCACACCCTTTCAAGAACTAGATGTCAACAGCAGACCAATGATAAATACAGAGCATTCACTCTTCGACAAAAGCATTTATGTTCCTGAAAAGCAAAAACATTTATGAAAGTTCTGTACTTCAAAGATGGAAATCATCTGCATATTCTAGTAAATGACTGGGGTTTTTTTCAGGCCTTGCATACACATTGGGCTGCTTACATTGCAGAATATTGTACTGATGGCAGGACTGAGGAACACAGAACTGTGTAAGTTTCATCACTTGCTGAACTGTGTTTAACATTTTTTAAGTATTAACAAGGAGTAACAGAGGAGGATAAAAGGACAGAGCTTTCAAGTACATTAAACATTTTCTTTGTGATGCCTTCATAAGTTTTTCTGGTAAGACAACAGTGATAACCACACAATGGACAACTAATGTTTCGTGACCTTTTCTACTGATTCTCCCAACAGAGGTGTAGAGGTATCCACCCAAAGATGCCGCCCTTATGACAGCATCAGAAAACAATGCTGAAATACTTCAGGAGGCCTTCTTTGTTTACACCAGCAACAAAAGGAGTGGTATAGAAAATTGTGGGCATTTTCTGCTCAATGAGACAGGAACCTAGTGACAAAAGACCTGGAAAAAAAATTAAGAACTTGATCTCCTTTTTTTTTTTTGGTCATCCCAGATTTCACTGCTAAGTTCTGGCTTCTGACCTCACAGTTGCTCAACTCTATCAGCAGCATCTATGGGAATGCAGTATCACCCACTGTCATGGAAGATGGGATTAAGGAACACTTAAGCCAGCTGTACCCAAAGACTGGAAAAACATCACTGCCCTTCAAGAACGGCAACAAGGATAATCTGCTGAACTACAGACTAGTCTGCTAAAGACAGAATTTATTCTTTACCATGTGTGTGCTCAAGAGTGGACCAAATTGACCTGAGAGGCAATGGAGACTGGACAAATCCCTGAGTAACCTGTTCTAACTGGGCCTGGCTTGAACAGGATGTTCCAACCTATCTGACTCAAACCAGCAGTGAAGTAAAACCAGTGACTATTCATAGGTACAAAGCATCCTGTAAGACAACGGCACCCCTGTCACAACAAATCCCAAAAAGAAGTACCTCAGCCACTTTTCTTTGTTTCCCTTTCTGATTAAGTCTGACACCTACTCAAACTTTCCACACAAGTAAAATAAATAACATCGAAAGTGGGAACCAACAATAAATTGAAAAAAAAAGAGAAACAAATAAACAAGAAGGTAATTTTCTCATCCCTAGCATTATGAATTCTTTACTTACCTAAGACCTCTATTGCCAGATGGGAGATACATCAAGAATTCAGAAATTAGGAAGAAAGTTTTGCAAGTTTTATAGGAAAGGCAAGTGTAAGAGAGGAATCTTCCTATTTTATAGATAAAAATAGGGGATAAAAGATGAGGTTAGGCTAAGAACAATTTCTGAACTACTAATTTACCCTCAAAATGTGAAAAAATATATAAAGTTAAAATGCCATTTCATGGAAGATGACAGCTGAACAAGAATTCCAGAATATAATTTCTGTGGCAAATCAGTATGTGATGTTAATCACATATGATCACAAATTCTGAACACTGGAATAGTTTTAGAAGATGAGCAAAACACAGCAGGAAAGCTTACAGTATATTATGCATGTGATTTGCACACTTCGTTATGCACCATGGGATCCATTTTCATATAAAACCTAAGCTTGTGCAACTGAGAATACAGCAGTGTTAAACAAACACCAATCTATTTTAAGAAAGTGCTGAAAGGCAGTTACATACAGAGTGAGATTAATAACCTAGCCAAACTACCTGGAAATTAGGCAACTGACACTTTGAAAAGTGAAAACCTCATTTGCTGCAGTAATTGGAACATCAGGTTGAAATGAAGAACTGTATCTACATACCAAAAGGAAGAAGAAAAAAGAATTTGTATTACTTAATATTTCTGGATTTATCCTGTAAAGTTTCATAGATGATATCAGATAGATATTATCTCCTTTATAAAAACATACGAAAATTAGAAGTCCAGAAAGGTTCCAGGATCTCTGCAAGAACTTAACTTGTATATTCAGGACAGAAGAAACATAGACTCACAGAATGGTTTGGGTTGAAAGGGACCTCAAAGATCATCTAGTTCCAACCAACCCTGCTGCCATGAGCAGGGGGGAGACCTTCAACTAGACCAGGTTATTCTGAGCCCCATCTAGCCTGGCCTTGAACACTTCCACAAAAAATGTTTATTCCATAAGAAGAAACTCTAAATGTAATTAAAGGAGAAAAAAAGCAAGACACCTCTGTGATGTTGTCAATTGTTCAAAATTCACATGAAATGGGCAGCAAAAAAAGCACACAAAGAAAATTATTAACAACATCAATTTAAAAAAAATAAAGATTTCATCACATGAAAAAAGCACATTTCAGAAAAAAATCAAGTGGGGAAAGGACTATGAAAAAGTTAGTTGAACTAAGTGGTGAGAAAAACATTTGCATTTGCGTTTCTGTAAAGGCTAAATACCTGGGGTTTTCTCCTATTCTTTAGGAATAAAGAAGCAAGCTTTCATATCCATATGAGACAGCAGTCAGCTGAATTGGATTTCTGATACGGCTGAAAAGTAAGAGAGTAGCTCCACCAACACTTCTCCCCACCCCGGGGATTAGTTTTCTGTCAATTCAGTTCCTTCAGCCAACGTGCCATGAAGCCAGTGAAGCGCCAGTGCTGCCTCCAGCCCAACTGTGAGCGTGCTGTCTCTGGGAGGGCAGCAGCTCTGTCCCTCTGAGCAGGACCCAGCAGTGGGCCTGGCCTGTTGTCAATTGCTGGCACAATTCCTTTATGTGGCCATACAGTATGGCCCCACACACAGGGTCTTGCTATGACTCTGCAAATGCACATACAGTTAAAATCTATGTACATTATGTCTGTTAAAAAAAAACTTATCAGAGAAACTAAACAGGAACACAGGCAACGGCCTTCTCAGGCTGTAGTCTCAGCCGGCTCAGACTAGATACACTGTATAGTTCAACTTCCTCTGCAAATAGTGATTATCAATGCAACAAAGTATGAAATGATGCAACTACAGTACTGCATTAAGAGCACTGAAATCTTTGTAATGGAAGTACCACACTTCTCCAATAATGAGTTTAAGGAACACTGACAATTATGTCACAGTATACTAAAATCCACTAAGCAGGCTTTATTTTTTAAAAAGCGAAAAAAACACTTTAGCATCCCATGAAAACCAAACATTTTCTCAGTAATTACTCATAAAAGCAGCAAAAATGAAAGTGCTATTGATCAACTAATTTTTAATAAAATAACACATGCCAGCATGCTAATTGAATCTAGTTATAAAAGTTACTACTTCTCATGAAATAGCACTAAAAAGACAGCTAAAGCAAAACATCAAACTTGTTAAGTGACCATCCTGTAACCAGAGATGAGTTTCAGCCACTTACATCTGAACATGAAACTCCTGCTTACCTTGATCTATAAGTTCTTTCTATCAAAGAGCACAGAGTCCTTCTTCCACCTAATGAGCAGTGCCCTTTCCATCTCACATAGGCTTTGCTACATGACAAAGAACTTCTTTACTGTATTAACGACAGATAGTTTTTTTTGTGGTATTTATCAAGTAAAGATTCAGCTAAAACACATTTGCCTTATGGCAGAACTGTTAAATCTCCACTGAAGTTCTACTGTCCCAGCGCCAGGTATATGCAATCACAATAATCAGGGCCAGAGTAGTCCTGAAGTCCACTTTTGAAAGTTGACTCCCAGTTGTAAAGGACCCTTTAATTGTCTCTTAAGCAATAAGCCTTGGTAGAAATAAAATTACAACATACTCTAGTAAATGTTTATAGAAAAAGTGAGTCTCAGAAATTACAATGGCAATTCTAAATGTGAAACCTAACATCTACTGCATAGTTCAAATTCTCATCTAATGGGCTCTTGAATAATCTTTCTGTTAGACTGTCGTATTAAATTCTGTCATCAGCAGGATACTCATATTTTGCTAAATGAGCCATAAAAATTGGACATGCCAAACAAATACAACATTATATCCTATGACATTAATAAAAATATATCAGTAGAATGAATTTTACTACAAATGAAACAATTGTATGGCATTGGATAAAAACATACTCATAAAAGTAACAAATATTTTGCAGCTGTTTCTTATAGACATAAATTTCTAAGAGTACATGTTATTAATCATGTCATTAAGTAATATGTTTTACCACACCAGCAGAATATTATTGATATTTTTCATTCCCAAAACTTTGTTGTGGCAAGTCTTAGGATAAAAATCAACAAACAAACAAAATCCCACAAACAAAAAATCAGGGAGACTTTGCTCCAGCTCATATGGTCTGAAAACAAACAAACAAAAAGCCAGGAAGGCTTCACACAGAGCTTCTGAATCATCACTGTTCTTTATCTACAATCATTCAAGATTAACTCAGAGAAAGATACCCCAAAGCCTTTCACTCCAAATTCTTCTTTCATAGAATTACTGGGACACACATGCAGAAATGTTTCCTTGCCACATGGAGTGCTTACAGCCCTTGTTGCTTAACAAAAACTTTTTAAAGACCTGCTGGCCAACCTGGAGAGGAATAACCACAGCCTGTTAAACTATTCCCTCCAGTCTCCAACCTTCACCATAACCTTGCTCTTCACAGAAGATAACCTGATATTTAAAATAACTATGTTTCCTTGGGCAGAATAAAGCTGTTCTCACACTAAAATATCTATTACAAAGTTTATGTATTAGCGTGACTTAACAGATCAACAGGCAGAGATGAAAGAGGGAATGTCCTAGTCTTCTCACATGTAGAGTCTGTATGCTCTCCCCAACCCAAGCCATTGTCTTGCCTCTACCAGTTACCCTTCAATGATTAAATTCAACAGAGGTTTGGCAAAGTGCCAGCCAGGCAAGGCAGAACAGAGCAAGTTCAATCTCTCTGGCAAGAAGGTGGTAAGTCTCAAGGGTGGTGGAGAGCACATGCAGCTTTGCTTCCAAAATGGAGTTACACCCACTAATGTGACATTCAGACACCAATTTTGACTTCATTATAGCTTAAGGTCAGCTTAACCTGAAAATATTAGGCATGCTAGGCTGCTGAACACAGAAGCAGGAAGTTAAGAACACATGCTTTTAAAAATTAAATGTGTAAGATAAAACTGCCAACAGATTTAATTCTATATAACAAATAAGAACAGTAATATTTTACTAATGCCTTAATTTTCTTCATAGAAACTAAGTAAGTACAGAGCATCAGACAAATTTCAACCTATGTAAAAATATCCCTACCATAAAAAACCCTCCAAACTAAAACCAAGTAAGTGCTAAAATATGGGCCAAAAGAAAGGAACTTAACAAACGTGCTCCCTTCACCCCCAATGCAAGTTCCTTTTAAAACAACCAAGGCAAGAGAAGAATTACATTTGTCCTTTTCCTCCAAAACCAGAATTTGTTCCTGGTATCTCTACAATCTCCTCCACCAAAACAGCTCCATTTCTATTTGTTTTCTCAGCCTCCTGCAGCATCTTAAGCTATCCTGCACACTCTTCCCCTCCTTTCTTCGCAACACATGCAGATGCAGGCATATGCTATCCTGTGCCCTGTGTCCTTTCACTGCCCTGACCCCTGACTGCTCAGCCACTAAAGGTACGGGCATCAGTGAGCAGCAAACTGAACCATGCTCAGGCAACACTGAAACTTTCACTTCAGGGACACTAATTCTGACTCCTCCGCTTAATAGAGTGTGAGCAAGTTTCATGGAACTTTTACATTTTTACCTCTAAGACCTTTACACATCTATAAATAAAAGGGTTTAAGTTTTGGACAAAATTGCAAAAAAAAGAAGTTACTATAAGGTGTTTGTTACTTGTAACAAAGCACTAGCCAAGGACACTGAGGGTGGTGAGGCACTCCAACAGGCTGCTGAAGGTTGTGGATGCCCCAACTCTGCAAGCATTCGAGGCCAGGTTAGATGGGGTGTTGGGAAATCTGGTCTGGTGGAAGGTGTCCCTGCCTATGGAAGGGAGGTTGGAAATACATGATCCTATTACTGGGAAGGGAGGAGGTGACTCAAAAAACCTTCATATTCTTACAAAGTAGTATTTAAAAGTGGAAAGTTTGGTGGTTAGTCTCAAATTATAGATCTGCTGCAACACAAAACACCTTGATGCTTGTCAGTTATGTCAATTACGAAACCAAGCTAAAACTACTGAATAGGTGAAGTCTCATACAGCAACAAAATCCATGTACAGTCTTCCAGAAACAACAGTAATAAAAGCCAAAATTGCTGTTGAAACCATTAAAACAAATAAATAATCCATTTTGTTTTATCCTTGTACACAAAACAAGAAGAAAAAGACTGAAATATCTAAACTCATAAACTAAAGGCTCTTATCTGTGCAAACATGACATCTGCAAACTGTTGGTTTATCTTTGCTATCAAACCACATGTTAATGTTACTACTTCTGCTATTACTATTACCTTTTTATTTATACTTACATGAAGAAGAGTGTAAGGATCTCTTTTAGGAACATTCTCATTCAATTATTTTTTCTGCCACTAAAACCCACTAGAAATTCTGTACTTTATCTGAAGAAAGAGTAGATACCACCAAATCCAAGTGCCAGAAAATAGTGGATGAGGCATCCCAAACAAGACAGTTACTCTTACAACTGAAGTTTCTATGCCCCACTTTGTGAAAAATTAATACAGCAGCAGTCACTCGGGAAAAACTACCAAACAATAAATGCCTCCACAATGAAAACCAGAAAATTGCACACAGATCCTTTACACTTCAGAAACGTCAGGACAAGCCTGTGTTCCTGGAATCCTATGTCTCAAAATTAAGAAGGTGATGATGTGGAAGAGGACTGTAGCACAGGCTTTTACCTTAGAATGTGCTCCCAAGCATATTGCAACATGTTATGGAGCAGCAATAGATAAATTAGGTTTATTTTTAGTATCTTTCTACATGCTTTAAGAAGCACCCTGTCTTTCTTAATATTTCATATCAACTATCACCCAAGCTAGTGGGGCATGCATAAAAAATAAGATAGTAAGAAATGTTTTCAATTTGACTTTGCTGAGAAATAGTTTTCAACAAGTGAGTTTCATTCAATGAAAATAACCCATTATTGCAGTCAGTAAGAAATTTCCTATTCTCAAACCCACTGGAAAGGACAGCTGAACATTCTCCAAGTCTAAGAAGATACATGCAGTGCTGGAAAACAATCTGAATGAGTCAAAGAAGTGGGATATATAAACAAGTCACAAACTTTGCACTTTCTCATAAAAAATCACCCTCAAGAAAAACAGAAGAAAGGAACAGAACCTGTCTGGACACTGATGGGACTGATGCAAACCAGAGAAGAATTCAACAGGATAAAGCAGGAGTTTAGATAGATACTGAAGATCCATGATACCTGAAACAACTCCTCCCCACATTTTCAAACTAATCAAAATCTCCATTAGATCATAAACAAAACTGATTAGAGACAATTACAACAATCAATAATTAAATTTCATGGTTAAGAGAAAAATAAAGGGAACAGTCTTGCAGGTAGAAAAGTCTGGCAGGTAGAAAAGTTTCATGTGTTCTACCTGACTATAAACTCCACTCCACTCTCCTAATTTATATTACTCCAGTCAGAGATTTCTTAATTTGATTAAAAATAGAAAAAAAAACCCAAAAAAAAGAGAGAGAGGAAGGGCTGACCAGGACTTCAAACGGTAACTCAGTAACTCTACACTAACACACAAAAACTGAATCTTTCTGTACCACCCCAGAATCTCAGCTACTTTTAAGAAGATACATAAGTCTACAACTCTTGCTTTGGTGAAGACAGTTGTTTACATGTGAACTGAAAGAAGAACAAAGCAGTCTTCTGGAGGCCTCTGGTAGACAACTGCGAAGTGTATACTGCTGCTGCCGCTAACAGGTAGTCCACATAGTTTTCTCTACTGTTATTAGGAAACCTGTAGCCAAGAGACAGGAATGAAAATTGAGCAAATTCCTGTCACAACGGCACTGAAATATCTCAACAGCTCTGAAGCTAGAGACTGGCAACATTCCTTAGAAAGGAGATCCTCAAAAAGAAAATTCAATACTGGTTCTCAGTATCACTACTGTAACCAACAGGAGACTGAAATAATAAAACAGGAAAGAATAATACATTTCTCCCTTCTTCTAGAAAATATCTACTGCATAAACATAGTTAAACTTTAAATTTCATGTTGGAAAAGAGAAATTACAATTTCCTTGCAATTCAGTAATAGTGAAGGGGGCAGAAAGCAAGAGTCCCCACAATTTTTCTGAAGGGTAATGATCAACAGTACTCTCCATTCCCACATTTTTAATATGCCTCCTACTTTAAATCCAAATGAAATTGTCTACCATTCTTTCTATTTTAAGTGTGACTATCAATTAAAAACACAGGAACTGCTGCAGACGGAAATCTCTAATCACTAAACTTCTACTCCTCCACATCAGGAAAGAATTCCCATGCAACAGAACAAAGTACTTTGTTAGTGTGAATTTATGCATATTCAGTCCATAACTTTGAAGCACCACTGTAGAAAAGCAAATTCAGAACAATTTTACTAATTCCACTTGCAAACTAGATTAAATAACAAAACCAGAGTACTTTCCACACTTCTAACAGTCCTTCAAGTGAAGTAATCATGCAGGCCCTGAATAGCCACGTATATGCGATCAACTATTAGCACGTCTTCAGAATGATAACAAATATTGCTTTAAAAAGAGTCCAACCTTATAGTACTAGAGATCTTTTTCACATTTCCATTAAACAGTCTGTATGATACAGCATAAAAAATTACTCACATTAGATACACAGAACTGGACAAAAACCATGCACTGATATGAATCACTATGTTCAAGAATGGTATTACCAGAAAGGCAAATAAATCATTCAAGGAACACCCTTCCAGAAAGACTATTTTGTTTTTACTTGAGAATAAAATAAAAAAAATATTAAGAGGAAGCACTTTTACAGTAGAATGACAGACATGTTTCTTCACAGTAACATCTGTTACACTAAATGAAAGAAAGCAGTATCTCACTGGACATGTGGAATCAAAACCAAAATTCTGAACAACTACCACACTGAAAAGCCATTTATTTCACTTAACTGCATATTTAAGTCTGACAGTCAGCATAAGCATGACAGCCCCAGAAATGTCTGCGTAAATGTACATACATACACACACACACACACACACACACACACGAAGGTATATATTTAACTAGAACAGTTTCCATTAGACTGAGTTTAACTGGTGATAGATCTAACATCCATTTGCCCCTACTTCTTCCATTGTGCACACTTAAGGCCACGATGGAGAGACAAGTCCTGCCCCTCCCCTTTGCCCATCTTTAAGAAAACACTTCTGAAAACATCAAGTAAACAATTTCTGGTTGTTGCTTACACAGCTTCCAAAGGAGTCCATGAAATATACAGGCTCAGACAAGTTAAAGATACAACTCTATGCTCATGTATTAATAATCACCATCCTGCAAAAGAAGTTGCCATATTTCCTATTCTACACACTTTCATCCCCTTTTTTGCCCCCATTATACTTGTTTCACAAATCTGGCACTCTCATGCTCATCTAGCCTTTGGATAATGGTGATTCTAACATCATTAGGTTGATGCCACCTTTCCAGATTGCAGATAGCCAGAACTCATGTACTCGTGTATGTATACATACATACATATATATATATATATATATATATACATACACACACACATACACGTATTTTATAGACATTCCATGCCTGTAATTTTTTCTATAAACATCTCTAATATCAAATAACATCTGAAAGCCTCTTCCGTTTGCTTCAAATCAGTACAGAGTTTACCAGCCCTTACTGAATCTGCGCCAGTATAACTGTCCCATTTGGACCGGGGTCACCCCCATAAATTTTTTGTCACCACCATTTACAGTAGATTTTCTTCACATGTGGCTGCACACTCTTAGGGTTTTTATCACATCATCAGTCCTAAAATGAATGTCTCCCCAAACAATAGGGAAACACAAAACCAGCTGATAACTCAGTTCACCCATCGTGAAACACTGAAGCTTCAAATGGAGATGCTATCCAGTGTTGTGTTGATCCTGCTGTTGGAAAGAGAACTCATAAGCAAAAAAAAAGTGTGGATATTGCATATGAAATCTGTCTTTTCTAAGCCACCTTGTCCACCAAGGCAGTACTCAAGGTGCACACAGAAGGCAGTGACTAGTCATCACCTTGACACTTTTAGCTCTCTGCACAAACCTCATTATAATCAGTGGAGAGTTCAGGAAAGAAACTGAGTGTCTGCATTTCACCACCAAATCCTTTAAAGGTATAAGGGAGGTAACATGACAGCTGTTATTAACCAGAATTTCTGAACATCAGAATTCCAGATTAATTATTCAAAACAACAAGCAGTATTTTGTTCCCACAGTACATCTATTCCAGAACATCTAGTAATAAAAAGCCAATATCCAACATCCTGCAACAAGAGATTATGTTCAGTGCAATACAGGTACTGCAAATCCCCAATGCTAAACTTATCCCTGACTTGAAAAACTCTACTTATGAGGAGTGGTTAATTTAATTAATATTTCTTTGTTATCATCATGGTAATTTGGCAGAATTTAGCATTCTATTGGCCTATGCCATCAGGATATGCGCTTAGAGCAATTTTGGAAGACTACCGTGGTAGATTTTTTGAGGTATCAATGAAACTGCAAAGGCTCAACAGTTAAAAATATTCCAATTTCAGGAGGCTTTCTGCATTATAATTAAGAGCTTTATAGTGACAAAAAAACCCCTCAAAACACCAAACCCATATAACAAAAAAGAAAAGAAAAAAAGTCAGGGCTTCATAAAGGCAAAAGGTTTCTTTCAAATGCAGGTAATAAGGTTCACCATCACCTTCGTATTACAATTATAAGCATTATTCCCCTCCCAAAATTAAACTCAGTCCCAAACCTTTAAAGGAGCCATTCAGGAGCAGCCGAAGACTCATTTTATGGTGGGGCCAAAGAATACGGCTAGGCCGGGGCCTGGGAGCGGAGCGAGGGCAGGGCGATGCAGCCCCGGCCTCCCCTCTCACCCAGCGCTAACCCTGCCCGGCGCCCCCAGCCCAGCGCCCGCCGAGCCACACTGAGTCCTGCCGCTGCACCGAGCCCGGGCTGCTCTCGGCGCTGCCCCGACAAAGGAAAGAAACACCACACTCCCAACGCCTCGGAACAGTAAAAGAAAGAAAGAAGGAAAAAAACAAAAAATGAACCAAATTGCCTTCACTAAGCCCTCCCTCAAAAGGTCTCCTTTCACCAGACCTAGCCACGGCACCTACCCTTCCCCCACCACGAAGCCACCTCTCATTGTCGTCGCACCCAAAGGGGACCCATTACCCCCACCCCCCACCCCATATGCACTCACACGCCCG